>CAWUFW010002297.1:1800000-2297802 GCA_963921515.1 Calotriton arnoldi | reverse complement strand
CACTGTATTTCCATGGTAATGTACATCGCGCGCTGACATGCTTTTCCACGTGGTCAGCGCGATACTTGTATTGTGTGTTATCTGTAGTAGTGTTCGCTTGAACGCTGTCCAGGACTCGGACATGGAGCGTACGGCCGGTGCAGGGTTCGGATGGCAGGAGTCAGTTGCTATCCGGACAGCTGGCCGAGAGGCGCCTCCGTGTGTCGGGTGGACGAATATACGAATAAACCTTTTCCCGAACATTTAAGGAGACTGATTCCACTTATTTCATCTGGCGACGATTGGGAACTTGTCCACCCGCATACACCCACGCATTCTGCTCCTACCTGTGCCGACTGTGCCTACTCCCAACGTCGGTCTGGCTCAACGGCATTGCAGCTGAAGGCGGTTCACTCCATCCTTTACTCGTAGGTCCATGAAACGAGGTACGTGAACATTTACTTTCTCACGGAGCGCAAGCAAAATTCAAATCGGGCACCCCCTCACGCTATCGCTCATCTCCAAGCGAACTTCCGAGCCACTACTTAATTGGTGCACTTAATATCATCACGTTATTTACGAGGCTTTATTTTGGATTGGGCCGTGTGTGCACGCAACTCAACGCGCTTACAGTACATTTAAAAATAAAAAGGATAAGCGTAAGGTCAGTTTCACTCCCGATGTCAGTTTTCCTTCCCCGACGACACGCACGTCAAATTACAAATGTTTAAGCGCAGTCCCTGAAACCTTGCGTGCTGTCAAGCCCACTTCCCGACGACACGCACGTCATTTACAGAAATTGATCGACTACATTTCGGAAGTGTGTTGTCACCTTAATTCAGCGACGACACATCGTCATTTCTTTTGCTTAACTACTGTGGAAGCATACTGTGGAGACAACACTGTTTCAGCGCGTGAGCAGCGCCCGCGACGCGTATGCTCCACAGCGTAAAGCTATACTTCAGCGACGCGTACGCTTCTATTTTTTTTTCCTCCATTTTGGAGTATTAATTCTTAACAACAAGTTGTTAGTTATTGTCAATTAACCTATAACCCATAGCAATATCAGTCACATCACGCAACCCCTTTCTTAAAGCAAACCAGGCAGCCCACCTATTATCGGACTGAGTGGTTTAGACTTTTGAAACCATTAGTCGCTTATAGACGCAGTGGATTCATTCTGCTGCTCGTAAATTCAGATTATTGTTTGGGCGTTGCCTGGGTCAGGCCGCCCAAAGAATTTTGACAGCGTGTTCCAATCCCACCTCCAGCCTCCCATTCTGGTGACAGCTAGCGGAATGTGTACCTAGAAGCAATAGCACGCTCTTAAGAAACAGTTTTGACGAGCCGAATATCATGTTAGGAGCTCCATTAACTTTTATAAAAAGAAACAAAAAGACGAGGAAAAGTGGAAGAATACATCTCAGCACTGCTAGACAGGCCATTACATGCGGATTTGGCCCTTTAACAGATAATTATATCAGAGATCAGTTTGTGTTTAATTGTGCATCCAGAAAGATCAAAGAAAGAATACTAGTATCCCTCTTGCCTCTTTCTGCACCCCTCTTCCCTCTTTCTGCACCTCTCTTGCCTCAGTCTGCCCACCTGTTCCCTCTTTCTGCCCCCTTTTGCCTGTTTCTGCAACTCTCTTGCCTCTTTCTGCAGTTCTCTTGTCTCCTTCTGCACCTCTGTTTGCTTCTTTCTGTACCTCTCTTGTAAATTTCTGCACCCCTCTTGCCTCTTTCTGCACCCCTCTTGTCTCATTCTGCACCTCTGTTGGTTCTTTCTGCACTGCTCTTGCTTCTTTCTATACCTCTTTTGCCTGTTTCAGCACTTCTCTTGCCTCCTTCTGCACCTCTGTTGCTTCTGTCTGCACTTCTCTTGCCTCTTGCTGCACCCCTCTTGCCTCTTTCTGCACCTCTGTTGCTTCTTGCTGCACTTCTCTTGCTTCTTTCTGTACCTCTCTTGCCTCTTTCTGCACCTCTGTTGCTTCTTTCTGCACTTCTCTTGCTTCTTTCTGCACCTCTCTTGCTTCTTTCTGCACCCCTCTCTACCTCCTTCTCCACCTCTGTTGCTTCTGTCTGCACTTCTCTTGCTTCTTGCTGCACCCCTCTTGCCTCTTTCTGTTCACCCTCTTGCCTCTTTCTGCACCCTTCTTCCCTCTTTCTGCACCTCTCTTGCCTCTTTCTGATCCCCTGTTCCCTTTTTCTGCACCTCTCTTGCCTGTTTCTGCAACTCTCTTGCCTCTTTCTGCAGTTTTTTTGTCTCCTTCTGCACCTGTGTTGCTTCTTTCTGCACTTCTCTTGCCTCTTTCTGCACCCCTCTTGCCTCCTTCTGCACCTCTGTTGGTTCTTTCTGCACTGCTCTTGCTTCTTTCTGCACCTCTCTTTGCACATTTCTGCACCCCTCTAGGCTGTTTCTGCACCCCTCTTCCTCTTTCTGTACTCTCTCTTTCCTCTGTCTGCACCCCTGTACCCTCTTTCTGTACCTCTTTGCCTGTTTCTGCAACTCTCTTGCTTCTTTCTGAACTTCTCTCACCTCTTTCTGTACTTAAATGGGAAGTGCAAGCTGTCAAGTTTAAAGGTCTGCGTGCTCTCGTGACTAAGGTATATGTCTACTTGTATATGTATTCTTACATGTGTTGTGCATCTGAAGATGGTAGCTTAAAAAGCGGGTAACTTCTCCTATAGGTGGTCAAATTTTCTCAGTTCTGCGCTGTCATTCGGTTGCACAGGCAGACATGTCTTATGTATATATGTGTTATAGAGCCCTCGAATATACTATTGAATACCCATGTGCCCTGTATTGTGAGCAGAAAGAAATGCATACACCTTTTATTACACAAATTAACAGAGTATGCTGTTTGAAACACAGGTATTTAAGTGTTTGTATGTTTATTTTCATTTAACATGTCACTAGGTAAAAGCATAGACACGCATGCATACCTTCACAAACTTGGTCAGACTTACAACAGTGATATGCTTAGGATTGCTGTTTTATATTTGGTAGGCGTAACATTCTGAGCAGTCAATTAATAGTGAACCTTCAAGAGAAAAGTGAGGTTTAAGACATTTTCAGAGAAGGATTAGTGATTATGGTACTTTGTATGAGTCTGTTGTAAGGTGCAGTCAAAGTAGGCCTCTTTCTGCACCTCTGTTGGTTCTTTATGCACATCTTTTGCTTCTTTCTGCACCTTTCTTCCTCTTTCTGCACCTCTCTTGCCTCTTTCTGCACTTCTCTTTGCTTCTTTCTGTGCCTTTCTTCCTCTTTCTTCACATGTCCTACCTATGTAGGCATAGTTAGAAATTAGCATTTAAAAACCTTAGAAATTCACTGAAAAACCAGAGGTTTCAGGGACGTTATAGTTAGGATTAGCATTTAAAAACCTTAGAAATTCACTGAAAAAAACACAGGTTTCAGGGACGTTATAGTTAGGGATTAGCATTTAAAAACCTTAGAAATTCACTGAAAAAACCACAGTTTTCAGAGACGTTACAATTAGTTGGACATTTCACTCTTATAAAACCAGAGAAATTTGGCCGTTATAGTTAGTAGAGCTAACTATAACTCGCGCCTCCACAATGCACTGCTGATGATGTCACATATTACATCACTCATGACATGGTCAGTGACATCACTGATGACATCACTGATGACATCATCAACGTGATCATCTGATGCACCTCCTCACACCCTAATAAAACCTTTGATACACCCACTCTAAAATACAGACTACCAATATCAAAACTATAGACAGACCAATACCAGTTAGTACATACCCGCTCAGTTATTCATACATCTACACACACATCCACTCACTAACCCATACAGTCACTCATACATGCAGTCATCCACCAATACAGCCACTAATATATCGACTCATACACCCATATAGACACTCACACACTGCCACTCACCCAAAGAGTTACTCAAACACCTAGTCAGTCACCCAAAGAATTAATTACACTGCCATTTACTCACCTATACAGTTATACACACACACCACCTCACTTATTCATACAGATAGTACCATATACGTACTCTCTTCAACAATTACTGACATAAGCACACACGTATCCATGCACCCACTGTCACAATCACTCACTGTCACATATACTCACTTACATACTCAACACTCACATATACTGCCTTTCACATACGTAGTTACTTACACTTACCACTAAGACATCATTTCACTCACCAACACAGCTATATGTACATTCACTCACCCATACAGTCGCTAACACACTCACTCATAAACCCATACACCCAGTGAATCACCCACTCACACATCTGTGCAGGGAGTCGCACACTCTCCACCCACCCACACAGACACTCAGGCACCCATACAGGTACTCAGACAACCAATCATTAACCCATATAGACACTGATGTAGCTACTCACCAACCCATGCAGCCACTTGCACACCAACTGACAGACTGATACAGACATTCACACAGATTAATCATTCACCCATGCATTCACTAAGACACGTTTAATCACTCACTTATACAGTCAGTCACGCACCCACTAAATCATCCATTCAGACACTCATACACCCACTTATTCTTCAATACACCTTGGAATATATATATATATATATATATATAACATTCTTGAACTTTTTAGAAACACTCAGTCACTGGATGATGTCATGAGTGATGTCATTTGAGATGTCATCAGTGATGTCACTGACCATGTCATGAGTGATGTAATATGTGAGATCATCAGTAGTGCATCGCGGGGGCACGAGTTATAGTTAGCTCTGCTAACTATAACGGCCAAATTTCTCTGGTTTTATACGAGTGAAATGTCCAACTAACTATAACGTCCCTAAAACCTGTAGTTTTTCAGTGAATTTGTAAGGTTTTAAATGCTAATCCCTAACTATAACGACCCTGAAACCTGTGTTTTTCAGTGAATATATATATATATAGATATATATGTATATATATATATATATATATTCACTGAAAAAACCACAGGTTTCAGAGACGTTATAGTTAGAAATTAGCATTTAAAAACCTTTGAAATTCACTGAAAAACACAGGTTTCAGGAACGGTATAGTTAGAAATTAGCATTTAAAAACCTTTGAAATTCACTAAAAAAACCATAGTTGGACATTTCACTCGTACAAAACCAGTGAAATTCGGCCGGTATAGTTAGTTCAGCTAACTATAAATCACGCCCCGCAATGTACTGCTGATGACGTCACATATTACATCATTCATGACATGGTCAGTGACATCACTGATGACATCACTGATGATATCATCCAGTGACTGTGTGTTTCTGTAAAGTTTAAATATGTTTTATATATATATATGCCAAGGTGAATTGAAGAATTAATGGGTGTATAAGTGTTTGAATGGATGATTTAGTAGATGCGTGACTGTCTGTATAAGTGAGTGATTAAACATGTCTTAGTGAATGCATGGGTTAGTGACTAAACTGTGTGAAATGTCTGTATCAGTCTGTCAGTTGGTGTGTAAGCGGTTGCATGGGTTGGTGAGTAGCTAAATGAGTGTCTATATGGGTTATTGATTGGTTGTCTGAGTATCTGTATGGGTGCCTCAGTGTCTGTGTGTGGGTGGGTGGGGGTGTGTGACTCTGTGCAGAGATGTGTGAGTGGGTGATTCACTGGGTGTAATGGGTTCAAGAGTGTATCTGTGATGGACTGTATGGGTGGGTGAGTGTGTGTATGGGTGTGTTGGTGAGTGAATGGGTGTCTCAGTGGTACATGTGTGAGTAACTACATATGTAAAGGCAGTATATGTGAGTGTTGGAGTATATAAATGACTATATGTGAGAGTGACTGATTGTGAGAGTGGCTGTATGGATGAGGGTGTGCTTGTATCAGTGATTGTATAAGAGAGTAAATATGTGTTAGTATCTGTATGAATACATGAGGTGGTGTGTATAAGTGTATAGGTGTGTAAATGGGAGTGTGATTGATTCTTTGCATGACTGACTAGGTGTGTGAGTAACTATGGGTGAATGGCGGTGTGTGAGTGTCTGTATAGGTGTATGAGTGCATATGATAGTGCTGTATTGATGAGTGACTGCATGTATGAGTGGCTGTATGGGAGAATAAGTGGTTGTGTGTGTAGACTAGGGGTGGGCGGAATTTGCGTAGTCGCACTACGCAAAGCTCCGCGAAACGGTAAAAAATCTCCGCGAGCACGCAAAAGTTCTGCGAAAACGCGGAATTGCTTGTTCCGCCCGTTCGCGATGCTTTTTTCCTGTTCGCGAACGCTGTTTGTGTGCTCGGGGAGAAATATCTCGCGAACACGCATTTTGAAAGCACGAACAAGCAAAAAATTCCGCGAAGCCGCGGATCGCGGAATTTTTGGTAATTCCGCGTTCTCGGCGGAACGCGAAATTACCCAAATTCCGCTAATTCAGACGATTCCGCGAGCGGAACGGAATTTACCGCCCAGGCCTAGTGTAGACCTAGGAATCAGTGAGTGGGTATGTAGTAACTGGTCATTCCACAGTAGCACAAAGGTGGCAATGCCTAATTGCGAATGCACATCTTAGTAATAAGTCTGGCGTATATTGATGCTCCTGTAAAGTACAGTGTGGGGCTCTCCAAGCAAAAGAGTCTCCCTCCACCCTCAGAGAGACAAAAACAAACTCTATGGAAAAACACATTTTCCCGTTGAGTTCACAAACGACATGCACAAATGCTGAGGCACACAGAATCAGTCCAAAAAGAGTAAAGTAGGTAGTAGCACAGATAGTAGTCAGAGTGAATCCATCAGATATTTCTTTTCTTTTATTTTCTTCTTGTTCTCCAATATCCAAATACAAAAACACACTGGCAGCCGACACGTATTTCATCCAGCAGGACTTTTTCAAGGCTAAGATCCAATGGTGTATGCACCCAGCACCACCGTAGAACAGTGTACCGGACGTACGGAAGGACACACAAAGTCTGTGTTAGAGATTTAACGCCCATTGTATTATGTCCGATAGTAGAGCACAAATGTGAGAAGTTGGCCTGGTATATGCTGTCCACTAATTATAGTGGGCACCTTGCACCAGTCCAAACAACCCCTTATTGGAGATAGGTTAAAGACAACCTTTATTGAAAGCTATCCTAGTGGTAGCTATGGAGAGCAGCCTTCAGGCTAAGTCTTGAAGGAATGTAAAGCAGCTTGTTTTACCAGTCTATAATCTCTTGAGTGACCAAATGAAAGAGGACCACACCAGGTATATATTCAAAATATATGTATTTATTGCTAAACACACCCCTCTAGTCTCTTTATGAGGCTAGAGTTCGAAGTACATAAGTTATAAGTTAGTTATCTACAGTAATAGCACAAATACACGTTTGAGCCCTAGGGGCGTACCAAACCATATACCAATAAAGTGGTATAAGAACCACGACTGAGCTAGACACAGGGCCTAGAGCCTGTAGAAGTGCTTGGACCACAAGGAACCACCCAAGGTAGTGACACAGGGGACCCACGGGGGACGCGTGCAGTGTGAGAACACAGCCGCAAATCGCCGTTGACTTCTATGGGGAAAGTCGCGGTTGGAATTTTAAAGAAAAGGGACACTTAGAGGAGGACTTGGAGCAAACCCTTTCAGAACTAGGCTGTTCTAGTGTCAATGCCCACGGGAGCACCGGAGTACTCGAGTTACCTCACCCAGGGGAGCCGGGTGCATAGGTGTCTTTCGGGGTCGGGTTTCGTCGTCGTTTTCAATGGCGATCTGCTGCAAAGTGCTGCTGGCGGCCAAGTCGAAAGTGTTCGGGTGGATCCAAAGGTGGATCGAAGATCTGAAGAACCTGAAAGCAGAGGGGACAGAGTCTGGGTCACTAGCCAGTGACCAGGAAGGCGATGAGCAGATGCCCACCGATGTCGAGTGCTTCAGGTAGGTTGACGGTCGTCTTGACTCTTCAGCCACGAGGTCCAGGAGGTATCGACGACAACCAGGAGCTGGATTCGAGCTGTCCCATGACGTCTGTCGATTGCAGGGGTATCGGCAACCGGATTGGACCCAACAAGCCTTGGCAACGGCAAGTCTTGTGGAAATGGAAGAAGGACGATGGTGCAGACCAGCAAGGTCTGTGGGACTCACCCAGCAAGAGTAAGTCAGGGCACGCCTGGAGCAACTAGGGAGCCCAAGCAGAAGAAGATTGGCCTTCGGGAGGGCCTACTAGCCAATGGACTAGCAACCGCAAAGGAGCCTCGAGTCGACGCACGTGGAGCTGGCTCACAGGACACTCGTGGAGTGGAGGCCAGTGATCTTCGGTGCAGTCGGTGCTAGAGGCTGGGGCTACTCGAAGCCCAAAGCACAACTTCGTGGGAGACCCAGAAGAGGATGCACTTGCAAATGCGATCGGTGTCCAGGGGTCATGGTTCCAAATTACCCACGACAGCCACGGGCCTCAGCTTTGCTGGGGACTCAGGGCAGCCTCGGGGAAGTCTGGAAATCTACCTCTGGTGATGCAAAGACTTCGGCATCCGGCGGGAGCTTCAGCGATGCAGACCGGACAATTGCTTCTTTGGTGCCTGCCAAGCAGGGGAGTCACTCCTTGACCCCAAGGGAGATTCTTCAGTCCTCTAATCTTGAAGTAGAGCGTCGAAGGTCCAGGATTCTGTGTCAGAGTTTCATCCAGGTTAATCTAAAGTCCTAAGGACTGGGGTCCCATACTTATACTAAGATAGGGGGTTGGACATACTCTGGGGACCCACCTATGGGAGGGTCAGGGCAGAGGGGTGGTTACACCCCTTTCACTTTGTCCAGTTTCACGCCAGAGCAGGGGCTGGAAGCCCCTGAGCCGGTTTGAACTGGGGTATGCACAGGGACACCAAATGTGCCCCCAGTGCAGGACTTCAAAGCACCAGAGAGTGCTCCCGCCCAGCCCCAATACACACTATCCTGTCTGGGGAGGTGGTTACACCTCCCTGGGACAGGAAACCTATTGTCCAGGCCTCCCCTGCCGGAGTTTCGGTCAGCAGCAGGAGGCCAGACTCGTGTCTGTGGCAGCGGCATCCATTTTGTGATGCCAGGGCTCTGGAAAGTCAGTACCGGGTATACCGGTGTGTACATGTCTCTCCCTCTAGAAGGGTGGAATGCTACCCCCGCCGCCAGAACTGGCGGGGGGTAGTATTCCAAGATGTTTGACACCAAACACGACATGTTTCCGTGCAGCCATCCCAAAGTTAGCATTTAACGCGAGGTTATAATGCGCTTAAGAGTATATGGTCGGGCTGCACTACAAACAGCATCAGAGAAGGGTCTCCGAATGCTGCAGAGGGGCCCTGCTCATGCAGGGGCACCCTCTCACATAGGAACCACGCACTCTGCCTTCAGGATTGATAAGGCCTGCCATAGGAGTGACTTATAGGTTTATATGTGTGTATGTATGTAGTGATATAGGTAGCCTATATCACAGTAAGGGGTGCATGCACCACCTTACCCAGGCTGCAGTAGCAGACCTGTGGTGTCCTTTTGGCTGGCCTTCCAGGGGTGGCACAATACATGCTTCAGCCCCTGGCAGGCCTCTGAGGTACCTATGCCCTGGGTACATAGTATACCATATACTAGGGACTTATAAGGGCACTCCAGATTCCAATCAGAGATGTGCCTAAGGCACATGGAAACCATTTTAGAGAGGAAGCAGCTAGGCTGGGGTTCTGATTAGCAGGGCCCCAGCCAGACTAAAGTCGAAAAACAGTGAAGCATCAGCAAAAAGTGGGGGTACCCATGTGAAGCAGATCCTACTCTCCTACACAACCCCCCCCAAACGTAGGGACATTAAACTAACCTTGCCCAGTTAAGTCTTCATGTTCTAAGTGGAAGTACCTAGAGAGTCCATCTGCATTGGCATGGTTACTCCCAGGTCTATGTTCCACTGTGAAGTCCATCCCCTGTAGGGAAATGGACCACCTAAGCAGTTTGGGGTTTTCACCCTTCATTTGTTTTAGCCATAAGAGGGGCTTATGGTCGGTTTGAACAAGGAAGTGAGTACCAAACAAGTATGGCCTCAACTTCTTCAGAGCCCAGACCACAGCAAAGGCCTCCCTCTCAATGGCTGACCAACGTTTCTCTCTAGGGGTCAGCCTTCTGCTAATAAAAGCTACTGGCTGATCCTGACCTTCATCATTCAATTGTGACAGTACAGCCCCTACCCCCAATTCAGATGCATCTGTTTGGACAATGAACTTCTTGGAGTAATCAGGACTCTGTAGAATGGGAGCAGTGCACATGGCCTGCTTTAGGTCATCAAATGCCTTTTGACAGCTAACTGTCCACTGAACCTTTTGGGCATTTTCTTGGAAGTTAAGTCATTCAGGGGTGTCACTATTGATCCATACCCCTTGACAAATCTCCTATAGTACCCAGTCAGGCCTAAAAAGGCTCTCACCTGAGTCTGGGTAGTTGGAGCAGTCCAGTCCATGATGGTCTGGATCTTGCTCTGCAGTGGCTGAACCTGGCCTCCACCCACAAGGTGGCCCAGGTACACAACCTGACTCTGCCCTATCTGGCACTTGGTGGCCTTGATAGTCAGGCCTGCTTTCTGCAGGGCCTGCAAAACATTTCTGAGGTGGACCAGGTGATCCTCCCAGGTGGAGCTAAAGACAGCAATATCATCTAGATATGCTGCACTATAGGCTTCCAGACCTGTAAGGACTGTATTCACCAACCTCTGAAAAGTGGCAGGTGCATTCTTCAGACCAAAGGGCATCACCACAAATTGATAATGCCCACTAGGGGTTGAGAATGCTGTCTTTGGCTTTGCATCATCAGCTAGTCTGATCTGCCAGTAGCCAGCTGTCAGGTCAAATGTGCTTAGATACTTGGCTGAGGCCAAAGTGTCTATTAGCTCATCTGCCCTAGGTATTGGATGGGCATCAGTCCTAGTGACTGCATTGAGACCCCTGTAGTCCACACAAAACCTCATCTCTCTTTTCCCACCATTGGTGTGAGGTTTTGGCACAAGGACCACTGGACTAGCCCAAGGGCTATCTGAGGGTTCAATAACTCCCAAATCCAACATCTTCTGGACTTCTGTCCTGATACAGTCCCTGACATGGTCAGGTTGCCTATAAATCTTATTTTTAATAGGCAGACTGTCCCCAGTGTCCACTTCATGAGTGCACCAGGTGGTCTGACTGGGTGTCAGTGAGAATATGTGCCTGAACTGATTGAGCACCTGTCTGCAATCAGTTTGCTGCTGGGCAGTGAGGCTGCCTGCCAAGGCTACACCATCCACTGACCCATCATCAGGGTTCTGTGAGAGCAGGTCAGGGAGTGGGTCACTCTCTTCCTCCTGTCCCTCATCAGTAGCCATGAGCAAGCCCATGTCTGCCCTGTCCACATATGGTTTTAACCTGTTGACATGGAGAACCCTGTGGGGACTCCTGGGTGTTCCTAGGTCTACTAAATAGGTAACCTCACCCTTCTGTTCAACAATGGTATGGGGTCCACTCCATTTGTCTTGGAGAGCTGCTGGGGCCACTGGCTCCAACACCCACACCTTCTGTCCTGGCTGGTAAACAGTCAGTACAGCCTTTGGTCATGCCAGGCTTTTTGAAGTTCCTGGCTAGCCTCAAGGTTTTTAGTTGCCTTTTTCATGTACTCAGCCATCCTGGAGCGGAGACCAAGTACATAGTCCACTATGTCTTGCTTTGGGGGCTTGAGAGGTAACTCCCATCCTTCCTTTACCAAGCACAATGGACCCCTGACAGGGTGACCAAACAAAAGTTCAAAAGGGCTGTAACCAACCCCCTTTTGAGGCACCTCCCTGTATGCAAATAAAAGGCAGGGCAAGAGTATGTCCCATCTTCGCCTAAGCTTTTCTGGGAGCCCTTTAATCATGCCCTTCAAGGTTTTGTTGAATCTCTCAACTAAACCATTGCATTGTGGGTGATAGGGTGTGGTGAACTTGTAAGTCACTCCACACTCCTTCCACATTGCTTTTAAGTATCCAGACATAAAGTTAGCACCCCTGTCTGATACAACCTCCTTAGGGAAGCCCACTCTTGAGAAAATTCCCAGGAGGGCTCTTGCCACCACAGGTGCTGTAGTGGTCCTAAGGGGAATAGCCTCTGGGTACCTGGTGGCATGATCCACTACCACCAGGATAAACCTGTGCCCAGATGCTGTTTGGGGATCCATGGGACCAACAATGTCAATCCCCACCCTTTCAAAGGGAACCCCCACCACAGGTAGTGGTATCAGGGGGCCTTTGTAGTGCCACCTGCCTTGCCACTGGCCTGGCAGGTTACACAGGAGCGACAAAACTCCTTGGTGTCTTCAGACATGTGGGGCCAGTGAAAGTGAGGGACAATTCTGTCCCAAGTCTTGTTCTGGCCCAGGTGACCTGCTAAGGGAATGTCATGGGCTAGGGTCAATAGGAAGTCCCTGAACTTCAGAGGTATAACCAACCTCCTGGTGGCACCAGGCTTGGGGTCTCTACACTCTGAGTACAAGAGTCCATCATCCCAATACACAGTATGGGGACCACTAGCTTTCCCAGCAGCCTCAGCAGCAGCTTGCTGTCTGAGGGGTTCAAGAGAGGGGCAGCTCTGCTGCTCCTGGCTCAGATCTGCCCTGGAAGGGCCCCCTGTCCCCAAGAACTCAACCTGGTCAGGTTCAAGCTCCTCTGGGACAGTTCCTTCCTCAGGACTGAGATCATCCCCCTCAAGAGACTGATCTTCCTTCTGAGCCAAGGGGGAAGGCACTGCCTTTACCCTACTACTCCTCTTCTTGGAGGGCACTTGGTCCATTATTCCAGAATCCAAGGCCTGTTCAGTGTTAGACATTTTGGCTTGTGACCTGGTCACAGCAAACACATCTGCAGGGATGCCCAGCATTTCTGCATGGGTCCTGAGCTCCACTTCTGCCCAAGCTGAAGTTTCTAAATCATTGCCAAGCAAGCATTCAACGGGTAGGTCTGCACTTACCACAACCTTCTTAAGGCCAGTTACCCCTCCCCAGGAGAAGTTAACAACTGCCAGAGTATGGTCTGTTCTGACATTGCTAGCATTGGTCACTTGGTACATTTCACCAAGTATAATCTGCCCAGGATTCACAAGGTCTTGTGTCACCATGGTGACACTTGCCCCTGTGTCCCTAAATGCCAAAGCCTCTTTTCCATTGATTAAGGGCTGTTGCCTGTACTTGCCCAGATTACTGGGACTCACAGAGGAGGTCACATCCATGCCTCCATCACAGACTAGGACAGCCTGAGTGAGTTCTCTGACTAGGTCAGAGCTCATCTCCTTACCCAGGGTCAACCCTACTAAACCCTTGGCTTGTGTAGTCCCACCACCAATTGTAACTGCACTAGGGGGAGCAGGTGCCTTAGGGGCATTGGTGGGGGCTGGAGTAGAGTCTTTGGACTTGGTGCAATCACTGGTCCAGTGGGTCTTTTGCTTACAGACCTTGCACCATGGTTTCTTTTGGCCTCTTCCCTTGTTAGACTGTGAATCCCCACCTGAAGAAGATTTTTGGGGGCCTTGTGAAGACTTCTGGTCTTTACCCTTCTCCCCACCCTTATCAGAGTTTTTAGAATCTTGCTTCTTAGGGTCACCACCTTGGTTCTGTACCTTCTGCCTCACCCTGGTTCTGACCCATTTGTCTGCCTTCTTTCCCAATTCTTGGGGAGAGGTCAGATCAGAGTCCACCAGGTGCTGATGCAACAGCTGATTTTGACAATTATTAAGGATCTGCTCCCTCATGATAAGATTGTACAATCCTGTGAAGTCACATACCTTACTGCCCAATAACCAACCTTCCAGAGCCTTGGCAGAACAATCAACAAAGTCCACCCAGTCTTGAGTCTGTGCCTTTTGGGTATCTCTGAACTTTAACCTGTATTGTTCAGTGGTTAGGCCAAACCCATCAATCAGAGCACTCTTTAAGACTGTGTATTTATCAGCATCCTCCTCTTTAACAGTGAGGAGCTTATCTCTACCTTTGTCTGCAAAGGAGAGCCACAAGATTGCTGCCCACTGCTCCTGAGGGACCCTCTGTACTTTACAGGCCCTCTCCAGTGCAGTTATCCATTTGTGGATGTCATCCCCACTCTGGTAGGGAGGGACAATCTTGCTCAGGTTTCTATGGTCATAAGACCTTTCCCTATCTCTGGGGAAATTGCTGCCACCATGGGACTCTAGTCCCATCTTTTTTCTCTCTTTGTAGAGATCTAGGGACTCCCTGTCTATAGCCAACTGCTGTTTTCTGAGTTCAAGCTGGGCTTGCTCATACTCAATCAGTCTCTTTCTCCTGTCATGAGAGGATTCTCTCCTATGAGAGGAGACAGAGGTCCCTATTGAGGTGTCAGAGTGGTTAGACTCCTGAGAAGGAGATCTAGACCTTCTGGGCACACTCACAATTCTTCCTGGGGGGACAAAGGGAGGTCATTCTGATCCTCCTCCTCCTCCACAGGAGGAATTGCGTTCTCCAGGTCAAGGTCATTTTCACCTTCCTGGCCAGTTTCAGAGGGGGGCCTGGGTTTCTTCACCCCTGACCCCTTCCTCATCTTCTGCCCCACCCTCTCTGCCTACCCCTTCAGACCCTAGGGGCCTGCTGAGATCATCAGCCAGTAACACCTCCCTGAGGTGTTGGGTGCTGGCACTTTTGCCTGCCTTCAGCTTCCTAGTATTGCATAATGCTCTCAATTCCAAGAATGGGAGTTTATCATACTTGGAGGGAAGAAGCCCACTGGCTTCTGGCAAGGACTCACTGGGTCCTGGCTTTGAAGACATTACTAGTGAGGTGTGGTGTATGCACTACCTACTCTAGTGTGGCCTACTAAACTCTCTTGAGTTGTAGAAAGGGTGTGCTATCCCTTAACACACAACTCTAAGTTCAGTAGAACTTACTGTATACTAAGCTTGATTTATATGTACCTTAGGTACCCTTAGTGGTTTTCAGTTGATCAATTCAATTGAGATTATCTGGTAAAACAATAGCAAGCTGGAATCCCACACGCTGCACACCAATGTGAGAAGTTGGCCTGGTATATGCTGTCCACTAATTATAGTGGGCACCTTGCACCAGTCCAAACAACCCCTTATTGGAGATAGGTTAAAGACAACCTTTATTGAAAGCTATCCTAGTGGTAGCTATGGAGAGCAGCCTTCAGGCTAAGTCTTGAAGGAATGTAAAGCAGCTTGTTTTACCAGTCTATAATCTCTTGAGTGACCAAATGAAAGAGGACCACACCAGGTATATATTCAAAATATATGTATTTATTGCTAAACACACCCCTCTAGTCTCTTTATGAGGCTAGAGTTTGAAGTACATAAGTTATAAGTTAGTTATCTACAGTAATAGCACAAATACACGTTTGAGCCCTAGGGGCGTACCAAACCATATACCAATAAAGTGGTATAAGAACCACGACTGAGCTAGACACAGGGCCTAGAGCCTGTAGAAGTGCTTGGAGCACAAGGAACCACCCAAGGTAGTGACACAGGGGACCCACGGGGGACGCGTGCAGTGTGAGAACACAGCCGCGAATCGCCGTTGACTTCTATGGGGAAAGTCGCGGTTGGAATTTTAAAGAAAAGGGACACTTAGAGGAGGACTTGGAGCAAACCCTTTCAGAACTAGGCTGTTCTAGTGTCAATACCCACGGGAGCACCGGAGTACTCGAGTTACCTCACCCAGGGGAGCCGGGTGCATAGGTGTCTTTCGGGGTCGGGTTTCGTCGTCGTTTTCAATGGCGATCTGCTGCAAAGTGCTGCTGGCGGCCAAGTCGAAAGTGTTCGGGTGGATCCAAAGGTGGATCGAAGATCTGAAGAACCTGAAAGCAGAGGGGACAGAGTCTGGGTCACTAGCCAGTGACCAGGAAGGCGATGAGCAGATGCCCACCGATGTCGAGTGCTTCAGGTAGGTTGATGGTTGTCTTGACTCTTCGGCCACGAGGTCCAGGAGGCATCGACGACAACCAAGAGCTGGATTCGAGCTGTTCCACGATGTCTGTCGATTGCAAGGGTGTCGGCGACCGGATTGGACCCAACAAGCCTTGGCAACGGCAAGTCTCATGGAAATGGAAGAAGGACGATGGTGCAGACCAGCAAGATCTGTGGGACTCACCCAGCGAGGGTACGTCAGGGCACGCCTGGAGCAATCAGGGAGCCCAAGTAGAAGAAGATTGGCCTTCGGGAGGGCCTACTAGCCAACAGACTAGCAACTGCAAAGGAGCCTCGAGTCGACGCACGTGGAGCTTGCTCACAGGACACTCGTGGAGTGGAGGCCAGTGATATTCAGTGTAGTCGGTGCTGGAGGCTGGGGCTACTCGGAGCCCAAAGCACAACTTCGTGGAAGACCCAGAAGAGGATGCACTTGCAAATGCGATCGGTGTCCAGGGGTCACGGTTCCACGTTACCCACGACAGCTACGGGCCTCAGCTTTGCTGGAGACTCAGGGCAGCCTCGGGGAAGTCTGTAAATCTACATCTGGTGATGCAAAGACTTCGATGTCCGGCGGGAGCTTCAGCGATGCAGACCGGACAATTGCTTCTTTGGTGCCTGCCAAGCAGGGGAGTCACTCCTTGACCCCAAGGGAGATTCTTCAGTCCTCTAATCTTGAAGTAGAGCGTCGAAGGTCCAGGATTCTGTGTCAGAGTTTCGTCCAGGTTAATCTAAAGTCCTAAGGACTGGGGTCCCATACTTATACTAAGATAGGGGGTTGGACATACTCTGGGGACCCACCTATGGGAGGGTCAGGGCAGAGGGGTGGTTACACCCCTTTCCCTTTGTCCAGTTTTGCGCCAGAGCAGGGGCTGGAAGCCCCTGAGCCGGTTTGAACTGGGGTATGCACAGGGACACCAAATGTGCCCCCAGTGCAGGACTTCAAAGCACCAGAGAGTGCTCCCGCCCAGCCCCAATACACACTATCCTGTCTGGGGAGGTGGTCACACCTCCCTGGGACAGGAAACCTATTGTCCAGGCCTCCCCTGCCGGAGTTTCGGTCAGCAGCAGGAGGCCAGACTCGTGTCTGTGGCAGCGGCATCCATTTTGTGATGCCAGGGCTCTGGAAAGTCAGTACCGGGTATACCGGTGTGTACATGTCTCTCCCTCTAGAAGGGTGGAATGCTACCCCCGCCGCCAGAACTGGCGGGGGGTAGTATTCCAAGATGTTTGACACCAAACACGACATGTTTCCGTGCAGCCATCCCAAAGTTAGCATTTAACGCGAGGTTATAATGCGCTTAAGAGTATATGGTCGGGCTGCACTACAAACAGCATCAGAGAAGGGTCTCCGAACGCTGCAGAGGGGCCCAGCTCATGCAGGGGCACCCTCTCACATAGGAACCACGCACTCTGCCTTCAGGATTGATAAGGCCTGCCATAGGAGTGACTTATAGGTTTATATGTGTGTATGTATGTAGTGATATAGGTAGCCTATATCACAGTAAGGGGTGCATGCACCACCTTACCCAGGCTGCAGTAGCAGACCTGTGGTGTCCTTTTGGCTGGCCTTCCAGGGGTGGCACAATACATGCTTCAGCCCCTGGCAGGCCTCTGAGGTACCTATGCCCTGGGTACATAGTATACCATATACTAGGGACTTATAAGGGCACTCCAGATTCCAATCAGAGATGTGCCTAAGGCACATGGAAACCATTTTAGAGAGGAAGCAGCTAGGCTGGGGTTCTGATTAGCAGGGCCCCAGCCAGACTAAAGTCGAAAAACAGTGAAGCATCAGCAAAAAGTGGGGGTACCCATGTGAAGCAGATCCTACTCTCCTACAACAAAGGTGTTAATTAACAGGTAAATCCCGTGGAAGCCAACCTGTTCCAGAGCCCAGAATAGCTTGTAGCTGGAGCGAACGTGAACCGGTAAACGTCTTGTCTGTTCCTAAGTATACCCCCACAGAAGCTGTCATGCTAATCTTGCGGCATTATGGCAGAGAAACAGCCCATTCCAAAGCCCATATAAGCTAGGTCTGGTAAGTCGGAAGACGAACCTGCAGTATCCCGTCAGTTTAAGGAAAGGAGTCCTCTCGCTCCAGCTACAAGCTATTCTGGGCTCTGGAACAGGTTGGCTTCCACGGGATTTACCTGTTAATTAACAGCTTTGTGCTCTACTATCGGACATAATACATTAGGCGTTAAATCTCTAACACAGACTTTGTGTGTCCTTCCGTACGTCCGGCACACTGTTCTACGGTGGTGCCGGGTGCATATACCATTGGATCTTAGCCTTGAAAAAGTCGTGCTGGACGAAACACGTGTTGGCTGCCAGTGTGTTTTTTTATTTGGATATTGGAGAACAAGAAGAAAAGAAAAGAAAAGAAATATCTGATGGATTCACTCTGACTACTATCTGCGCTTCTACCTACTTTACTCTTTTTGGACTGATTCTGTGTGCCTCGGCATTTGTGCATGTTATGTAGTAACTGGTATTGGTGTGTCTATGGTTTCGAAAATGGTAGGCTGTATTTTAGAGTGGGTGTATCAAAGGCTATATTTGGTTGTGAGGAGGTGCCTCTGATTATCACATGGATGATGTCATCAGTGATGTCATCCGTGATGTCATTTGAGATGTCATCAGTGATGTCATCAGTGATGTCACTGACCATGTCATGAATGATGTAATATGTGACGTCATCAGCGGTGCATTGCGGGGGTCCGAGTTATAGTTAGCTGAACTAACTATAACGGCTGAATTTCACTGGTTGTGTACAAGTGAAATGTCCAACTATGGTTTTTTCAGTGAATTTCAAAGGTTTTTAAATGCTAATTTCTAACTATAACGTCCCTGAAACCTGTGGTTTTTTCAGTGAATTTCTAAGGTTTTTAAATGCTAATTTCTAAATATAACGTGCTTGAAACCTATGGTTTTTTCAGTGAATTTCAAAGGTTTTTTAAATGCTAATTTCTAACTATAATGCCCCTGAAACCTATTGTTTTTCAGTGAATTTCTAAGGTTTTATAAATGCTAATTTCTAACTATGCCTACAGAGGTAGGACATGTGCAGAAAGAGGAAGAAAGGCGCAGAAAGAAGCAAGAGAAATGCAGAAAGAGGCAACAGAAGTCCAGAAAGACAAAGAAAGGTGCAGAAAGAAGCAAGAGATATGCAGAAAGACCCAACTGAGGTGCAGAAATAGGCCTTGTTGCAAAGTCATCCTGTGCCCCCAACTTTTGCTGACGGGTACTGGTGGTAATTGACTCTGACTAACCAGGCCTAGAGCCAGTGCTATGCTAAAAGACACTTAGAATACAGTGAAAATATCTACATACACTAGGGTACACTATGGGTTGGGGTACCCCTGTGATTGGCATGACCTTCCCTGTAAGGCCCTAGTACATAATAGGGCAGGGGGATTAAAATTACCTCTAAGTCAGAGGTGCAGAAACATGCTTCTTTAACTGGTAGTCGCGTTTGCAGAGTGGTAGAGAAAGGGTGCTGGCCCTCCGACCAGCGCTCAGGAATTCCGCTGCGTAGGACTTACAGGAGAGGAGGTACCAGGAGAACTTCTTGGCCCCCAAAGTCCCTCAGGAGTAAAGTGGACTTCATCCCCCATCCCGTAGTCTGCCAGGAGGCGAGTTTGAAGAGTGGTGGAGAAAAGGGGCATGGCCTCCGAAGACGTCTTAGCAATCCTACTGTGTGGGACTTACTTGAGGTAACAAGAGGGGTACTTGGCCCCCAAGGACATCCTTGGGGGCCAACTACCCCTCCCATTACCTCCAGTAAGTACCACACAGCAGGATTGCTAAGTTCTCATAACAGGCCACGCCCCCTTTGCTCACCACTCTGCAAACGCG
Source organism: Calotriton arnoldi (assembly GCA_963921515.1). NCBI lineage: Eukaryota > Metazoa > Chordata > Amphibia > Caudata > Salamandridae > Calotriton > Calotriton arnoldi. The sequence continues at coordinate 2,278,080 of CAWUFW010002297.1, read as the reverse complement.
CTCCCTGGTGCGCTCTTCGATGGGGATTGAAGTGCCCTTCACTGGGGGTCCTTAGGGCCAACTAGCCTACCTCTTACCTCCAGTAAGCCCCACACAGTGGAATTGCTGAGAGGTGGTCACAGGCCATGCCCCCTTTCTCCACCACTCTGCAAACGTGCCTCCTGGCACGCTCTTGGTTGGCTGATGAAGTCCCCTTTCCTCATGAGGGTCCCTGGGGACCAAATAGCCCACCAGGTACCTCCAGTAAGCACCACACAGCTGGGTTGCTGAGAGTGGTCCGAGGCCACGCCCCCTTTTTACACCACTCTGCAAACGCGGCTCCTGGCGCACTGCTGCTCGGGGGATGAAGTCCACGTGTGTCATGAGGTCCCCAGGACACAAGAGGACCTCATCGCCCCACCAGCAGTGCGCCAAGACACGCGTTTGCAGAGTGGTGTAAAAAGGGGCTTGGCCTCGGACCACCTCTCTGCAATCCAGCTGTGTGGTGCTTACTGGAGGTACCTGGTAGGCTAGTTGGCCCCCAGGGTCCCTCAGTATTCAAGGAGACTTAATTCCCCAACTTAGAACGTGCCAGAGGGCGCGTTTGCAGAGTGGTGCAGGGAGGGGGCGGGGCCTCCGGCGAGATCCTGGCTTTTTAAAAAAAAAAAATGTTAGAAGGGGGCTGTGTGGCCCCCCCTTCTTTCAATCTTTTTTTGGGCCCTGGGGACCCCATCCCCCGGGGCCTGCCACATTTTTTTATAAAAAAAAAAAACAGGAACGCTGCCGCGCGGCCCCCCTTCTGAGGCCGATTTCGTCCCGGGGACCCCATCCCCCGGAGCATGGCCTTCTTTTGGAATTTTTACATTTTAGGGGAGGGGGGCCCGTGGCCCCCCTTCCCTGGGCTACTTTTGGCCCCAGGGACCCCATCCTCCGGGGCCTGGCCTTCCGTCTTTTTTAAATTAAAAAATTAATTAAAAAGGAGGAGGCCGGGTGGCCCCCTCCCGGGCCACTTCTGGCCCTGGGGACCCCATCTCCTAGGGCCGGCCCTCACGTTGGTGACCATGGGGGAAGCCCCAATGCCCCCATGGTTCCTGCCGGCTCCCCACCTCCTGCGGGAGCCGTCATTGCTTTTGGGCAAGGGGAGCTGCTAACATGCAGCTCCCCTTGTCCAAAAGCAATCTGCTTTGCTTTTTGGAAGCGAGAGCAGGGTTCCTGCTCTCGCGTCCAAAAAGCAAAGCAGAGTTTGCTATGACAGGGCATGAGCCGCGCTCCTGCCCTGCCATAGCAAACAGCAATGTTCCGGGGGTGGGAACCCCGGGACATTGCAGGAGCCTGCCCTGGGGGGTGGCAGTCCCCAGGGCCATCAAGGGCTCCAGGAGGGGGTCCGCGCGGCCCCCTTCCCTTCATTTGCACAGCCCCGGGGAGGTGGCGGTCCCCGGGGCTGTGGGGGGGCCCGTGAGGCCCCCGCCCTTATTTGAACAAAGCCCCGGGGAGGAGGTTGTCCCCGGGGTTGGGGGGCCTGCGAGGCCCCCCCACCCATAACTAATAAAGCCCTGGGGAGGTGGCAGTCCCTGGGGATGCTGGGGCCCCCACGGGCCCCGTTACATGAAACAGCATTGCCCCCGGGACCTGGCCCAACCGGGGGCTTTGAAAAGCGAAGCGCGGTAGACCGCGCTCAGTTTTTTTTTGTTTTTCTCGGCCGGATTTGTGCACCCAGCACGAATTCGGCTGATTTAAAAAAAAAAAAATGCTTTTTGGGCCCTGAGGATCCCTGTGGGACCCCCTGAGTAGGCCTTCCACCCTGCCCCCTTTTCTTGTTTTTTAACCTTTTTTCCACTGTTTTCTTGTGACTGGGTTGCTGAGTCACAAGATGGCTGCCAACACATTCTGGTTTGGAGTGTTGGCAGCCAATCAGAAGTCAGCTCGTGCTCGGGAGGGTTCGCGAATCCTCCTCGGTGCTCAGATATCGATATTTTTATTTTTTTAATTTCTCAGCAACTACTGAATGGATTTACACCATTTAAAAAAAAGGTCACTTTCTGAACCAAGAGCTACCCTTTTGCCAAATTTGGTGTAATTCCGTTCAGCAGTTCGGGCTGTAGCTATGTCTAAAATTTCCTATGGAAATTAACATGGAGAAAATACGTTTTGGGACCCCCTTTTTCTCAGCCCCTGCTTGACGAATCACCCCAAAACTTTCAAGACAGGACCTGACGTGAGTGAACCTTTATTTTGGAAAATTTCACAAAGATTCGTCAAACGGCGCCAAAGATATTGGCAAATCAAAAAACACTTTTCCTATGGAAACTAGGACCTAACTATAACTACCCACTGGCGACCGCCAGTTGGTAATATATATATATATATATGGGCCTCACCCACAGGCACCACCCATGGCTTGTTTCATCATTGGACCATCACCAAGACACCTAATGTGATTTGGTGGACTCAACGCCTTTGTAAGCGGAACTCTTAGAAGTGAGTTTGCAGGAAGTATAAGTGAGTCAAAAATGCCCTCTAAATCCTATATTGGTGATTTTTATTGAGTAGGGTCTAGAACAAGATTGAAAACAGTGGGATGTCATTAGGATTCAATGTTCCAAGACATCTAAAAGCACAACATGTTTCAGCCGTGTCACTGCCCATATAAGGTCTATCAGCTTTCCTCAGGACCTAATATAACCCTGTGTCAATCGGTTACATATCAACCTTTTTTTTTAGGTGCAGTCAAATATTTAGAAAACATACATGCAAAATACCAACCATACTCAAAGGACCTTTCCTTGGTATGGCCAAAGCTGAAAAGAGAAAGGTAGATGTCAAAAGATACTCCTTATTGGATGTCTTATTGTTTGAAGCACAATATCCCTTAAGGTACAGTAAAGCATGCTAAATATGAGTGAGGTAACCCTCAAGCATTGATTATTCTATGACTCAAAGTAGGGTAACATTTAAAAACACATAAGACATATGAAGTTCAGGATGAACTTAAAATCAATTAAAAAGGTAAAACAGACAGACAGAACTAGATTCTGGTCCTTGTCTACGTACATGGTTTGTTTGCTCAAAAGACATCGTATGGTTTGCAGGGGAGGACGGTCCTTGTAGTCAAACACTGAAAAAGAAATACATCTTATCATGCTCTCCTATGTTTGAAATGTGATAAGCTTAACTATTACATATTGTTGTAGACTGGGTCTGCAAGCCAGGGGGAGTGGAGGGGGGAAGGTTGTTGCTTACTTCATCAAGGGAGCGCGTCCGCTTTCACGAATTGTGTCTCCCTTTATCCCTGAATGTTACTGAGCTCCGGCAGCTGAAATGAATTTAAACGTGACCGCCTGTCTCACGTGATTGACTGTCACGTGATCATGTCACTCTTGTATAAATCTTTATGTTAGATGAGAATAAAGCTGCGTTGTGTTTAGGCAAATTTGTAAATCCTTACTCTAACAAATGCGCTAAAGGTTCAATGCTTGTTTGTTTCTTACCGAGATAGGCCCCTGGTACTGTGCTGGTCATTCTGTGCTGGCCGCTGTGGGCGTGTCTGTCTAGTGAAACTTGCACCACACGTCAGGAAAAGGGGATGTTGGGAAACCGAGTTCTCTTTCCCGTGCTGGCCTCCACGCTCGGGTGAGTCCGCCCTCGTATGATGGTGAAGTACAGGACAGGGAATGGAGTTCCTTATCCAATGTAAACTACAATACTGGATTGTTGCTTTGAAGCTTCCTACATTACTCACACTATAATGCATACAAATTGTGCCTCAGTTTTATTTTCAGCAGTGAGGATGGAAAAGGGGTGTATGTTTTACTGGAAGCTTCCTACATTACTCGCACTTACAGCCTACCAGTTGCGCCTCAGTTCTGATTTTAGCACTGGGGTTGAAACTTTTGAAACTGTTGGCATTATTTTTTATTAGGATTCTTTGAGCTCTTCTAATACTTATTAATGGTATAGATGTTAATTATATTATGCGGGGAGTAGAGGACGTTCTAGACTGTTGTTGTCTATGCTGGGCTAATTGGCAGCATATATCCTGCGATTAACCATTTCATTATATATTACCCCATGGAATATCGTCATTCAACCCCTGATATGTGTGGACAATTTGTAAATCCACCTTTGTTCTCTTTCAAAGAGGATTCTTTCTAGATTCCTAGGGGCATATGTACAAGGAAGTGACGGAGTGCAATGTTAGCCTTCTTGGCTTAAAGCTGCACTCCGCCACTTCTGAAACACAGGGCTGCACCGTATTTACAACAATACAGTGCAGCCTTGTATTTTACCCTGTCCTGGTGCTAAATTTAGCTGTCTAGTGCCAACGCAGGCACCCTTGCACCATAGTGCAATGGTGCCTGCCTTGTGGGATATGATTGTTTATGTGCATGAAGGTGTCCCTTCCTGCACATAAACAATGTTGAATGGCAATTTGTAACTTCTATGTGTCCTGCTTTGTGCTGCACACACAGAACTTGCAACTTGTCATTTTTTAAATAATTGTTTATGTGCAGGAAGGGATCACCTTCCTGCACATAAACAATCATGCATGGCGTTTTGCTATTTGTATGTGTGCTGCACAATGCAGCACACATGAAAACAGCAAAAACAAGGAGAAATAATGCATTTCTCCTCGTTGCGCCCTGTAAGGGCCAGGTTTTCCCTGGTCTTAATTTTGACACTGCCCCATATTTACACCACTCTTGTAAGTATGGGGTAGTGTCAAAATCAATGGGTGTTGCAGCGGAACGCCCACCGCAACACCCATTGCCCACCCCTTTCATGCTAAGTATAGCATGAAAGGGGGCTTTATTTACTAGGCAGCGTTAAGCCACATTGAGTGGCTTAACACTGCCTTGAATATAAGGCAAAGCCCGTATCGTCACCACAACGTCAAAAAAGTGACATTATGGTGGCGATAGGGGCTTGTAAATATGCCCCAGTATCTGCCATGACTTGTTCTAAGATAATCCATCTCATGTCATTGGTTGTGCGTTTAGTTGTTATGAAGTGCGTCCTCAGCTTATATTGCTTCTGTGGTTACCAATCCGTATGCTTACTTTTCTGGTTGTCATTCCTATATATCTCGGGCTACATGGACAATTGATCATATAAACTACCTATTTTGTGTTACAGTTTGTATGCTTTCTCAGTTGCCAGGGCGTGCATAGACTTAGGTGAACCTCTTTTGTTACTGATGTGAGGTGATATACACTGCACTATCCACAGGGGTAATGTCCTGCAACCTGTGGAAGACCTAGGGCCATATTATCAAGAACGGGCGATAACATTATCGCCGCTTTAGCGGCAGGAAACTGCAGCTAAAGCGGCGATAAGGGGCTTGATAATATGCCCTATAGAATTCCAATACAAGCCCAGGTTCTGGTGTGAAGGACATCAAACCTGGGCTTCTATTGGAATTCCATAGGGCATATTTTCAAGCCCCTTATCGCCGCTTTAGCGGCAGTTTCCTGCCACTACAGCGGCGATAATGTTATTGCCCGTTCTTGACAATAGGGCCCCTAGTGCCTTATGTATCATGTGTCCTGGTCAGGGGTGCTGTTTGGGTCTCTTATGCACTAAGGTGTCACATAAGCCTTTCACCCTTTTGTGGGAAAACATAGGGAGATCCTATTGTGTGGTACCTACGTTCAATGTTCACGAGTTGTGTATGATAATTTTTCTGATCTGATTAGATGCCACATTTTACGTGGTTATGCATACAAGTGGTGGGTCTGTTTTTTGACATGTGGGAGTTTCCAAAAGTGCGCCCCGATTTTGATTCCTTGCTCTTTTTTTTAGCTTTCTGAATTTTATCTTCAGGTTCATTTCGAGCCCTCAATTGTTCTGAGAGTATATCTGCTTGATTTTTAAAGTCCTTACTTTGGCTACAGTCCCTACTAAGATGGAGGAGAACTGTCCATAAGGGATATTATCTCGTAGCGGCCGGGAGTGGAAGTTGTCAAATAAAAAAAAAATGTTTTTTGCAGTGGGTTTGTGGAAAGTATCATTTTGTAGACTGCCCCCTTCAAGAAAGATGGTTGCATCCAGAAATGTCAATCTATTTTTGTCAAGAGTGTTTGTGAACTTGACATTTCCATCCTGGTTGTTCAGCCAATTAACAAAGGCTAGTGATGTGCTCATGTCTCCTTTCCATACTACAAAGACAGTGTCTATATGTCGTTTCCACATGAAAATGTGTGTGTGGTAGGGGTTTCTCTCATTTAGGATGCATTTCATCTCTAAGTTAAATACATACAACCCTGCTACACTAGGAATAAAAATGCTTCCCTTTGAAGTTCCATGAGTTTGGAGAAAAAGGGTCTCCTCAAATTCAAAGAAATTTTTGGTCAAGGCAAGTATGCACATTATATAACGAATTATCTGGATGTTGTGTATTGCCATTCTTCCCTTTCTAGGATTTCTCTTATTACCTCAAGTGTTTCGTCCTGTGGAAGACTCTTGTATATACTTTCAACATCCAGGCTTATCAACAAATGATTCTCTTCATTGTATTTTAAATCTTTAATTTGCATCAAGAGATCTTTCATGTCTTTTATGTATGTTTGCGTCTTTTACAGGATTGGCTTTAAGTAGAAGTCACAAAATTGTGACAGTGGTTCTAAAAGTGAACCGATTCCAGAAACTATAGGTCATCCGGGAGGAGGATCCCAGTTTTTGTGAATTTTTTGGGGAGGGTATAGAAACAGGAAGCTTTAGGATTGGTGTTTCTCAAGAAATCTCTCTCTTGTTTGCTGATTCGAACCTTCACATTCGGCTTCTTTGACCATGGTTTCAATTTCTACTTTTAGTGTCGGGTGGGATCTTGTTCCAAAATTTTATAGTTCTGCTCATCGCTCAGTAATTGTAGGCATTGTTCTGTATGCCGCAATGGTTTGTAGAACAATCCTCTGTCTTTATCAGCAGGTTTGATTGTTATGTCGGTGTCATTCTGGAGTTTGGTAACTGCAACCCGTTCTTTGTTGCTTAAGTTCTGAAATGTTTTCATCTTGTTTGGGTCTAGTTTCTCAATTTCAGAGTACACTCCTTTTTCAAAAGCCAGTAATTCTACTGGAGTAGTACGGTTTGGAGGATAGTATATGAATTTTTTACGCAGCCCTGCATTAGAAGGCTCCTCTGTGTGATCTTGTTCGCCAAAGTGCGCTTTAAGGTGTAATTTGCTAAAAAAGCCCACTAGCTTGCAGTGTAGATGAAATTGATCAAACACAGGTGTAGGTGCGAAACCTAATCCTTTGTTGAGTACTTGAATCTGGGTTGGTGTCAGAATTTTATTAGTCAAACTGGTAATTAAGTTGTTTACGTGCTTGTTCCCTGTTGTGCTGGTGACATGCTCCTGGTGTGCATTCGGGCGTCCTTCCCTTCCCATTGGACTCTGTTGTCTTTCATCCTTCCTCCCCTCTGACCCTGGCCTCTCCCTAAAATAGGAGGGCGTTGATTGATTTGAAAATTCAGGGGTAACATTGGGTTAAATGGAGGACCCCCAAGGTAGCCTTCGTTGGCCTTATGGGGTGAAAGGTGGTTGATAGAAAGGTTGTGGTGGCAACTATACCCTTGCCAAGAGAGTGCCAATGGTCTTCTCCTATTTCTATTTTTGCTGCTCCATTTTTTATCATTGTCACTGCCACATGATTCTGAATCAGTGGATCTGTCATCTAATGCATTTTTACCAGATGCACCTGAATTATAACCTGTGGGGACTTTGTAATCTGAGTTGGAATACAAATATATATATATATATATATATATATATATATATACATATATATATATTCCATGAAAAAACCATAGGTTTTAGGGACAGTTATAGTTACTTGGACATTGCACTCGTACAAAACCCATGAAATTCCCCCGTTATAGTTAGTTCAGCTAACTATAACTCGCGCCCCGCAATGCACTGCTGATGACGTCACATATTACATCACTCATGACATGGTCAGTGATATCACTGATGACATCACTGATGACATCTCAAATGACATCACTGATGACATCATCCAGTGACTGTGTGTTTCTCTAAAGTTTAAATATTTTTAATATATATAGGAAAAGACGTATTGAAGAATGAGTGGGTGTGTAAGTGTCTGTATGGATGATTTAGTAGGTGCGTGACTGACTGTATAAGTGAGTGATTTAACGTATCTTACTGAATGCATGGGTTAGTGACTAAACTGGGTGAATGTCTGTATCCGTCTGTCTGTTGCTGTGTAAGTGGCTGCATGTGTTTGTGCTTAGCTACATGAGTGTCTATTTGAGTTATTGAATGCTTGTGTGAGTATCTGTATGGGTGCCTGAGTGTTTGTGTGGGAGGGGTGTGTGCGACTCTGTGCATAGATGTGTGAGTGGGTGATTCACTGGGTGGATGGTTTCAAGAGTGCATCTGTGATAGACTGTATGGGTGGGTAAGTGTGTGTAAGAGTGTGTTAGTGAGTGAATGTATGTCCCAGTGGTACATGTGTGAGTAACTACATATGTGAAAGGCAGTATATATGTGTGTTGGAGTATATAAATAGCTATAAGCGAGAGTGACTGATTGTGATAGTGGCTGTATGGATGAGTGTGTGCTTGTATCAGTGATTGTATAAGAGCGTAAGAATGTGCTAGTATTTGTATGAGTAAGTGAGCTGGTGTGTGTATAACTGTATAGGTGAGTAAATGGTAGTGTGTTTAATTATTTGCATGACTGACTAGGTGTGTGAGTACCTCTATGGATGAGTGGCGGTGTTTGAGTGTCTATATAGGAGTATGAGTGCATATGATAGTCCTGTACTGAGTGACCGTAAGTATGAGTGACTGTACGGGTGAGTGAGTGGATGTGTGTGTGTAGACCTAAGAATCAGTGAGTGGGTATGTAGTTATTGGTGTTGGAGTGTCTATGGTTTTGCGAATGGCAGTCTGTAATTTAGAGTGGGTGTATCAAAGGTTATATTAGGGTGTGAGGAGGTGCATCAGATTATCACGTGGATGATGTCATCAGTGATGTCATTTGAGATGTCATCAGTGATGTCATCAGTGATGTCACTGACCATGTCATGAGTGATGTAATATGTGACGTCATCAGCAGTGCATTGCGGGGCGCGAGTTTTAGTTAGCTGAACTAACTATAACGGGGGAATTTCACGGGTTTTGTACGAGTGCAATGTCCAAGTAACTATAACTGTCCCTAAAACCTATGGTTTTTTCAGTGAATTTCAAAGGTTTTTAAATGCTAATTTGTAACTATAACGTGTATGAAACCTATGGTTTTTTCAGTGAATTTCAAAGGTTTTTTAAATGCTAATTTGTAACTATAACGTGTCTGAAACCTATGGTTTTTTCAGTGAATTTCAAAGGTTTTTAAATGCTAATTTCTAACTATAACGTGCCTGAAACCTACGTTTTTTTGTGAATTTCAAAGGTTTTGTAAATGACAATTTTTAAATGTATTAATTGTTATATTAATTTTTTTCATACTGATTTACTACATTTTTAGAAACAATTTTTTTTACATATTTTATTTTTTAAATTACATTGTAATTACATTATACATTACATTACAAAAATACTTTCTCTTAATGAATTACTTTAGTTTAAATACTTTGCAGATAGGCAATAGACTTTTAAGTACAGTAGTTACAGTTGTTGCAATGGGCAACACATTTTCAAACACAATGCAACATTCAGCTCAATGTGAATTTCTAGTTAAATGCAATTAGTTACTTTATGGATTACTTTTCTAACCACAGGACTGGATCCTAGATTCAGTCCTGGTACATCTCCTGTAAACAGTTGAGTAAAAGCGTTTTGGTTACAGTCGTGATTTTTAAGGAATATTATTGTATTTTAAAAGTTGACACTTAGAAACTTTTTCTCATAGAATCACCAATGTTATCCTATGGAAGGAAATTCACTTAGCAGGTAAAAACTGTTATCGTTACTTTTTCTTACTCAGTGTTGGATCCTGGATCCAGCACTGGTGCATCTCCTGTAAACAGTTGAAAGAATGCGTTTAAGTCATACAGGCGATTTTTAAGGAATATTTGTAGTTTGTGAAAATCAACACTTTGAAACTTTTTTGCTGAAAACCAGTCAATGTTAGCCTATGAAGGAAATTCAAGTTACCGGTAAGTACGGTTAAAATTACTTTTGAGGATCAGTACTGGGCTGAAACATGCAGCACTGAGGTCTCTCCTGATAACAGGTGAGTAAATCGGAATTCGTATTTCGGCTGATTTTAGAGGAATATTTTAAAGTTCCAAAACTCCACACTTAGAAGAATTTCCAAGTGAAACCAGTCAATGTTAGCCTATGGAAGGAAATTCAAGTTACTGGTAAGTACGGTTAAAATTACTTTTCAGGACCAGTACTGGGCTGAAAGATGCAGCACTGAGGTCTCTCCTGATAACAGGTGAGTAAATCAGAATTCGGATTTCGGCTGATTTAAGAGGAATATTTGTATGTTTCAAAAATCAACACTTAGAAGAATTTCCAAGTGAAACCAGTCAATGTTAGCCTATGAAGGAAATTCAAGTTACCGGTAAGTACGGTTAAAATTACTTTTCAGGATCAGTACTGGGCTGAAAGATGCAGCACTGAGGTCTCTCCTGATAACAGGTGAGTAAATCGGAATTCGTATTTCGGCTGATTTTAGAGGAATATTTTAAAGTTCCAAAACTCCACACTTAGAAGAATTTCCAAGTGAAACCAGTCAATGTTAGCCTATGAAGGAAATTCAAGTTACCGGTAAGTACGGTTAAAATTACTTTTCAGGATCAGTACTGGGCTGAAAGATGCAGCACTGAGGTCTCTCCTGATAACAGGTGAGTAAATCGGAATTCGTATTTCGGCTGATTTTAGAGGAATATTTTAAAGTTCCAAAACTCCACACTTAGAAGAATTTCCAAGTGAAACCAGTCAATGTTAGCCTATGAAGGAAATTCAAGTTACCAGTAAGTACGGTTAAAATTACTTTTCAGGACCAGTACTGGGCTGAAAGATGCAGCACTGAGGTCTCTCCTGATAACAGGTGAGTAAATCGGAATTCGTATTTCGGCTGATTTTAGAGGAATATTTTAAAGTTCCAAAACTCCACACTTAGAAGAATTTCCAAGTGAAACCAGTCAATGTTAGCCTATGGAAGGAAATTCAAGTTACTGGTAAGTACGGTTAAAATTACTTTTCAGGACCAGTACTGGGCTGAAAGATACAGCACTGAGGTCTCTCCTTATAACAGGTGAGTAAATCGGAATTCCTATTTCGGCTGATTTTAGAGGAATATTTGCACAATGGTGAAGGGAGGGGGCGGGGCCTGAGGTGACATCTGTGCAAACGCGCCCCGTGGCGCGTTTTAAGTTGGGGGATTAAGTCCCCTTGAATCCTGAGGGTCCCTAGGGGCCAACTAGCCCACCAGGAACCTCCAATATGCGCCAGGGGCTGCGTTGCAGAGAGTGTAGAGAGGCCACACCCTTTTACACCTCTCTGCAACGCAGCTCTGTGGCGCTTTCTGGATGTACCTGTTGGGCTAGTTGGCCCCCAGGGACCCTCAGGATTGAAGGGATTTAATTCCCCATCTTAAAATGCGCCACGGGGCCTGTTTGCACACATGTCACCTGAAGCCCCGCCCCTCCCTTCACCACTGTGCAAACGCACCCCGTGGCGCGTTTTAAGTTGGGGGATTAAGTCCCCTTGAATCCTGAGGGTCCCCGGAGTCCAACTAGCCCACCATATACCTCCAAAAGCGCCACAGAGCTGCGTTGCAGAGAGGTGTAAAAGGGGTGTGGCCTCTCTACACGTCTCTGCAAGGCAGCCCCTGGCGCATACTGGAGGTTCCTGGTGGGCTAGTTGGCCCCCAGGGACCCCCAGTATTCAAGGGGAATTTGTTCCCCTCTGCAAACGCGCCAGGGGCGCGTTTGCAGAGTGGTGAAGGAAGGGGCGGGGCCTGCGGGCCCGATCGTTTTTTTTTATTGTTTTTTTTGTCCCTGAAGGGAGGCTGTGTGGCCCCCCTTCCTTTTTCTCTTTTTGGGCCCTGGGGACCCCATCCCCCAGGGCCTTACCCCTTTTTAAATTACAAAAAAAAAAAAAAACGGGAAGGGGGCCGCGTGGCCCCCTTCCCTGGGCCTGTATTGGCCCCAGGGACCCCATCCCCCGGGGCATGGCCTCTATATTTATTATTTTGAGGGGGCAGCGTGGCCCCCTCCTCTGGCCATTTTAAGGCCCCGGGGACCCCATCCCCGGGGCCGGCCTTTCCATTTTTTTTTAACATTTTTTCTCTTTTTTGTGGAGGGGGCCGCGTGGCCCCCTCCCGGGCCACTACTTGCCCCGGGGACCCCATCCCCCGGGGCTGGCCCTCTCCGTTGGGGACTGTGGGGGGTCCCCAATCCCCCACAGTCCCGCCGGCTCCCCACGTCCCTTGGGAGCCGGCATTGCTGTTCCACATGGGGAGCAGCTGACATGCTGCTCCCCATGTGGAAAAGCAATCGCTTTGGATATTGGAAGAGAGAGCAGGTTTCCTGCTCTCTCTTCCAATATCCAAAGCAGTTTGCTATGGCAGGACGGGAGCCGCGAGGCTCCCGTCCTGCCATAGCAAACTACAGTGTCCCGGGGGTAGGCACCCCGGGACACTGCAGGAGCCGGCCCTGGGGGTGGTGGTCCCCAGGGCCATCAAGGGCTCCAGGAGGGGGCCGCGCGGCCCCCTCCCATTCAGTACACAGCCCCGGGGAGGTGGTGGTCCCCGGGGCTCTGGGGTCCGTAACGGACCCCCATATTAAAATGTTTAGTGCCCCGGGGAGGTGGCGGTCCCCGGGGCGTGTGGGGGGCTGGAGCCCCCCACACAGGTTTTATAATGTATAGAAAAAGCCCCGGGGAGGTGGTGGTCCCCGGGGCTGCGGGAGGGCTCAGAGCCCTCCCGCACCATTTTTAAAAAAGCCCCGGGGGTGGCGGTCCCCGGGGCTTGGGGGCCCTTTGAGGCCCCCACACATTAAATTATCCCCCCACCATGCCCCCGGAACTTGGGCCACCCGGGGGCCAATTAACATCGAAGCGCGGAGACCGCGCTTGATTTTTTTCGGCAGGATTCGCGCACCCTGAGCGCATCCTGCCAATTTTAAAAAAATGTTTTTTTTTTTTGCCCAGGGGTCCTTGTGGGACCCCTGAGCAAACCTAGGGGGTCAGGGTGTTTCTACCCTGCCCCCTATGTGCTGCTTTGCGCACTTGTTTCTGTCCCTCGGTTCTACCGAGGGACAAAATGGCTGCCAACATTTCCTGAATCGGAATGTTGACAGCCAGCTGACAGCCAATTAACATGCAGCTCGTGATCGGGACGGTGCGCGCAGGGTGCGCTGAGGGTACGCGGACCCTACTCGGCCATAGATATCACTAACTTTTTACTTTTCATTTTCTCAGCAACTACTGAACGGATTTACACCATTTAACAAAAGGGTTCTTTCTGAACCAAGAACTACCTCTTTGCCAAATTTGGTGTAATTCCGTTCAGCAGTTCGGGCTGTAGCCGTGTCTAAAGTTTCCTATGGAAAAGTGCATGGGGAAAACGCGTTTTGGGACCCCCTTTTTTCTCGGCCCCCGCTTGACGAATCCCCCGAGACTTTCAGGGTAGGAGCGGACCGGAGCGGGCCACAAAGTTTGAAAATTTCGCGAAGATACGTCAACCGGCAAGAGAGTTATTTCAAATAGAATGTCGCGGATTTCCTATGGATAATAGGTTGTAACTATAACTATCTACTGGCGACCGCCAGTAGATAATATATATATATACATATATATATTCACTGAAAAACCATAGGTTTCAGACACGTTATAGTTACAAATTAGCATTTAAAAACCTTTGAAATTCACTGAAAAAACCATAGGTTTTAGGGACAGTTATAGTTACTTGGACATTGCACTCGTACAAAACCCGTGAAATTCCCCGTTATAGTTAGTTCAGCTAACTATAACTCGCGCCCCGCAATGCACTGCTGATGACGTCACATATTACATCACTCATGACATGGTCAGTGACATCACTGATGACATCACTGATGACATCTCAAATGACATCACTGATGACATCATCCAGTGACTGTGTGTTTCTGTAAAGTTTAAATATTTTTAATATATATAGGAAAAGACGTATTGAAGAATGAGTGGGTGTGTAAGTGTCTCTATGGATGATTTAGTAGGTGCGTGACTGACTCTATAAGTGAGTGATTTAACGTATCTTACTGAATGCATGGGTTAGTGACTAATCTGGGTGAATGTCTGTATCCGTCTGTCTGTTGCTGTGTAAGTGGCTGCATGTGTTTGTGAATAGCTAAATGAGTGTCTATATGAGTTATTGAATGCTTGTCTGAGTATCTGTATGGGTGCCTGAGTGTTTGTGTGGGAGGGGTGTGTGCAACTCTGTGCATAGATGTGTGAGTGGGTGATTCACTGGGTGGATGGTTTCAAGAGTGCATCTGTGATAGACTGTATGGGTGGGTAAGTGTGTGTAAGAGTGTGTTAGTGAGTGAATGTATGTCCCAGTGGTACATGTGTGAGTAACTACATATGTGAAAGGCAGTATATATGTGTGTTGGAGTATATAAATAGCTATAAGCAAGAGTGAGTGATTGTGATAGTGGCTGTATGGATGAGTGTGTGCTTGTATCAGTGATTGTATAAGAGCGTAACAATGTGATACTATTTGTATGAGTAAGTGAGCTGGTGTGTGTATAACTGTATAGGTGAGTAAATGGCAGTGTGTTTAATTATTTGCATGACTGACTAGGTGTCTGAGTATCTCTATGGATGAGTGGCGTTGTTTGAGTGTCTATATAGGAGTAAGAGTGCATATGATAGTCCTGTACTGAGTGACCGTAAGTATGAGTGACTGTACGGGTGAGTGAGTGGATGTGTGTGTGTAGACCTAAGAATCAGTGAGTGGGTATGTAGTTATTGGTGTTGGAGTGTCTATGGTTTTGCGAATGGCAGTCTGTAATTTAGAGTGGGTGTATCAAAGATTATATTAGGGTGTGAGGAGGTGCATCAGATTATCACGTGGATGATGTCATCAGTGATGTCATTTGAGATGTCATCAGTGATGTCATCAGTGATGTCACTGACCATGTCATGAGTGATGTAATATGTGACGTCATCAGCAGTGCATTGCGGGGCGCGAGTTATAGTTAGCTGAACTAACTATAACGGGGGAATTTCACAGGTTTTGTACGAGTGCAATGTCCAAGTAACTATAACTGTCCCTAAAACCTATGGTTTTTTCAGTGAATTTCAAAGGTTTTTTAAATGCTAATTTGTAACTATAACGTGTCTGAAACCTATGGTTTTTTCAGTGAATTTCAAAGGTTTTTTAAATGCTAATTTGTAACTATAACGTGTCTGAAACCTATGGTTTTTTCAGTGAATTTCAAAGGTTTTTTAAATGCTAATTTCTAACTACAACGTGCCTGATACCTACGGTTTTTTCAGTGAATTTCAAAGGTTTTGTAAATGACAATTTTTAAATGTATTAATTGTTATATTAATTTTTTTCATACTGATTTACTACATTTTTAGAAACAATTTTTTTTTACATATTTTATTTTTTAAATTACATTGTAATTACATTATACATTACATTACAAAAATACTTTCTCAGAATGAATTACTTTAGTTTAAATACTTTGCACATAGGCAATAGACTTTTAAGTACAGTAGTTACAGTTGTTGCAATGGGCAACACATTTTCAAACACAATGCAACATTCAGCTCAATGTGAATTTCTAGTTAAATGCAATTAGTTACTTTATGGATTACTTTTCTAACCACAGGACTGGATCCTAGATTCAGTCCTGGTACATCTCCTGTAAACAGTTGAGTAAAAGCGTTTTGGTTACAGTCGTGATTTTTAAGGAATATTATTGTATTTTAAAAGTTGACACTTAGAAACTTTTTCTCATAGAATCACCAATGTTATCCTATGGAAGGAAATTCACTTAGCAGGTAAAAACTGTTATTGTTACTTTTTCTTACTCAGTGTTGGATCCTGGATCCAGCACTGGTGCATCTCCTGTAAACAGTTGAAAGAATGCGTTTAAGTCATACAGGTGATTTTTAAGGAATATTTGTAGTTTGTAAAAATCAACACTTTGAAACTTTTTTGCTGAAAACCAGACAATGGATTCCTATGGAAGAAAATATAAGTTACTGGTAAGTATGGTTACAATTACTTTTCAGGGTCAGTGCTGGGCTAAAAGATGCAGCACTGGGTTCTCTCCTGATAACAGGTGAGTAAATTGGTATTCGTACTTTGGTTGATTTTAGAGGAATATTATAAAGTTCGAAAACTCCACACTTAGAAGAATTTCCAAGTGAAACCAGTCAATGTTAGCCTATGAAGGTAATTCAAGTTACTGGTAAGTACGGTTAAAATTACTTTTCAGGATTAGTACTGGGCTGAAAGATGCAGCACTGAGGTCTCTCCTGATAACAGGTCAGTAAATCGGAATTCATATTTCGGCTGATTTTAGAGGAATATTTTAAAGTTCCAAAACTCCACACTTAGAAGAATTTCCAAGTGAAACCAGTCAATGTTAGCCTATGGAAGGAAATTCAAGTTACTGGTAAGTACGGTTAAAATTACTTTTCAGGACCAGTACTGGGCTGAAAGATACAGCACTGAGGTCTCTCCTTATAACAGGTGAGTAAATCGGAATTCGTATTTCGGCTGATTTTAGAGGAATATTTGTATGTTTCAAAAATCAACACTTAGAAACTTTTTCAGCAAAAAGCAGGCAATGATATCCTATGGAAGGAAATTCAAGTTACTGGTAAGTACGGTTAAAATTACTTTTGAGGATCAGTACTGGGCTGAAAGATGCAGCACTGAGGTCTCTCCTGATAACAGGTGAGTAAATCGGAATTCGTATTTCGGATGATTTTAGAAGAATATTTGCACAATGGTGAAGGGAGGGGCGGGGCCTGAGGTGACATCTGTGCAAACGCGCCCCGTGGCGCATTTTAAGTTGGGGGATTAAGTCCCCTTGAATCCTGAGGGTCCCTAGGGGCCAACTAGCCCACCAGGAACCTCCAATATGCGCTAGGGGCTGCGTTGCAGAGACGTGTAGAGAGGCCACACCCCTTTTACACCTCTCTGCAACGCAGCTCTGTGGCGCTTTCTGGATGTACCTGTTGGGCTAGTTGGCCCTCAGGGCCCTCAGGATTGAAGGGGATTTAATTCCCCATCTTAAAACGCGCCACGGGCCTGTTTGCACACATGTCACCTGAAGCCCCGCCCCTCCCTTCACCACTGTGCAAACGCACCCCGTGGCGCGTTTTATGTTGGGGGATTAAGTCCCCTTGAATCCTGAGGGTCCCCGGAGTCCAACTAGCCCACCATATACCTCCAAAAAGCGCCACAGAGCTGCGTTGCAGAGAGGTGTAAAAAGGGGTGTGGCCTCTCTACACGTCTCTGCAACGCACAATATTGGAGGTTCCTGGTGGGCTAGCTGGCCCCCAGGGACCCCCAGTATTCAAGGGGAATCGTTCCCTCTCTGCAAACGCGCCAGGGGCGCGTTTGCAGAGTGGTGAAGGAAGGGGCGGGGCCTGCGGGCCCGATCGTTTTTTTTTTTTTGTCCCCTGAAGGGGGCTGTGTGGCCCCCTTCCTTTTTCCTATTTTTTGTCCCTGGGGACCCCATCCCCCAGGGCCTTACCCCTTTTTTAAATTTAATTTTATTAAAAAAACGGGAAGGGGCCACGTGGCCCCCTTCCCTGGGCCAGTATTGGCCCCGGGGACCCCATCCCCGGGCATGGCCTTTTTTATTTTCTTGGGAGGGGGCTGCGTGGCCCCCTCCTCAGGCCATTTAAGGCCCCGGGACCCCATCCCCCGGGGCCGGCCTTTCCATTTTGTTTTTCTTTTTTTTTTTCTTTTTTTTGGGAGGGGGCCGCGTGGCCCCCTCCTGGGCCACTACTTGCCCCGGGACCCCATCCCCCGGGCTGGCCCTCTCCATTGGGGACTGTGGGGGTCCCCAATCCCCCACAGTCCCGCCGGCTCCCCACGTCCCTTGGGAGCCGGCATTGCTGTTCCACATGGGGAGCAGCTGACATGCTGCTCCCCATGTGGAAAAGCAATCGGCTTTGGATATTGGAAGAGAGAGCAGGTTTCCTGCTCTCTCTTCCAATATCCAAGCAGTTTGCTATGGCAGGACGGAGCCGCGAGGCTCCCGTCCTGCCATAGCAAACTACAGTGTCCCGGGGTAGGCACCCCGGGACACTGCAGGAGCAGGCCCTGGGGGTGGTGGTCCCCAGGGCCATCAAGGCTCCAGGAGGGGGCCGCGCGGCCCCCTCCCTACATCAGCACAGCCCCGGGAGGTGGTGGTCCCCGGGGCTTCGGGGTCCAAAACAGACCCCCATTTTAATTTGTTAGTGCCCCGGGAGGTGGCGGTCCTCGGGGCGTGTGGGGGCTGGAGCCCCCACACAGGTTGTTTAATTTTTAAAAAGCCCGGGAGGTGGTGGTCCCCGGGGCTGCGGGAGGGCTCAGAGCCCTCCCGCACCATTTTAAAAGAAAGCCCCGGGGGTGGCGGTCCTCGGGGCTTGGGGGCCCTTTGAGGCCCCCACACATAAAATTAAACCCCCACCATGCCCCGGGACTTGGGCCACCCGGGGCAAAATCAGTCGAAGCGCGGGAGACCGCGCTTCGATTTTCGGCAGGATTCGCGCACCCTGAGCGCATCCTGCCGATTTTAAAAAAATTTCTTTTTTTTTTTTGCCCAGGGGTCCTTGTGGGACCCCTGAGCAAACCTAGGGGGTCAGGGTGTTTCTACCCTGCTCCCTTTGTGCGCTTTGCGCACCTGTTTCTGTCCCTCGGTTCTACCGAGGGACAAAATGGCTGCCAACATTTCCTGAATCAGAATGTTGACAGCCAGCTGACAGCCAATTAACATGCAGCTCGTGATCGGGACGGTGCCCGCAGGGTGCGCTCAGGGTGCGCGAATCCTCCGTGCCCATAGATATATATGTACTTTTACTTTTGATTTTCTCAGCAACTACTGAACGGATTTACACCATTTAACAAAAAGGGTTCTTTCTGAACCAAGAACTACCTCTTTGCCAAATTTGGTGTAATTCCGTTCAGCAGTTCGGGCTGTAGCCGTGTCTAAAGTTTCCTATGGAAAATTGCATGGGGAAAACACGTTTTGGGACCCCCTTTTCTCGGCCTCGCTTGACGAATCCCCCGAGACTTTCAGGGTAGGAGCGGACCGGAGCGCCCACAAAGTTTGAAAATTTTGCGAAGATACGTCAACCGACAAGAGAGTTATTTCAAATAGAATGTCATGGATTTCCTATGGATAATAGGTTGTAACTATAACTATCTACTGGCGACCGCCAGTAGTATATATATATATATATATATATATATATATATATATATATATATATATATATATATATATATATATATATATATATATATATATATATTACCTACTGGCGGTCGCCAGTAGGTAGTTATAGTTAGGACCTATTTTCCATAGGAAATTCACAACATTCTATTTCCAATAACTTTGGCGCCGGTTGATGAATCTTCGCAAAATTTTCAAAACTCGTGGGGCGCTCCGGTCCGCTCTTATCCTGAAAGTCTCGGTGATTCATCAAGTGGGGCCGAGAAAAAGGGAGTCCCAAAACATGTTTTCCCATGCAATTTTCCATAGGAACCTTTAGTCGCAGCTACAGCCCGAACTGCTGAACGGAATTACACCAAATTTGGCAAAAAGGTAGCCCTTGGTTCAGAATCATGCCTTTGGTTAAATGGTGTAAATCCGTTCAGTAGTTCCTGAGAAATTTGAAAAAGAAAACACATATATATCTGGGCGGAGCCTAACCACACATGTCATCGTGAGATCTGATTGGCTGTCAGCACTTCATCCTGGAATTGCTGGCAGCCATCTTGGGACCAATATAAATGATAGTACCCCATTGAAATGCATTGTAGTGAAGCGAAGATTTTGAGGGTTACCAAAAGGAGAACTATAAAGGGTGATAACAGACTTTAGTTACATTAGAATTCATTTGTTGGTGGTACCATACTAATTTCAGGAATTGTGGTGTGTTCTAAGGTGATTTTACCCTGTGAAAAACCTTCTGCTGGGATATCATGTTTGAGAGAAAACTATTTTCACATGCTTGTCCCATACAGTTTTGGAAGGTGCTCCAGAAGCTAAAATGAGAGCATATTTTCTGTAAATTCACATTATCTTTCTCAGTCATGTGAGAATGAAGTCTGACATTCTCAGTAAAACATGTACATCCAACAAGGGCAGAGACTGTCAGTTGATTCCTTTGTGTTCTACTGCAGCTTCCCAGAGTGTTCTAAAGAACAACTAGAGTGCTAACAGCCTTACTTATGACAAAATTATGGCACACCTGAAGCCATCTTGATTGGAATAAACTGGTATCACTTAAAACATTTAATTTAAAAAGGAACAAAATGATGGGGTTCATTTTGTCATAGAAATTATGGTTAGTGCTGTAGAAAGAAAAATTAGGACATGTTTCAAGTGTGATCTCAAATATCTTCCTGTTATATTTCAACAGGAGCAGCCTGTCAGTTGATGCCTTTGTGTTCTACTGCAGCTTCCCAGAGTGTTCTAAAGAACAACTAGAGCTCTAACAGTCTTACTTATGACAAAATTATGGCACACCTGAAGCCATCTTGATTGGAATAAACTGGTAACACTTAAAACATTTAATTTAAAAAGGAACAAAATGAGGGGGTTCATTTTGCCATAGAAATTATGGTTAGTGCTGTAGAAAGAAAAATTAGGACATGTTTTAAGTGAGATCTCAAATATCTTCCTGTTACATTTCAACAGGAGCAGCCTGTCAGTTGATGCCTTTGTGTTCTACTGCAGCTTCGCAGAGTGTTCTAAAGAACAACTAGAGTACTAACAGCCTTACTTATGACAAAAGTATGGCACACCTGAAGCCATCTTGATTGGAATAAACTGGTAACACTTAAAACATTTAATTTAAAAAGGAACAAAATGATGGGGTTCATTTTGTCATAGAAATTATGGTTAGTGCTGTAGAAAGAAAAATTAGGACATGTTTCAAGTGTGATCTCAAATATCTTCCTGTTATATTTCAACAGGAGCAGCCTGTCAGTTGATGCCTTTGTGTTCTACTGCAGCTTCCCAGAGTGTTCTAAAGAACAACTAGAGCTCTAACAGTCTTACTTATGACAAAATTATGGCACACCTGAAGCCATCTTGATTGGAATAAACTGGTAACACTTAAAACATTTAATTTAAAAAGGAACAAAATGAGGGGTTCATTTTGCCATAGAAATTATGGTTAGTGCTGTAGAAAGAAAAATTAGGACATGTTTTAAGTGAGATCTCAAATATCTTCCTGTTACATTTCAACAGGAGCAGCCTGTCAGTTGATGCCTTTGTGTTCTACTGCAGCTTCCCAGAGTGTTCTAAAGAACAACTAGAGTGCTAACAGCCTTACTTATGACAAAAGTATGGCACACCTGAAGCCATCTTGATTGGAATAAACTGGTAACACTTAAAACATTTAATTTAAAAAGGAACAAAATGATGGGGTTCATTTTGTCATAGAAATTATGGTTAGTGCTGTAGAAAGAAAAATTAGGACATGTTACAAGTGTGATCTCAAATATCTTCCTGTTATATTTCAACAGGAGCAGCCTGTCAGTTGATGCCTTTGTGTTCTACTGCAGCTTCCCAGAGTGTTCTAAAGAACAACTAGAGCTCTAACAGTCTTACTTATGACAAAATTATGGCACACCTGAAGCCATCTTGATTGGAATAAACTGGTAACACTTAAAACATTTAATTTAAAAAGGAACAAAATGAGGGGGTTCATTTTGCCATAGAAATTATGGTTAGTGCTGTAGAAAGAAAAATTAGGACATGTTTTAAGTGAGATCTCAAATATCTTCCTGTTACATTTCAACAGGAGCAGCCTGTCAGTTGATGCCTTTGTGTTCTACTGCAGCTTCCCAGAGTGTTCTAAAGAACAACTAGAGTGCTAACAGCCTTACTTATGACAAAAGTATGGCACACCTGAAGCCATCTTGATTGGAATAAACTGGTAACACTTAAAACATTTAATTTAAAAAGGAAGAAAATGATGGGGTTCATTTTGTCATAGAAATTATGGTTAGTGCTGTAGAAAGAAAAATTAGGACATGTTTCAAGTGTGATCTCAAATATCTTCCTGTTATATTTCAACAGGAGCAGCCTGTCAGTTGATGCCTTTGTGTTCTACTGCAGCTTCCCAGAGTGTTCTAAAGAACAACTAGAGCTCTAACAGTCTTACTTATGACAAAATTATGGCACACCTGAAGCCATCTTGATTGGAATAAACTGGTAACTCTCAAAACATTTAATTTAAAAAGGAACAAAATGAGGGGTTCATTTTGTCAAAGAAATTATGGTTAGTGCTGTAGAAAGAAAAATTAGGATATGTTTAAAGTGAGATCTCAAATATCTTCCTGTTATATTTCAACAGGAGCAGCCTGTCAGTTGATGCCTTTGTGTTCTATTGCAGCTTCCCAGAGTGTTCTAAAGAACAACTAGAGCGCTAACAGTCTTACTTATGACAAAAGTATGGCACACCTGAAGCCATCTTGATTGGAATAAACTGGTAACACTTAAAACATTTAATTTAAAAAGGAACAAAATGAGGGGGTTCATTTTGCCATAGAAATTATGGTTAGTGCTGCAGAAAGAAAATTTAGGGTTTTAAGTGAGATCTCAAATCCTCTTCTATTTCATTAGAAAATTCTGACATGCAGACTGAAACAATCACTTTCAATACCAGCAGTAGACTTCCAGTTAACTCCCTGGTGAGCAGTAGCTTTACTACAGTGATCTAATGAACAACTAGAGTGCTAACATTCTGAATTTATGGCAAATGTGTGACACATCTGAATGCCTTCTTGATGGAATCAAAGTAAAAACTGAAAGCATTTCCTACTGAGGAGACTGCAGTAAATGACGAAATTAGGAAACTTCATAACAAATAAGTCTCCCAAGATGGCCACCAGAGAAAAAAGAGCCCAAATGTAGCACAAATATCACCCAGATGTAGCCCACATATAGCCCAATGACAGAAGTTTGCAAAACACTTTTTATTTTTAGTTTTTCTGCAGTTTTATATAGTGCAAACTGGTCAGGTATTGGAGCGTTACATCTTACTTCGACCCCTTATTGCGTATTTTGCACGAAGTACATGAGATTGATCTTGCAAAACATTGAACTTTACGATTCTGTTAACCTGAAGTTGCTCTGAACCGGGCTTTGTAACACCCGTTTTTACCTACTGGTTTTAATTAATTCTCACTGTATTGTATTAGGAAAGAGGATTTACTGTTTTTATGTACACTTTTATGATCTATGTTTCTAAATCAGATCAAATAAAGTTTAATGAATTCTATGGCAGGACGGAGGCGAGGATTATGCATATCTTTCCTCACTTTATTTGCATAGCAGTTCAAAGAAAACGTAACACAACAATCATTAAACAAAAGACTACACAACCCATGAACCATTACGGGGTAGTCTCCAAGGCAACTATAGTCCAATCATATCACAGTCCATCGTATATAATATCGTGACGTCCCTTCCGCTTCCTCTTTCTTCACTGCTCGTCAGTTAAGTGCATTCCTTACATTCTTGGCTTAATCTGACGTTGTTGCTGTTTGTATAGCGGTTTCTTGTGCACGTTATTAGCATTATTGCCTTGGTATTGTTTCATATTCCCTGCGCAGCAGGCTCTTGCCCGAGCGTGTTCTCCCCCTCGCAGTTTCTCCCACTGTGTGCTCTGCGCGCGGTGAGATCCTGTCAGGCGTGTCTGGTCCGAGCGAGGCAGCTCCGTCGAGCGCTCCCGCTGGGCTTTACGCGCGTTTGGGAATCCGGTCACTCCTTTAGTGTCCGCTTGATTCCCGACCAACCCTCGCCAAATTTTGATACCGCTACGCGGTGATTTCCCCACGGCCACAGCGCCGCCTGGTGGTGGTAATTGGTATTGCGCCTCAGTCTATTCTTATAACAGCTTCGGGGAAAGCCCAGCTGTTGGAGCACCGGCGAGGGGGCTGTCTTAAGGATTTTAAGGGCATTTGTTCTGTGCTCACACCCTCTGCTATCATGTCTTCTCCAGAAGACCATTTTTACTCCTCCTACCAGGAAGTGGAGGAGGAATGGCCCCCAACTTCTCCCTCCAGCAGTGGACCAAGCCCTCTCTCTGGCTATTTCTAGGGCGCTGGCTTCTCTTAGGGATCAGGTTGATAAGCTGGCGAAAAGCATCCCTGGGGTGTTCAGTGACCCAGATCTGGTGGTGGCGGGTCCAAGTAATCAATCAATCAATCAATCATGTCACTTATAAAGCGCACTACATACCCGCGAGGGTCTCAAGGCGCTGGGGGAAGAGGGGGGTGGTGCTGCTACTGATCGAAGAGCCAGGTCTTGAGGAGTCTTCTGAAGGCCAGTAGGTCTTGGGTCTGTCGGAGGTTGGTGGGGAGGGTGTTCCAGGTCTTGGCGGCGAGGTGGGAGAAGGATCTGCCGCCGGCGGTCGTTTTCCGGATGCGGGGGACTGTGGCGAGGGCGAGGCTGGTCGAGCGGAGCTGGCGGGTGGGGGTGTAGAAGCTGAGTCGTCTGTTGAGGTAGGCTGGTCCGGAGTTGTGGAGTGCTTTGTGTGCGTGGGTGAGGAGCTTGAAGGTTATCCTCTTGTTGACAGGGAGCCAGTGCAGGTCTCTCAGGTGGGGTGTGATGTGGCTGCATCGGGGGATGTCGAGGATAAGACGTGCAGAGGCGTTCTGGATGTGTTGCAGCCGTCTCAGGAGCTTAGCCGTCGTTCCTGCGTAGAGGGCGTTTCCGTAGTCCAGCCTGCTGGTGACGAGGGCCTGGGTGACTGTTTTTCTTGTTTCGGTGGGGATCCACTTGAAGATCCTGCGGAGCATTCGGAGGATGTTGTAGCAGGATGAGGAAACGGCGTTGACCTGCTTAGTCATGGAGAGGGTGGGGTCGAGGATGACCCCTAGGTTGCGTACGTGGTCGGTGGGTGGTGGGGCTGTTCCCAGTGATGTTGGCCACCAGGAGTCGTCCCAGGCTGAAGGGTTGGAACCAAGGATGAGGACCTCCGTCTTGTCTGAGTTCAGCTTCAGGCGGCTGGTCCTCATCCATTCGGCGACGGCCTTCATTCCTTCGTGGAGGTGGGCTTTGGCGGTGTGAGGGTCTTTGGTGAGGGAGAGGATCAGCTGGGTGTCGTCGGCGTAGGAGATGATGTTGAGGTTGTGCTGTCGGGCGACGTGGGCGAGGGGTGCCATGTAGATGTTGAACAGCGTTGGGCTGAGGGAGGAGCCTCCCAGATGGGGAATAAAAGGGCTGTTAAGCATAACGCGGGGCACTTGGAAGGATTTGATAAACTTACGGAGACCTTCCTCAAAAGTGCGCGAATGCTAAAACATGCACCCTGCCGGGAGGAGGAGGGGCCCGGAGAAAATTGCGACACTGTCACCACAATTGTAGACCCCGACGGCGGGTTTCCCTTAGAGGGAGAGGGTGTATCGGAGGACGATTTCTCCTCCGATGAGGATAAGGACTCGGGGCGTCCCTGGCGTCCAGAGTCCCACTCCTCTCAGTCCCCGGTTGGGGACGGGGTCCACTCGGACATGTTTGAGCCTACCCAAATTTACCATCCTAGGTCGGCAGAGTGGACACCTGATGCCAAAGTGGCAGAGTATGTGGTGGGGAAAATCCATCAACCCCTTGAAAGGGAGGTCAGGAATAGGATGAGGGGAGAATGCCCCAGGCCCTCACTGAAGGGGAAGGTGGCACACACGCCTGAAATTGATGAGAAACTATGTACCTTTTTCTCCAAGTATATGAGGGATCCCAAGAAAGGAATTGATAGGTCTTGGACGTGGTAGGGCCCTTGACCCAAATTATTCAATTGACGGAGCGTTCCAAAGAGTCAGGATCCCCTTTGTCCACGGATATTGTGGCTGGTTGGGCGCACTACCCTAAACCCTAAAACACTACCCCTCCACTACCCAAACACCTCTGCACTACCCTAAACCCTAAAACACTACCCCCAGCACGACACCCTACACTACCCAAACATAACTGCACTACCCTAAACCCTAAAACACTACCACCAGCACGACTCCCTACACTACCCAAACACCACTGCACTACCCTAAACCCTAAAACACTACCCCAGCACGACTCCCTACACTACCCAAACACCACTGCGCTACACTAAACCCTAAATATACCCCCAGCATGACCTCCCACACTACACAAACACCACTGCACTACCCTAAACCCTAAAACACTAACCCCAGCATGACCCCCTACACTACCCAAACACCACTGCACTACCCTATACCCTAAAACACGACCCCCTACACTACACAAACACCACTGCACTACCCTAAACCCTAAAACACTACCCACAGCATGACCCCCTTCACTACACAAACACCACTGCACTGCCCTAAACCCTAAAACACTACCCCAGCACTACCCCCTACACTACCCAAACACCACTGCACTAACATAAACCCTAAAACACTACCCCAGCACAACCCCTACACTACACAAACAACACTGCACTACCCTAAACCCTAAAACACTACCCCCAGCACAACTCCCTATACTACCCAAACACCACTGCACTACCCTAAACCCTAAATCTACCCCAGCACAACCCGTACACTACCCAAACACCACTGCACTACCCTAAACCATAAAACACTACCCCCAGCATGACCCCCTACACTACACAAACACCACTGCACTACCCTAAACCCTAAAACACTACCACCAGCATGACCCCCTACACTACTCAAACACCACTGCACTACCCTAAACCCTAAACCACTACCCCAGCACGACCCCCTACACTACCCATACACCACTGCACTACCCAAAACCCTAAAACACTACCCCCAGCACAACCCCCTACACTACTGCACTACCCTAAACCTTAAAACACTACCCCCAGCACAACCCCCTACACTACCCAAACACCACTCTACCCTAAACCCTAAAACACTACCCCCAGCACGACCCCCTACACCACCCAAACACCACTGCACTACCCTAAACCCTAGAAAAGAAACCCCCACCCCATGCCCAATCCCCCTACCTCTCACTCCTCATGGTTCCTCTCTCCTCGTGGTTCCTGCTTCACGTCATCTCTGAGGGTGGTGCACGTCGTTGTGAGGAAACGGAACAGCCTCTGTTTCCTTACAACGACATGGATCGTCTACATGTTTTTAGAACGCATGGTCATTTACCATACATACCTTTACAACAAAATTTGTTGTAAAGGCATGCGTGGTAAATGACCATGCATTCTAAAAAATGCGTAGTAATGACTTCGTGATGTACAACGCATGCGTGGTAATGCATGCGTTGTAATGGTATCGCAAAGTAAAAAGTCGTTGTAACGGCTGTTTACCGATCGAAGCTGGCCCCTGTTCTTCAGTGAGACGTTTATTTGATTAATTAGGAGGAAGGAATGTGGTTTTTTACCGAAAAGTGCATTCCCGGCAGTTGTATTGTGAAAGTGTCCGCGTGGCCTGGTTTCACTTCCGGTGAGAGAGTGGAAGAGTCTGTTTGGATCTAAAGGAGTTCTGTTGTTGGACAGGGCCGGCGCGACATGTCATCAGAAAACATAGCTAATGGAAAGCATCCTCCCTGAAGTGTGGAGCAGTGCCATGAGAGGTCAACAAGTGTGCGTCCCACCGCAGTATGACCGTACCGCGTGACCCATGTGCCGCCTCCAGGGTACGGGAGGCAGAAGCGGCATCGCAGGTCCTCTTGAAGACCGTTGTAGCACTAATTCTACATTTTGGTACTAGGGCATTTTAACTTCGTTGTTCCTGCCAGATACAAAGAGAAGATCCTGTGTTATTCAGTGCCCTCGTTACCTTTTTTGTGGGTTGTGGTGCTTGTCACTTCGCTGCCCCGCCGGTGCACACGACTGGGCACCCCATCTCGTGTGCCATCTGCAGGGCCTCTGCCCTCGGATCACTGGTTTCGGTTTCTGGAGTGGCAACATAAACAGTTGCTCCCAAAGGACTAGCCTGAACACTTAGGTGAATATCCCCTGTACCAGCATTCCACGGAAATTCTTTCCTAGCTCTCCCACGTCAACGAGCACGGCTCCGCTCGCGACACCGTATGACGTCATCAGAGCCATAAGAGGACCTCGTCGGCATGCTGACGTCAGTTCCACCCATTTTTTCCATGCCACGAGGCAAACAGGGGACCGAGACATTTTCACATGTATACATAGTATAATAAATATATATATATTCACTGAAAAAACCATAGGTTTTAGGCACGTTATAGGTAGAAATTAACATTTAAAAACCTTAGAAATTCACTGAAAAAACCATAGGTTTCAGGCACATTATAGTTAGAAATTAGCATTTAAAAAACCTTAGAAATTCACTGAAAAAACCATAGGTTTCAGGGCGTTATAGTTAGTTGGACATTTCACTCGTACAAAACCATAGAAATTCCCCGTTATAGTTAGTTCAGCTAACTATAACTCGCAGCGCCTGCAATGCACTGCTGATGACGTCACATATTACATCACTGATGACATGGTCAGTGACATCACTCATGACATCACTGATGACATATCAAATGACATCACTGATGACATCACTGATGACATCATCCAGTGAATGTGTGTTTTTCTGAAAATTAAATATGTTTTATATATGTATATCTCAAGGTCGATGGAAGAATAAATGGGTATATAAGTGTCTAAATGGATGATTTTTTTTGTAAAATTGATTGTATAACTGACTAAGTGTATCTTAGTGAATACATGGGTTAGTGAGTAATGTTTAAATATGAAAATATCTGTATCAGTCTCTCACTTTGTGTATAAGTGGCTGCATGGGTTGGTGAGTAGCTACATGAGTGTCTATATGGGTTATTAGTTGGTTTTTGAGTATCAGTATGAGTGTCTGAGTGTCTGTATGGTTCGGTGGGGGTATTACTTAGTGCATAGATGCATGAATGAGTGACTCACTGTTTGTATGTGTTGAAGACAGCATGTGTGCAGGACTGTATAGGTGGATGAGTATGTGTATGGGTGTGTTAGTGAGTGAATGACTGTCTCAATAGTGTCTTTATGAGTAACTACATATGTTTTAAACTAGTATATGTGAGTATTGGTGTATATAAGTGAGTATATGTGAGAGTGAGAGATTGGAAAAGTTCCTGTACAAATAAGTAGGTGTTTCTATAAGTGATTGTTTAAGAGAGTAAGTATGTGTAAGTTTCTGTAGAAGTAAGTGTGGTAGTGTGTGTATAACTGTATATGCAAGTAAATGGATGTATGATACTTTGTTTGCATGTGTGACTATGTGTGTGAGTAACTCTATGGATGAGTGGTGGTGTGTAACAGGATGTATAGGTGTATGAGTACATATGATGAGTGAGTACATGTATGAGGGACTGTATAGGGACTGTTGGTGAATGAGTGGATGTGTGTGTAGATCTTGGAATTACTGAATAGGTGTGTTGTAACTGGTATTGGTATGTCCATTGTTTTGAAAATGTTAGTTTGTATTTTTGAGTGTGTGTATCAAAGGTTATATTAGGGTGAGAGGAGGTCTGCCACTCTATCACAAGGATGATGTCATCAGTGATGTCATTTGAGATGTCATCAGTGATGTCATGAGTGATGTCACTGACCATGTCATGAGTGATGTAATATGTGACGTCATCAGCAGTGCATTGCGGGCGCGCAAGTTATAGTTAGCTGAACTAACTATAACGGGGAATTTCTATGGTTTTGTACGTGTGAAATGTCCAACTAACTATAACGCCCCTGAAACCTATGGTTTTTTCAGTGAATTTCTAAGGTTTTTAAATGCTAATTTCTAACTATAACGTGCCTGAAACCTATGGTTTTTTTCAGTGAATATATATATATATATATATTTATTTTTTATTGTTAGCCCTCATTGTGCAATAAGCGGGTAAAGAAAGATCTTCGGATGCCTCTTCGTCGCATATTCTTCATACTGCTCCCCCCATGAGAAAGCAGAGGTGGAAATCCACCTTCTCTGAAGGGCCCGACTCTTCTTTCACTATCCCTTTCCAGTGGGAGGTTCTGTTCCAAGAGAAAACCTTAACATCTCCCCTGTCTCATGGTTTATTGCCATTGTATGTAATCATTGGACTTCCCACTCACCGATCTTCTTCTCCTTAGCTAGTTAATTTCTTAACTCTGTCCCAATCCCAAATATCCCCAAAAGCTGTTCTTTTATTTTGCCCTCTCCAACAGTCTAGGTTTTTAATCCTCTGAACTGACAAAAGCCAGTCAGACTGCAATGGGGGGACATTTTGTGTCCACCTGATACATATTTCTCTCCTTGCAAGCAAGATTAATACAAATAAAAGTCTTTTTTGTGCATTATTTAGACGTGGCACACAGGGTTCCCAGGTACGTTCTAAGAAGGCCCAAAGAAAATTAATTCTGCCCTTACCTCGATTTCTTGTCTCATCATTTCATTTAGAACATTACCCACATTAAACCAGAACCGTTGGAGTTGAGAACATTGCCAAAACATATGGATGTCGTCAGCTCTCTCTTCTCCACATTTTGGACACATCTTTATATCTCACTGTTCATCTTCGTTAGTTTTTTCGGAGTCCATTAGGCTCTGTGTAATGTGAAGAGATGATTCTTTTTGAGGGGTGCGGATTTTACTGTATACCACAAAGTAGCCATAGAAACTTGCCATAAGTACTGTACATCCCGCGATGGCAGGTCTCTCTTTCACAGTTCCTCCGGAGGTGTAAAGTCCTTATCCCCTGCTTGAACCGTGAACAAGTACCACCTAGATACTTCTTTCTTTGATTGGCTTTTCTGGAGTTCCTTCTCTACATTGTTGTTTCCCGTACCATCTTTCTTCAGATCTTTGACCCAGCTTATCATTTGGTAGTATTTGAACTTGGATAGCCTTCCCCCTGTGCTAGTTGACAAGTCTTCCCAGCCTATAAAAGTTTCGTCACTAATCAGCTGCCCCCATTCCATTAACCCTACCTCTTTTAGGGGGACTGATAACCTGTCTTCTAGACAAATGGGAGTTCCTAGTGAATTCCAAATCGGGGCAAAGGTACTGTAGTAAGGGATCCCAACCAGTCTTCTGAAATTGATACCAGAGCTTACAAGCTGATAACTGGATCTTTAGCCAAATCTTTTTGAAATATTTGGGATGCCCGAATTTGAAAATGCGTTTTCTGTTGTCATTGCTCGTATTACTGGTGGATATGCTGCATATTCCATAAGAAGTGGTCTGATGTTTTTCTACCTATCGTAGTGTTTTCAATTTCTCAATTGGAAAGCCCAACTATACAGAAGGAAGCCGGGCTTGCGATACCCCCTTGTTCCTTTTTTCTTCTCAGTTATCTCCAGGCAATTCTTACACCCCTGGCTGCCCAAATGAAACTGTTCAATTCCCCTTGTAATTTTTTAATCCAAGCTGTTTTAAATTCCAGTGGTATAGCATTAAAAATATATGTAAACTTAGGGAGTATTGTCATCTTTATCGCATTAGATCTCCCTATGAAGGATAGTGGTAGACTTGCCCATGTTTTTATGAGTTCCCTTGTCTCATTCACCTTACTATTAAAGTTAACTTGGGGTAGCTTGTCCAGATTTTTCATTATCAGCACCCCCAGATACCTTATCCTATCCTTAGATTGAGGGTTAAGGGATGGGGAATTCCAATCCATTATTTCCGTTTTCTGGTAGTTGATTTGAGAGCCTGAGACTTCTCCAAATCTTCCCAAGATGTCTCTAATCTTCGGTAATGCAGACGCTAAATTGCTTGTGAAAATCATTAAGTCGTCCATGTACAATGACACTTTTTTCTCCCACCCTTGAGTCTGGAAAGGATTGATCTTGTTGCATTTCCTAATTGTATTTGTTAATGGCTCTATGTATAAATAAAAAGCAGCGGTGAAAGTGGGCATCCTTGCCGCGTACCTCTTTTGATATATATCTCATTTGTTAAATTCCCATTTATCAAAATCCTTGCCGTGGGATTCCTATAAATACCAGATATTGCCTCAGAGAATCTATCTCCTAACCCATAGTGGCTGATCGTTTTGCGCAGAAAAAGCCAATTTACTCGATCAGAAGCCTTAGCTGCATCAAAAGTAAGTATGGAGAGAGGGATATTCCCTTCCGTAGCTAAGTCAATTGCCCCAATTAGTTCATGGATCAATTCATGTAGATATCTGCCTCTTATAAACCCTTTTTGATCATTATGTATCAGTGGGCAAATGACCCTGCTCAGTCTTTTGGCTGGTATCTGTGTATATATTTTATAATCACTATTTCATAGTGAAATGGGCCTATAAGACTCGCAGCTCTTTGGATCTTTCCCTGTCTTTAATAATATGTGAATGGTGGCTTTGTTCCATGACTGTGGTAGAACAAAACCCTCCATAAAGATCTTATTCAAGACATTGGTTAATTATGGGGCTAAAACATCCTTTAATACCATATATAACTCATTTGGGAGGGCATCTGGGCCCACAGCCTTCCCTTTCTTTAAGTTCTTTATTGTCTCCAAAACTTCTTCCGTGGTGATCTCTGCATTAAGAAACTCTTTTTGTTCCTCTTGTAGCTTGGGAATTTCTACCTCAGTCAAATAGTCATTAATTTGTTCTTCAGTGGCCTGTGTCTCGTCAGTATATACATTTTGAAAAAAACTAGTGAAGGCTCCCTCAATTTTCCGGTCGTCTGTGGTTACATCTGGGAGTCCTTCCACCTGTATTGTTAAAATCTTGTTCCTATTCTGTTCGGTCTTAAATTTCCAGGCTAGAAGTCTCCCATTGCCTTCCCCCTACTCAGAATGAGATAGTTTGCTAGCTTCCCACTTATCTCTAATTCTACTCTCCAAAACAATTTGTAAGTCATTTTTCTTCTCCTTTATGTTATCTTCTATTTTTTCCCGTGCTATTTCCAAGACTTCACCCTCCAAAGAGCTATGTAAATCCTGAATTTTGGTCTCTAGCTGGTTAATTCTGTTCCTTATGGCCCTATTTTTTGAAACAGCCAAGCTCACCAGAATCCCTCTAATTACCGTCTTATATGTGTCCCACACTATTTGCGGCAAGGCCCCATTTTCGTTGATAGCAAAGTAGTTCTCACTTTCTGATCTCAACTTTTCTACTATTTGTTGCTCTAAAAGAGAGTTCGATCTATTGTTCATCTTGCAGTAGGTTGGGTGTTTCCTACTAGAAGTGTCATACAAACTACAGAATGATCAGACAAGTGGGCTGGTATATGTTTAACTTTCTAAACTTTATTAACTAGACTTTTATCCACTAAAAAGAAATCAATTCTGGAAGCATGTCTGTATTTTTATTCCTGTAAGTAAACCGATTCGAATTGTCTCCTTTGCTTTCCCAAATATCCACTAGGCCCAAGTCCACTCTATATCTTTTCATCCATGCCCTCATTTTAGGTTCATTAGTATGCCTGTCAGGAGGGAATCTATCTTTTTTAAGATCCATTATCAAATTAAAATCACCTCCTATAATTACCGGGACCTTAATTTCTAACAGCTGGTTATATAAAACTTGAAGCGGTACTGGATCGTCTAGATTAGGGCCGTAAAAGCCTGCTATGACAAATCTCTCACCTAAAGTCTTCACCTTAACCAGCACCCACCTACCCTTCGGGTCTGTGACGGCCTCCACGATCGACACCTTAGCAGTTTTTTTTAAAGATTATTGCCACGCCTTTAACACAACATGACTGATTTCTGCAAACATATCCTTCAACCCATTTTTGTGTTTTCATAATCTCTTCCCATTCCTTCTGTAGCAAATGTGTCTCCTGAAGTATTATTATCTCATACTTCACTATTCTAATGTATTCCAGAATCTTTTGTCTTCTATTCTTAACTCTTAATCCATTTACATTCCAAGTCATGATGTTAAGAGCCATATAATTAACCATCCCCTCTTGCATGTACTAACCTCCTTATACCAAGTGTCATCGCTACAAAGACTAAAGGACCCGACTTGCCTATTCCTTTGCACAGAGGATGTAACATGTTTTTTTTCTTCTTTTTTCTCCCACATGTTCCCACACCATGTGAAAAATTAACCTTAATAAATTTCATCGTGACCCTTGCTCCCCCCCCCCCGGGAAAACCCTCCCTTACTTCTTTGGGCAGAACAAAATTGCCCTTTTGAGAACCTTTATTCACCAGGCTACTTGTTATAGCTCCCCCCTATTGTATTAATTCTGCTGCGCTTTCATTTGAACTATGAGCTCCCCCACTTCTTTTGGCTCTCTGATGTTATACATTTGGTTCCGCCACATTATTCTCATTGAACTGGGAAAGCGCATTTGTGCAGTGGCCCCCAGGGACCTAAGTTCTTGTATAAATTGACCCAATTCTCACTGCCTGTCCTGCGTAGCTCTTGAAATGTCTGAGCGGATGCGAATTGTGGTGTCCCCTCTAGAGAAAGTTCCAGCTTTCAAGGCTTCACCCAGAATTTTTTTCTTCAAGGTATATGATTTGAAGTTAACAAGTATTTTTCGTGGGTTTTTCCTCATTTTCCCTTTCCTAAAAGGATCTCAGTGTGCTCTCTGAATATCTTCCTCTAAGCCTGACTCTTCTAGTCCCTGTATACAGTCTTTCAGCAATTTTACCACAAAGCCTTTAGTATCCTCTCCTTCCATTCCTTCCGGGACGTTTAGGACCCTTAAATTATTCCTCCTAGCATTATTTTCACGAGTTTCGATTTTGTCTCTCAGTTCCTTTTCGTTAGTCTTTAAACGCTGTATCTTGCTTTGATTAACTTTTACTTCTCTTCCTAGTTTGACCAAAGAGGTTACGACCTCTTGTACTCTTTCCATAAGGGCGTTCACCTTAGTCTCGAGGGCATCACATGTTCCCTGTATTTTTTCCTGATTTTTTCCAGACTTTGCAAAGTTCACTCTCATTTCAGTGATTAAGGTTTCCATCAGCCTCTCCATCTCTAGTTGTTCTTTCTGTTTTTGAATTTGCAGTAGCAGTTGTAGGATTATATAATTTAAGTTCACCTGCATGGGCGCTGTTTTTAATGGAACTTCTTTATCTTGTCCTGCTGGGGCAAATACTTGATACCTGTTACTGACCACCAGCTCCCCCCTACGGGACTTTCTGATCCATTTTGCATCTCTGCACCTGCGTTTGTTTTAGGCATATCGCAAAACGTTGTGTTTGATGGGTCCTGTTTTGCCTGTACTTTAAAAAACGAGTGCATGGAAGGTGTTATTTTTATTCTCGTGCTCACTTGCTTGTTTTTACCCTGAATTGGTGCTATGGGTAGGGTGGGTGTGTCCCGAATCTGCCCAGGTCTCCGACTCTCCACTGGTTTGCTAATTGTGGACACTTTGGTTGGGCCTTTTGCGGTACTATGTACCTCGAGGATCCCAGATACAAACTTCCTGTTTCTTAGGCAATAGCTGATACCTCGATTCTCTGTACCTCCCTTAACTGCCCCCCTATAGTTGCACTGGTCCCTCTTTTTTTTTGTCTTTACCAACTGAGGGAGAAACAAACGTAGCTGAGGCAACTGGAAGATCTTTCATACCCCCTCTCCGGTCACTTACCGTAGTCATGCGTATAGCAGGAGGGTCATTGAGTGCCTTTTCACCAGGGCCAGCTGTCGTAGTACCAGGACCCGATTTGCGACTCTCCCGGCGTCTGCAAACCTCACTACCGCCCGGTGGGCCCCGGAAAGGAACTCTGGCCGCTACTCGCCGGCTCCTGCGTAACCCTGAGGCCGCCTCCACCCATGCGCCGACGCCAGCACTGACGCTGCACCCTCTCCGCAGCGGAGCTTCCCGGCTTCTGTCAGACAAAATGGCTCTCTCCCGTTCTGATATACGTGGGGGTCACTTTTCCTCAAATGATCGGTTACTATATTAATTCGCTTTTTTCCTGCTTTCCACCTCTAAGGGGACTGATTTTGTTATACTGTTATGCTTCTGCCTGGTGAGACTTGGCGCTCCCGACCAGACTCTCTAGCCGGCCGCCATGTTTTCCCCAAATATATTTTGCTAAAAGAAAATCGTGTGAAATCTTTTTGGAGTTTTTTTATTTTGGACTGTGTCAGGTATTCTTTGTGCTCATATGTCTCTTTATAAATTTAATCTAACCTTTTCTTGAAGACTGTTACTGTGGTCCTCATTTCTCCCTCACTGATTTGTATTTCAACTAAGAATGTTTCTGACAATCTTTGTGCTGTTTTTATCAATATTAACCAATCCCTGGTGCAATGCCAGGCTATCTGGGCCCATTCTTTACGAAAAGTTGAATCCTCTAGAAATATTCTAGGTGCATTGTTTACAATTAGTCCTCTTGGTGCTGGATTGGCTTTCAAGTATTCGGTCATTCTGACACCGTGTAGTATTACTCTTATCCTTTTTCTTTTCTTTTCTGTCAGTGTGTCCCAGTCGTGAGTTTGGGCAATTGTCTGTGCCACATTGAGATCTGCTAAGAGTGAAGGTCCAGCTAGGATTGGATTTACATCTTCATCTGGAAACGTCAGTCCAATATTCTCGAGCGTGTTGAAATCGTGAAGGTGTTTCTTTTAAGATTTTTTTGTGAGTGGAGGGTATCTATATCATGGTTGGTCAGTATTATTTCTCGTGAAATCAAAAAATCCTTGAACAACTGGTTTTTCCTGTTGATAACACGATAAATTGGGCAAATAAATGTACCTTTTAGTTCTCCTGCAGCTGTGCGCTACCTATAGACCATGAAATGTCAGAAGGAGTGAGAAGTCTTTCAGTGGGTAGGCCCTCAGCTTCCCAAACTGCAATCACAAACTTACTAATAAGAAAAAATTGTGCATTAGTTCTGGTGCTGTAATTTTACATGGAAATAATTTCTTGATAAGGTGACTTTCCAAAGCACATTTCTCCTCTTTTGTCAGAACTTCTACTCTATTGTCCTTTAGTATATCTCCATATTCCACATCAGATGCTTGATGCATATTTTTTGTTAGTTCCTTATATTCAAAGTTTAACCAAATATTTACATTGTCAATACTGCTCATGGAAATTCTTGTTTCTTTATGCACAAGTCTTTTGAAAACAGGTTATCCTTTTATGGGAGTAAGTTGCAGTAAATCAGCAAACACAATATAATGCTTTTCTCAAAAGAGTACATCATAGTTTGTTCTTAAAATCTGCTGCATTAAGTTCAATACCATTGTTCACTTCATCAATGATTAGAAGCTTGAGGTTTTTCAGTACTCTTGATATCTCAGAACAAGCATCATCAGATCATTTCTGATAATCAAGTTGATTGTCATGCTCAACAGGTAGCATTAGTAGTCAATGTAGAGTAATTCCTTTAATGATATGTGAAGCTAACCCTGTTGGTGCTGTTACTACACATGACAAATTTGTATCTGTAGTCTTCTGGAGAAAACCTGTAGGAACTTTTATTAGAAAGCTTTTTTCAGTGCCAGCTTGACCACTGGTGTATAGTAATATTGGTTGACCGTCCTTTTAACCTTGTTTTGCACTTTGGTGTGCCAATAAATATTTCATGAAAATTGAGCTCTGATGTGGTGCAGTGAATTCTCGCTGTGGAAGAAAAAAGCTCGAGCAGAGAATTAATCCTCGGTAATATTGGTTTATATGAAGAACATTCATTTGTTTCTTCTCATGGAGGAATCCATGCTCTATTTTATTTTTAACGTCATTGTAAATGTCTTTCTCTTTGTTGTTCAGTTGTTCTACTAACTGTTCAAAATCCACAGTTTCCTCTCTTGCTTGCTGCGCTGCATTCCCCCCCTCATGCATAGCAATAGCTGCTTCATTTTGAATGATTGGTTCTCAAAGAGTATCTTGACTGAGTGGTGGATAACTTTGACTACTTTGTGAATTCTCGTTTGCTATCTCAGCAGCAATGGTTTCTTCCTGTTCATATAATCTTTCAACATTTGCAAATAGATTGGAAAGACTGAACATTCAGTACTGTCTTTCAGAGCATTGAAAGAGTCTTCATAAGAGTCATATTGTCCAAATACATCTGATTCAGCATGCCATGGCCTGAATAACTGCAAAAGTGCCAAGTAGAAAAACTCTTTTCTCTACGCAGTTTGGCAACTAAGTTTTCAGTGGTTTATCAGATTTCCTTTGTTGTGTCTCACCAGACATCCATCATATCCAAGTGCTGCATGTCTTCTTTCTTCTATGTTTTCAGTTACATTAGTTCTATATGTATAATGTTGAAGTACTTCATGGGGGCACATGTTTTGAAGATGTGGACTCCTTCTTGGGTAGTATGTATACAACATATTCGTTTTCAGAATATCTCTACTTTCCCAATTGAATTCTGTTACTGGGAAAAACCTTAGTACTCTAATTCGACTGCTTGCAAGGCCTAGATTTACCCATACAATTCCTTTTGATTTTGAGAAGAAACTAGCTGAGCTTAAGGGCCCCAAACACTCATAGGAACCTATTTCTCTATGGGAAAGCATCTTGAAGCTGAAACTATACAATTTCTTTTGAAGACTCTTTTCTGCAGAAATCTCTTCCCACATCTCTTTCATCTCTGTCTTCTCTGATTTTGTTATATATGAAGTCATGTACCGAGTAAAAGTGATCGAGTTGTCTGTAACAAATTGTAGATCCATATTTGCATTTCACAGTTTCGGAACCACAGGGTTGTAGCAATTGATATACTTGGAAGCGTCGGTTAGTCTGAGGTTGTATGTATTTTTTGTTGATTTCCGTGTCAGTGTATGTCTGACTACAGACAAAAAGGTGATGACTCTTTCTTCTGAGATGACAGGTCATGGGAATCCAAAACAACATCTTGTGTAAAAACAATTTTTGCATCTGTATTTTCGACAACAGTACTTCCCACATCTACGAGTTTGAAACCACAGAACTTGTGGCTGAGCTTGCTTCTGGCAAGAATTCAAGTAGATCTTCTTACGCATACTCAGCACAACTGAGTGTTGGAACCCAAGTAGGTGCTCCTAGGTTTCTCAATATGCATTTCAGCTCACTGTGACAATGATACCAATACTCTGTGCCATGTTGGCATGCCATCAAATTAATCAAGCTGTATTCCAGGCTTTCATCTTTTTCTTGCACTTTGCGAACATATTCCCTTGCTGTGAGATTTTGCATATTCAGTCCTATTTTGAGACTGTGATTTACTGCATGAGATATGCCTGACAAGTCGCTCTCAAATAGTAGATGAAATATAAAGGGAATACACTGGCAATATCTTGGATCTTCTAAATATAGTCTAGTTGATCTGTACTCAGCTGCTGGCATTTGTACAAGCCGGTCATCATATCTATCACCTACACAAGTAGGAAACAGATGTGGAAAACACTGAGGGGCAGATTTACAAGCCCCTTGCGACACTTTTAAGCCGCTGTTGCGTCACTTTTGTGACGCAGCGGCGGCGCAAACAATGCGCCACTATGTGACATATTTACAACGTGACGCATCTAGTGAGATGCGTCACGTTGTAAAGCCCTGCGCTACATTATACCTGCATCAGGTATAATGTATGCAGGGTGGGCGTTCCATTGCAAGGAAGCCCCGTAAAAGTGACGCAGTGAAATCTACAAGATTTCACTGAGTCACTTTTACGTCCCTGCTGCGTCAAATCCTTACGCCTCCTTGAAGCAGGCGTAAGGAGTGACGCAGCATGTTAGGTAAAGGGCACCCCTGAGCAGTGCTGGAGTTGCGTCGCGCTTGCGACACGACTCCAGCACTGCGTCATCCTTACACCGACAGATGCGTCATGCATCTGTCTATCCTTGCGCCATGGTGCGCCGCATTGTAGATGCGGCGCATCCATGGTGGCGCAAGTGTTTTTTTGAGTCACGCAAAATAACTGGCGCATCCCTGCTAATATGCAGGGATGCGCCAGTTATTGTAAATCTGCCCCATAGCTTCTAAATGTTTCTCCCACACACTCAAGGGAGTTTCTTTTGCTTCTTTCATTTGAAAGAGATCAATAGCATCAGCAATAATCTCTTTAGAATGGAGAGGATGAATACTGGAGTGTTCATAAATTTCTTCTGATCTGGATTGATCCACATTTTCAATCTGACCTCTTGATGTTGATGTCTCATCCTCCATATGTACTACATTTTGAAGAACAGCTACATCTTTTAAAAAAATATTATTTTGCACCAGATATAATATTGTTTTTTTACTTTACTAACATCCACTAACTCTTGCCATTGTTTTTGCTCTTGGTAGGGACACCATTGACTAGAAAAATAAGTGCTTCTTCCGAAACTCCCTCTACCTCTACAGTTTCAATATTCAGCTTACAATCTAATGGCAAGTATACAACTCTACTTTTAAGACCTTTTTGTAACCCTGTTGGAGGTAGCTTCTCTGTCTTGGGCTCCATACGAACTGTAGCTTTGAATTTGAATTTGTAAGGCGCACAGCGACCCCGAGGGGTTTCCCGGCGCCGGCCTGATAGGAGATCTGAGAAGACTAGCCAGAAAACTAAGCATTGAAGAGCCAAGTTTGGAATGGATGTATACATTGCATTAGAATTGATTCATAAACATTTAAATCTTGAAGTTCTTGTGGGATTGGAACTAATTCTAACTTGTTGGGGACTGCTCTAGCTGGCATTTTATTATCCTCCAACTTAGCATAACAGTACTTACATATAATTTGTTGTGTGTAACAATCGGAGCTTTCCTCTACAAATAAATAAGCTGCAAATTCTTGCTACTAATCTCTGTTCTCTTCTTCAGTTTTTGAAGACACAACAACATAACAAGTTTGGCTTTCGTAGTGAGTGTGTCAACAACGTATACAAACACAGTTCAGTTTCTCCAAACAAACTGTATTAAGTTTTGTAATCTCTTCTTGAAAGTTATCAACAATATCTGTGTCCTGCAGATACCATGTCCTCATTTTCCCTACACTAGTGTTCAGGACTAAAGAAACAGACTGAGCATCATTACACATTTTTTCTACCTCTGCTACTGTACAATGCGAAAGAGCTCCAAACATTTCTTCTAAGTATAGAGCAGGAGATTTGACATTGTAAAGCCTCCTAACTAAAGCTCGCATTTTCAAATAGTGAACAGCTAACATTCTGAAATGATGAAAACTGCTTTAGCACACTTTCTTCGATAAACATACTAGTGAATGTCCTTGTGAATTAGTATACTTCTTGCCTTTGCATGGATCTAATCCTTGCAAAATCTCTATTGTCTGTTTCAAACTTTTGCATGGAAAGTTACGTAGGAAACTTCTGAGTATATCAATAGATTCTTGCCGAACAATGCAATTACTAGTACAGTTCCATTTATATACAGGGGCCTCTCCACGCGTTCCCTGTATCTCTTCAGCTATCACTTCTTCATCATTCCTAGCTACCATCACCTCTTTTGGAATAGAACTACCATCCTTCATCTCATTACATCGTCCAGATTCTTCCACTTCATGCACTAATGTGTTCTCTTGGAAGTAGCTTTCTTCATTAAAGAAAGGCTCAGTAGTAGAAGTATGCCTCAATTCGCCACTGAAAACTTTGCAAAAGTTACTTCTATTGACAAGTCTTTTCTTTTGGCTTTTTTTCGTCATACACAACACTATTTTATTTAGTGTCTTCATTCTGTTTAGGAACAAAATAAATAGTTTTATCTTGAGAGCAAAGCCCTTATCAACTATACCCTCAACACATTCTTTTTTATGACTGATTCTCTTCTTCTTTTATACTTCTTCGTAATACTTCTTAGATTCTAAATTACTCTACTATGAAAAGTTCTAAATCTGATTTTCTGAAACTTTTTCTGCCTTCTGATTAAATTCTTTCCTTTTTTTGTTAAATTTTTTACTCCTCTTATCATGTACTTTTTCTCCTTTCTTAGTTGATCTCAAACGTTGTTTTTTATTTACTTGATTTTAGCTGTCTTTCCAGATGTCCACAAACTATTTTAAGAAATGCCTTTGTTCTCTTACCAGCAGCTCCTTTCTCTTTGACCACTTTATCCCATTTTGCCCCTTTTGGTTCTCAGTTGTGAGGAGATAGCATCTTTGCTTCTATTTCTTTCTTCTCTGACCTTTTAATGGCATTTTAACTGTATGTACATAACTAGAAATTGATGAATGAAAAGATTTAAAAAACTACATTTACCTTTTTATTACATAGAATCACATTACATATTGTATGTGTTTAATTACAAACTAAAAAGCAGTTGTCTTATTATAATAAAGCTGACATTACTCAATTAATGTTCACGTTTAAATCTCGGTGTCAGTGTATTCATTACTCTTACTGGTTTTGCTACCATATATAGTACTGCGTTTCTATGCATTGGCCAAGGTTTAAAAGACTACTTGTCTGAATAAAAGACTTGAGTGTACCAGTGCTTTGGTAGATATATCACTGAGTGTACGAGTCCAGCTGTACAAGTGCTATAAAATGCTTAAGTGAACCAGTATATGATTCTCTGTTTTAGTAAGTCTATGGCTCTCAAAATGTGTATGTAAATGGTTGAACGAATACCTCAGTGCCTGTGTTGGTGAATAGAGGGAC
This sequence comes from Calotriton arnoldi, assembly GCA_963921515.1. NCBI lineage: Eukaryota > Metazoa > Chordata > Amphibia > Caudata > Salamandridae > Calotriton > Calotriton arnoldi. The sequence goes on along the minus strand of CAWUFW010002297.1, from coordinate 2,235,503 downwards.
ATGTGTCTCTGCAACTCCCTTTGGTACTGGTGCATACATAAGTAGTTTCTAAGTATGTGAGTGAATGTATAAGTCCCTCTGTCGCTCAATGCTTTGGAAACACGTATGTCAGTTGCATTATGGGTGGTATACTATACATAGTGCTTGGCATAAGTGCATGAGTAACTTACTAAAACTTAAAATGACAACTCTTATTTTCTAAGCACAAAGCACTGTGCTTTATAGCATACCTACAACATATCTGAGAGGTGAGTTATGTGTACTAGAACGTGGGTTTAAGACTTGATGAAGGGTTTTTACATGCAAGTCGAGCTCGCAGTGAGGGTCACAGACAGGATCTGCACAAAAGGGCCTCATCCCTGTCTGAAAGGCTATTAGTCTGAATGAATGACTAGATTGTGTCAGTACTTGGATACATATCTGAGTGAGTGTAGGTGTCCACCTTTAGGAGTGCCATGAGATGTTTAAGTAAGTGTGCTGGTATATGACTGTCTGTTTTACTAATTCTAAGGCTCTCTCAATTTGTATGCAAGTGCCTGAATGAATACCACAGTGCCTGTGTTAGGGAACAGAGGGCTATGTAAGTGTGTCTGTTACTGCTTTTGATATGGCTGCATACACACGTAGTTTGTGAGCATGTGAATGAGTGTATAAGTTCCTCTGTTGTTGTCTGACTCGATGAGTGAGAGATTCTGTGTTTGTATAAGCATATATGTCAATTGCATTATGGGTGATATACTCTATGTAGCGCTTGCCATACAGGTCTGCAAGTGCACAAGTAACTTAGAGAAAATTAAAAGGACATCTCTTTTCTTTAAGCACAAAGCACCGTGCTTTATGGCAAACCTATAGCTCATCTTAGAGGTGAGTTATGTGTACTAAAACATGGGTTTAACAGTTGGCAAATGGCTTTTACATACCAAATTGAGCTGGCAGTGATAATGCACAATCAGAGTCTGCAGTAGTGGGCCTGACCCATGTTTAAAGGAGTATTTGTCTGGATGGAAAACTAGGTTGTGCCTCTACTTGCCTAGATATATGAGTGAGTGTAGGAGTCCACTTTCAGCAGCACCATTACATGTTTAACGTGCTGAAATGTGCTGCTATTTGACTGTCCATTTAGTACTACTATGTCTCTCTAAATGTGTATGTGATTGGCTTAATAAATACATTGGTGCCTGTGATAGGGATTAGAGGGGTATGTAGCTGTGTATGCAATTGTCTTTCATACTGCTACATACATAAGTAGTTTCTGTGTATGTGAGTGAATGTATTGTCCCTCTGTCGCTCTATGAGTGGATGAGAGATAGGCTCTATGCTTTGGAAACATATATGTCAGTTGCATTATGAGTTTGACAGTTGGCAAAGGGCTTTTACATGCCAAATGTGGCTGGCAGTGAGAATGCACAGACAGAGTCTGCACTAGTCTTATCACCCATGTTTAAAGGAGTATTTGTCTGGATGGAAGGCTAGGTTGTGTCACTACCTTCCTACATATCTGAGTGAGTGTAGGAGTCCAGCTATAGCAGACCCATAAGACATTTAAGTAACTGTGCCAATATTTGAGTGTCTGTTTTAGTACCAATATGGCTCTCTAGATGTGTATGTACATAGCTGAACGAATACCTCAGTGCATGTGTTAGGGATTAGAGGGGTGTGCACATGTGTCTGCAACTGCCTTTCATACTCCTGCACACATAAGTAGTTTCTGAGTATGTGAGTGAATGTATACTCCCTCTGGCGCTCTGTGAGTGGATGAGAGACAGGCTGTATGCTTTAAAACATGTATGCCAGATGCATTATCAGTGGTATACTCAATGTAGTGCCTCACATGCGGGTCTGCAAGTGCACGAGTAACTTACAGTATCTGAATAGCACATCACTCAATTTTTTAAGCACACAGGACCGTGCTTTATGGCATACCTACAGCTTATCTCAGAGGTGAGTTATGTCTACTAAAATGCAGATTGAAAACTTGACAAACAGCTTTTACATGCCAAATGAAAATGACAGTGACAGTGCACAGACAGGGTCTGCAGTAGTAGGCCTGACCCATGTTTAAAGGACTATTTGTCTGGATGGAGGACCAGGTTGTGTCAGTATTTATCTGCATATCTGAGTAAGTGTATGAGTCCACCTACAGCAGTGCCATGAGATGTTTAACTAAACATGCCAGTATGTGACTGTCTGTTTTAGTATTACTATGGCTCTCTAAATGTGTATGTAAGTGGCTGAATGAATAACTCAGTACCTGTGTTAGAGATTAGAGAGGTATGTTGGTGTATCTACAACTGCCTTTCATACTGCTGCATACATAAGTAGTTTCTGAGTATGTGAGTGAACGTATAGTCCCTCTGTGAGTGGGTGAGAGACAGGTGTTATGCTTTGGACACATTTATGTCAGTTGCATTATGATTGGTATACTCTATGTAGTGCTTGGCACATGGGTCTGCAAGTGCACGAGTAACTTAAAAAAACACAAAACAATATCTCTCTTCTTTTAAGCACAAAGCATTGTGCTTTATGGCATACCGACAGCTTATGTGAGAGGTGAGTTATATGTACAAACACATGGGTTTAACAGTTGGCAAAGGGCTTTTACATAGCAAATTAAGCTGGCAGTGAGAATGTACAAACAGATTCTGCACTAGTAGGCCTCACCCATGTTTAAAGGAGTATTTGTCTGGATGGAAGACTAGATTGTGTCACTACTTGCCCACTTATCTGTGTGAGTTTAGGAGTCCAACTACAGGAGTGCTATCAGATGTTTAGCTAAACGTGCCGGTATGTGACTGTTTTAGTACCACTATGTGTCTCTAAATGTGTATGTAAGTGGCTGAACGAATACCTCATTGCCCGTGTTAAGAATAATAGGGGTATTTAGGTGTCTCTGCAGCTACTTTTGATACTGTTGCATACATAAGTAGTTTCTGAGTATGTAGGTGAATGTATAGTCCTTCTGTCATTCTGTGACTGGGTGAGACAAAGGGTCTATGCTTTGGAAACATTTTTGTCTGTTACATTATGGGTTATACACTGTATGTAGTCCTTGGCATAGAAGCCTCTAAGTGCATGAGTAACTTACTAAGCCTCAACAGGACATCTTTCAATCTTTTAAGCACAAAACACAGTGCTTGATGGCATACCTACAGTGTATCCAAGTTGTGGGTTATGTGTACTTAAACGTAAATTTAACACTTGACAGACAGCTCTTACATGACAAGCGATCCTGGCAGTGAGAGTGCACGGATAGAGTCTGCATTAGTAGGCCTGACCCATGTGTAAACACTGCATTTTTAACTATGCCTAACACTCTCATACTACACATGTAACTCAGTATTATTTTAAAGGGCATGTGTTACCATCTAAGAACATACAAACCTTCTCTATAACTTACCAACACCTATCCTAAAGGGTAACTAATACATAACTGTCAGGTTTCCCAGGTTCACGTGCTATGTACACTGTTAGACCTGGCATCATTGTCGTGGGTCTCCCCTGTATTTTTGCCTTTTCCTCCTGTGTTCTGCTGTGTGTTGGACTTCATTTTTGCTGGTCTAGTAGCTTTGGGCACTTTGCCACTGCTGTTCAGTGCCAAGGTGCAAGTGCCCCCTCTGTAAATTGTGTTTACGGATTAGTGATCCCATGATTGGCATATTTGGTTTAATGTTAAGTCCCTAGTACAGTGCACTGTGTGTGCCCAGGGCCTATAAACCAAATGCTGCTAGTGCGCTTGCAGCACTGATTGGGCCACCCACACAAGCAGCTTTTCAAAGGTAACTCAGACCTGTCACTGCAGTGTCTGTGTGCAGTCTGGTACTGCCATGTCCACCTGGCAAGTGCACCCACCTGCCAGGCCCTATCCTTCCTTTTTCTTACATGTGAGTCACCCCTAAGGTAGGCCCAAGGTACCCCTGTGGGCAGGGTGCAGTGTATGTGAACGGTAGGGCATGCCCTGGTGTGTGTGGCATGTCCTGATAGTGAAATACTGCCAACTTCGTTTTTCACTATTTAAAAGCTATCTGTCCCCTAGGATAGAATGGATTTAGTATGCCTGAACTCAGAATATAAAAATGCATCTTTTAGTAACGATGATTTTTATATTGTGTGTTTGAAAATACCACTTTTAGAAAGTAGGCATTTTCTTGCTTAGCCATCCAGTGTGCCTCTGCTAGGTTTGTGTATTGACTGTCTGGCTGTGGAGTGAAAGGGGCTGGGGATGGGCATTCTGTTCAGACAGCCACTGGGGGGGGTGAGGTGTGTCCTGCCTTTCCAGCATGAGTCAGGGCTGGGCTGAGTAGACCCGGGCTGCATTTAGAGTAGGGGGAGGAGATTCCTTTCACACCTGCATGGGCCTGGTCTGCTTTGGACAATACTGTCTCCACCCCCTGCCAGGAAGTTGCACCAGAGAGGACAGAACTGGGTTGGCTGGGGAAAGAGCTTCTCTGCCTCCAGAGAACAAAGGATTTTGTACTATAAAAAGTGGGGCCCAGACCCCTGAACTTTAGATCACCTTTGGACTTCAAGAGGAACCTCTGCCAAAGAGAAGAGCTGGAAGAAACTGGAGAAGGAGTACTTTCCCTTTGCTGTGTGCTGTCTGGGTTTGGCCTGCAATAGCTGTTTCTGCCAAGGAGAGGAACAGTGGGCCCGATTCACAAAAGTAATCTGAGACAAAATCCTAACTTTACGACTTTCGGTATTCACAGAAGGCATTTAGGAGTACTAATGTTAGGATTTTGTCTCAGTCAATCTTAAGTTTTGGTCTTAAGTTAAACTTAAGACAAACTTAAGTTTAGCTGAGATAAAATCATAACTTTACGACTAGGATTTTGTCTCAGTTAAACTTAAGTTTGTCTTAAGTTTAACTTAAGACCAAAACTTAAGTTTAACTGAGACAAAATCCTAACTTTAGTACTCCTAAATGCCTTCTGTGAATACCAAAAGTCGTAAAGTTAGGATTTTGTCTCAGATTACCTTTGTGAATCGGGCCCTGTGTGTTTATCCTGCTTGTGAAAGTATCTCCCAGGGCTTGGAAGTGGAGCTTGCCCCCTGTTCAAGAGGTCTCAGGAACAGCAAAGACCTCACCATCCTTCTGGGCACCATCTCTGGAACCGCTGGTTTCAGTCGCCGCAGAAGTAAAGGGCAACTGACTCTGTTGCCGAGTCCGTCGCAGGATTCTGTGTCCTGAAGGCCCCGCATGAGGCACCGTTGCACTTCGCACCACTTCCTTGGTCTCACCGATGGCGTATTGATGATCATTACCGAGCCGCTGCTCGCAATGCGTCCTGTGGGCACCGCATTCTGCACCGCCTCGCTTCACCCTGCCTGGACGTCACAGACACCATCGCTGCCCGACCCGAACATCGACCAGGTCCGTCACCTGCACTGCAACCTGCCAGCACCGCATCGAGCACCGCCTCATCCTGAACGGTAAGCCTTGGTCTCACCGACGCCGTCTGGACAATCGTCACCGAGCCACTGCCTGCACCACATCGTGAGGGCACCACACACTGCACTGCTTACATTTTGCAACCCAACTGCGAAGGTTGCCCCGACCGGCTCACACAAACGTGTCAGCCGCAACAAGAAAGGTATTGTTTTCGAGTCTGTCGACGCTTTAGCTGACCCGTACCGACGCGGTTAGCTGGAATTGTTAGACTCTGTTGTTTTCAGCATCTCGTTAGCCCCGGACGGAGCTACTGACTCGGAAGAACTGTGTTTTTCAGCTATTTCTGCAATTTAAAGGTTATCTTGCAAAGTAACTATTTTTACAGTATTGTATGTTGGATTTTTGTCGTTTTAGGTCTTGTTGGTTTAGATAAAGTTTGGCTTATTTTTCTAAACTGGTGTGGTGTTCATTTGTAGTGTTTTCACTGTGTTACTGTATGCATGCACAAATGCTTTACATACTACCTCTGAGATAAGCATGTATGCTCGTGCCAAGCTACCAAGGGGGTAAGCAGGAGTCATTTTGGAAGTGTATCCCCCTTACCCTGACTAGGAAGAAGGGTCCCTACTTGGACAAAGGTGCAAACCATTGCCAACTAGAGACCCTCATTTCTAACATACACCTACACAGAATTCAAAGAAAAACATTCTTTCTGAGCAGCCCATCGTGTATAGAGCATGCAGTAATACAGCACATGTACAATATTCAGTTCCTGGGCAACACTGTGAACTAACTTCTCACTCAGCTACTCTGCACCTCACTCAAACTATTACATACTCACACACTCAGAAAGTGTCTTACTTACCTATTGCTAAATATATAAAAACACTCACACTACCACTCATAGATCATCTGACAAAACTTGTATATATATTTCATACTCACTTTTATCAATCTCACATACACATATACCTTTTTCATCAATTTTTGCCTCAAAATACAATGTAATTCAAATACATTAAGTTAGTAGGTGAAATGGTTTTTTTGCTCTTATTAGATAGATTCAATTTCTCTTAGGAAATGTGAGAACTAAGTATAAAAATACATACCACTCTCATACAAAGTAACTATTAATTGCACCCTTTTAAACTTTACACTCTCAGATAGTGCGGAAGGCAGCAAATAAAAAAAATGTTTTCATTTTTTAGTTTTGTAACTCTACTTCTGAATGTTTAGTATGTGTTAATCCTTTCATGTACTTTTTATAAAGAAGCCCAATATGGTAGGGTATTTGTGTATATTCAAGATTTAATCGTGACCATCGCGATGAATTTGCGAAAAAAACGGGAGTCCAAAAACATATTTAGCTTGGTAGTTTTTTATTTTAAGAGTACAGTACACTTTATTAGCAAGTCTTCACTAGGAACTGTAAACCTTGCTATACAACAATTAGTCTAACTGCACAAATGTCTAAAAACAGTCAGCACTCTCTTTAACATCCTTCCCCCAATACAGTCTTGGCACAGTCTCCATAGCAACCCACTAGAACCAGTAGGTCACAAGTTCGCTGCAGATTCTAGAAGGACCATACTAGTTACAAAATGAGCTGCAGCAGATGTGGATTACTATACCGAATAAAAAGCATTTCCAAGTCCACATTACATTTTTACTTTTTTATAACAGCCAATTAGAGATCTACTTACATATCCTCTAAAGACACTACCTACTTTTATTAACCTGCATATTTATAGCAACCAATCAAAATCTTAATTTTCTGAGTCAGCACATGACTGCCTTTCATTTTGAAAACTATCTCATTCAGCTCCAGCCTTCACCTGTCTGCTACTGCTGTATCACTTCAAAATGGTTAGAGTGTGGATTGTAGGCCACAGCTACGTGTTTTGGGCTAGAGAGTCTGCTAGAAAGAGTGGTATTGACAGAGACTCAGGTTTGGCTAATGTGGACATTGCTTGGATTGGTCAGACAGGCATGAAGTGGAATCAATTGCTGCGTTTGTTTGAAAGAATTGTGGACTGCCAATCCCCTGACCTCATTATTGTGTACTGTGGTGGCAATGACTTAGGCACACTGTCTGGTGTAGGACTGTAAATCCTAATGAAGTATATCTCTGCACAAATAATGACACATTTCCTCACACTGCTTTGGTGTACTCCAACATATGCCAAAGGCATAAATGGAAGTGATCTAATCAATTTTATCCACAGATTGACAAAGCCATGAAACATGTTAATAAAACTGTTTCTGCATTTTTCAGAGGCCATAACATGGGCTGTATCTACAACAATACATGCATTTTGACATGCTTTCACTTCATAGACGAAGGCAATAGGGTGTTTCTCAGCAACTTGAAACTCTGCATCCTGTCTTATGTGTAGCTGTCACATACTCACAATGAACACGAAGGCTCCTCTCAGAGCCACTCTATTGCCCAAAATGTTGTTCATTTTCTTTATAAATATCTTTTTTTTAAAGTTTTTAAAATATTTGTGACAATGTTGCGATATTTGCGATGTCATTGGAAATACGCAAAACAAAAGCAGACATTCAATAGACACCAGCACATTTAAAATTCAAAACTATATATAAGGAATTATGTGCATCACACTAGATACATTACTATCTAAATAACTCAAAAAACATGTATGAGTCTCTGAGTGTGTCTGTGAGTGCACAAATGAGAGTTTGAGTAGGTCTGTCAGTGGGCGCATAACTGTCTCAGACACTCTGTCAGAGAGTGTGTGAGAGTTTGACTAGGTCTATGAGAGCGTGTGTGAGTGTCTGAGTGTCTGAGTGTGTCTATGAGTGAGTACATGAGTCTCTGAGTAGGTCTGTGAGTGGGTGCATGAATGTCTGTGTGGGTCTGTGAATGGGTTTGTGAGTGTCTAAATAGGTCTGTGAATGGGTGCGCAAGTTCCTCAGTGGGTTTGTGAGTATCTGAGTGGGTCTGTGAGTGGGTGCATGAGTCTGCAAGTAGGTCTGTGAGTGAGTGCGTGGGTCTCTGAGTGGGTCTGTGAGTGGGTGCATTAGTGTTTCAGTAGGTCTGTAAGTGGGTGCATGTCTCTGAGTGGGTCTGTGAGTCAGTACCTGGGTGACTAACTGGGTCTTTGAGTGGGTGCATGAGTCTGTGAGTGGGTGCATAAGTGTGTCAGTGGGTCTGTGAGTGGATGCATGAGTCTCTGTGTCTGTGAGTGGGTACATGAGTCTCTGAGTGGGTCTGTGAGTGGGTGCATGAGTGTCTGAGTGGGTGCATGCGTCTGTGACTGGGTCTGTGAGTGGGTGCATGAGTCTCTGAGTGGATCTGTGAGTGGGTGTGAAATTGTCTGAGTATGTCTGTGAATGGGTGCATGATTGTCTGAATGGGTATGTGAATGGGTGCATAGGTCTCTGAGTGGGTCTCTGAATGGGTGTGCAAGTCTCTGAGTGGGTCTGTGAGTGGGTGCATGAGTGTCTGTAGGAAAGTACCTCTTTTGATATGATTAGCCCCCACTTTTTGCTTGATGCCTGATGTGATTTCAAAGTGCACTGGGTCCCTGCTAACCAGATTCCCAGTGCCATATCTCTTTCCCAAAACTGTACCATGAATGGCATTACTTCATCCACCCCTGTAAGTCCCAAGTAAATGGTACCCCTGGTACCTAGGGCATGGGTAGTGAAGAGGGTCCACTGGGGCTGCAGCACAAATTGTGCCATCCCATGGACCCCTCACCAAGACCATGCACACTGCCATTGCCAGCTGTGTGTCTTGGTGCAGAGAAAACCGAAGAGTCGACATGCCCTCATATACTGCATGAGATATAGGTATGCCACCCCAACTGCAGGCCTTATTGCCCTAAGGTAGGGAGCACTATACCCCATGTGTGGACATATCTGCATGAGCAGATATGGCTCTTCAATATAAAAGTCCTTTCTTGGATATTGAAAGTGCACAGGGAAGCCATAGAGAGTACATGAGCTGGATATTTGTCATTACGAGTTTCCTAGCTCCATGATGGCGTCACTGTACCCTAAGATGTTTGGCACCAAACATTTTGTCTTAATACATCCTCACTGATGCCAGTGTTGGATTTATTAATAACTGCACATCGAGGACCCTTTAGAGGGTCCCCTGAAAACCTATCAAGCACTGGTGTGGTCTCTGACTAGTCACAATCAGCTTACCACCACCAGACATGTTCCTGACCTCATGGGGTGAGAGCTCACCCTCTCAGAGGCCAGAAACAAAGCCTGTTCTGGGCGGAGGTGCTTCACACCACCTCCAGGCCGGAATGGTCTTCCAGAGCGGGAAGCTTCAAAGTTGAAGATGCCTTTAAAGTGTAGCCCAGGCTTCCCCAGATAGTGGGGGATGCCAATCCCCCCTGTCCCGCTCCGCATTTGGTAGGAGAACAGGCAGGAAAATTAGTTAGATGAGGAGGAGTGTCCATATTCACCCTGTACCACCCTTAAGGTGTGGCAGGCAATGTGGGCCCATCTCTTGAAAATCCACCATCTTTAGATGGGGAAAACAATCTATCAGGGCTAGGGTGGTGCCCTTCCCACAGGGAGTGATCACTTAGAGGGTATAGACACCCTAAAGGTAGGTAGCCCATTGGTTACTATCTGTCTCCTCCTCTAACAACCCTAAATTTAGTATTCAGGAGGCATCCCTGGACCTTGAACCTTAGATTTGATGGACAAGAAGAAGACGTGGACAAAGAAGAGCTGTTGCCCGAGAACTGAAGTCCTGCTGTAGACAAATTGGTGCCAAACCCTGCCTGCTGCCTCGAGCTCTCGACAATCATGGTTGTGCAGTCTTGTCCTGAACCTGTGAAGTCTCCAAGAACCCCAGAGCTCCTCCAGCCTTTGAGAAATCACCAAGAACCTCCCTTGGAGTGAAAGTATCAGTATCAGGCACAGATCCCACTAAGTCTGGCTTGTCCACTTGCTGCTCCTTGGCTATGCTGATGCAGCCTCCAAACCAGAAGAGGCACATCAGCTCTGGAGGGTAAGATCTGTCTCCCCACCAAGTTTGGGGACACCAGGACCTAAAGGAGCCACACCATAGCAATACCCAGGGTACTGGACCCTCTTCACCAAACAGCGAGACGAATAGTACATTCCAGATTCCAACTACTCCAAAAGCAAGCATCTATCGAGGTACATAGATACCCCTGAGACCCATACTGATGAGTGGCCTAGTTGTCCCAAAATAGGCTCTCCAAGTTGCCTGCTCCTGACCGTGAGGACATCTCGACGCACAGCGCCCAGCTGACCTAACTACTCTGCACCCGGTCCGACCAGCCCTGGTAACCATGATCCATCTCTGCTCCCGTGGTCCTCAGATTCTTCGAACCTTCTCCCCCAAGTGGGACCCACCAGACTTACCTTTAAGTCCTCCTGTGCAGTGTCTTTTCAAGTGCCCCCCTTTGTCATAGCACACCAGCTACCAACAGCCTCAGCACCCTGCTCCCAACCGAATCCAGGACGTTCCCAATCTTCTGCTGCTGGAACATTGGACCTGGTCCTGCAATCAACCTAAAAAGAGAAAGTGAACTTTGTGAAAAGATTGCCTGATTTTATATGCATTTTTCTGCTTTTCTCCATTGACTTCAATGGTGCATAATTGCGCACAAAAGTGATATATTTTGCGAATGCTGAAAAATCACAGCTTTAAAGGTACTTACTGTAAATCAAAGTTCTTGGTCTTAAAAATTATATAAAAATGTATACTATTTTTATGAATTGGTCTTGGATTTATTGTTGAGTGTGTGTCTCATGCATTGCCTCTGTGAGTTCAGCAAATGCTTAGCACTACCCTCTGATAAGCTTAACTGTTCGTCCCCACTACCACAAATAAAGCATTAGTATTATCTACTTTTGCCTCCGAAAACCAATATGGGACTCACTGGACTCTCTTCACAGTGTACTTTGTTTTAGCACACTATATAGAGAGACAGCTGACTCCAGTATCTGAGTGGGTCTGTGAGTGGGTGCATGGGTGACTGAGTGGGTCTGTGAGTGAGTTCATGAGCCTCTTAGTGGATCTGTGAGTGGGTGCATCATTGTCCGAGTGGGTCTTTGAATGGGTGAATGAGTGTCTGAGTGGGTATGTGAGTGGGTGCATCTGTCTCTGAGTGGGAATGTGAGTGGGTGCATAAGTCTGTGAGTGGGTCTGTGAGTCAGTACATGGATGACTGACTGGGTCTGTGAGTGGGTGCATGAGTCTCTGAGTGGGTCTGTGAGTGGAAGCATGAGTGTCCGAGTAGATCTGTAATTAGGTGCATGAGTCTCTGAGTGGGTCTGTGAGTGTGTGTGTGAGTGTCTAAGTGGGTGTGAGTGGGTGCATGAGTCTGTGTGTGGGTCTATAATTGAGTCCGTGTGTCTCTGAGTGGGACTGTGAGTGGGTGTTCTCGTGTCTTAGTGGATCTGTGAGTGGGTGCATGAGCCTCTGAGTGGGTCTGTGAGTGGGTGCATGATTGTATCAGTGGGTCTGTGAGTGGGTGTATGAGTCTGTGACTGGGTCTGTGAGTGGATTCATGAGTCTCTGAGAGGGTCTGTTAGTGGGTGTAAGAGTCTTTGAGTGGGTCTGTGAGTGGGTGCGTGAGTCTCAGAGTGGGTTTGTAAGTGGGTGCTTGAGTGTCTCGGTATATCTCTGAGTGGGTGCGTGAGTCCCTGAGTGGGACTGTGAGTGGGTACATGAGTCTCTGAGTGGGTACATGGTTGGGTGCAAGAATTTCTGAGTGGATCTGTGATTGAGTGCATAAGTGCATAACTGGGTCTGTGAGTGGTGCATGAGTCTGTGAGTGGGTCTCTTAGTGGCTGCATGAGTCTCTGAGTGGGTCTATGAATGAATGAATGAATGAAGAGGCATTTCTAGAGCGCATTGCTACCCGGGGGCATCCCAGCGCTAAGCTCAGCTAACTATAACTGCTGAATTTCACTGGTTTTGTGTGAGGGAAAGCTGAGCCTAACTATAATGTCTCTGTAACCTTAGGTATTTTCAGTGAATTGCTAAGGTTTTTTTAATTCTATTTCCTAAATATAACGTCCTTGCAACCTTTGGTTTTTTCAGTGAATTTCTAAGGCTTTTCAAAATCTATTTCCTAACTGTAACATTCCTGCAACCTTTGGTTTTTTAAGTGAATTTTTATGTTTTTTTTAACTGGTAGTTGTGTTTACAGAGTGGTGGAGAAAGGGGGTGGGGCCTCTGACCAGCTCTCAAGAATTCTGCTGTAAGGGACTTACAGGAGGTAACAGGAGGGTTCTTCGCCTCCAAGGTCCTTCAGCATCCAAGAGGACTTCATCCCCTAACCAGTATTGCACAAAGAGGCACGTTTGCAGAGTGGTGGAGAAAGGGGGCGTGGCCTCTGAAGTCCTTTCAGCAACTGGGCTATGTGGGACTTACTGGAGGTAAAAGGAGGGCTTGTTGGCCCCCAAGGACCTTCAGCATCCAAGGGGACCTTATCCCCTAACCAGCATTGCACCAGGTGGCCCTTTTTCAGAGTGGTGGAGAAAGGGGGCGTGGCCTCCATAGATCTCACAGCAATCCCACTGTGTGGAGGATACTGGAGGCGACAGAAGGGCTTGTTGGCCCCCAAGGACCCTCTGGACCTAAGGGGACTTCATATCCCAACCAGCAGTGCACCAGGAGGTGCGTTTCCAGAGTGGAGAAGAAAGGGGGCGGGGCCTCCGGCAACTTGCAGTTTAAAAAAAAAAATTCTCTTTTCGGGGAGGCTGGCCACATGACTCCCCTTCCCTGGGCCAATTTTGCCCGGGGACCCTATCCCATGGGGCCAAGCCTATTGTGAATAGGAGAGGGGGCCACATGGCTCACCTCCCTTCACCGATTTCGGCCCTGGGGAACCCATCCCCCAGGCCCCGGCCTTTTAATTTTTTTTTATTATTATATGAAGGGGAGGGGGGCTAAGTGCCCCCTTCCAGTCTTATTTTGGCCTAGCAGACCCCATTACCTGGGACCCAGCCTTTTAATTATTTTTTTTTAATAGTGGGACGTGGGCCCCACGGCCCCCTCTCGGTATGATTTCGGCCCAGGGGACCCCGTACCCCGGGTCCTGGCCTCAATTGTGGGTCCCCCGGTCCCAACCCAGGGCACCTACTGCCAATGTTGGGGACTGCGGAGGAGCCTCAAGGCCACGCGGTCCTTACCGGTTCCCCACATCCTGCGGGATCCAGCATTGCTTTCATATAGAGGCAGCTGCTAACATGCAGCTCCCTCTCTGTCAAAGCAATTGTGCTCGGTTTCAGCAAGTGAGAGCATTTTCAATGCTCTCACTTGCTAAAAGTGAGCACAGTTTGCTATGGCTTGGTGGGAGCGGTAAAGCTCTCGCCAAGCCATAGCAAACAGCTATGACCTGGGGTTGGGCACCCTGGGACCCTCCAAGGGGTGGGGGTCCCCAGGGCCATCTTTGGATCTAGGAGGGGGCTGTGTGGCCTCCTACTTTGTTTCATTTAGCCCCGGGGATGGGGTGGACCCCGGGGACGGGGTCCACAACGGACCCCCTCCATTATATTATTTGAGCCCCAGGGAGGTGACAGTCCCTGGGGCTGCAGGGGGGTGTACTGGCCCAAGCATTACTGATTTAATTGCCCCAGGAAGGTGGCAGTCCCTGGGGCTGCAGGGCAGGGGTAGCATCCTCTGCATTTTTTGGGGATTAAGCCTCAGGGAGGTGGTGGTTCCTGGGGCGGCAGGGGCGTCCGTGCTGCCCCCACACATTTTTTTAATTTAAAGCCCCTGGAAGGTGGCAGCCTCTGGGGCTGCGCGGGGTCTGTGTGGCTCCCCCTTAATTATACATAAAGCCCCAGGGATGTGCCAGTCTCTGGGGCACAGTAATGCAGCATGGCCACGCCTCACATCATTATAAAAACTGCCACCAGGATTTGGCCCACCCGGGTGCTTCATGAAAAAAACACGCAGGAGCCTGCACGTCTTTTTAAAAATATTCAGCTGATCTGCGGGTCCACCCATGAATGTGCAGCAAAATTCAATAAAAAAATGCCTGTGGGACCCCTTACCATATCTGGGGGGGTCAGAGTCTTCCTACCTTGCCCCCTTTTTTATTTTTTTTACAATTTCTGTGGGACTCAGCTTAAAGCTGAGCCCCAAGATGGCTGCAAACAGTTCCTGGTTGAAGTGTTGGCAGCCAATCAAATTTCAGTAAGATCCACGGGTCCACTGCAAGGACTTGTGTCCTCATATATATATATATTTTTTAGCTTAAATATCTCAAAAACTGCTCAAACCAAATCACAAAAAGGACGATTTCTGGACCAACATCTAGCTTTCTCCCAAATTTGGTGCAATTCCATTCAACGGTTCGGGCTGTAGTCATGTTTAAAAAATGAAATATCCCCATAGACATAACATGGGGAAAATGCATTTTGGCTCGGGTTAGGCCAGTTCCCAGGGGCATTGTGTAAACATAGGAGCAGGGCACATGGGCCCCCCTTCCTAAGGCTATTCTAAGCCCCAGGCACTGCCACCTCCTGGGGGCCTACAGATTTTTTTTAAAGGAATGTAGGAGAGGCTATGCGGCCTCTCGCCAGCCCCGGGGACTGCCACCTCCTCAGGGCAGTAATAATATGTGGGGGTGCTGCACAGCTCCTTGCTGTCCCGGGGACCACCACCTCCCTGGGACACATACATTATTTCAAAAAGAATGTGGGGAGGCCCTACAGCCTCCCCCGCAGCCCGCAGCCCCTGGGACCGCCACCTTCCGGGCCAGAAATAGTAGATTTACAGGGGAGCCATGCAGCTTCCCCACTGCCCTGGGGACCGCCACTTCCCCGGGGCACAAACAGAATAGTTAAGGTGGTCTGTTGCAGACCCCCTTCCCCGGGGACCACCACCTTCCCAGGGCTAAATACTTGAAAGAAAGGGGCCCCCCTCGTGGAGTCATAGATGGCCCTGGAGACACCCACCCTCCAGGGCTGGCTCCAGTAATGTCTTCAGATGCCCAACCCCGGAACTCTGGTGTTTGCTATGGCTTGGAGAGAGCATTACTACTCCTGCCAAGCAATAGCAGACACTGGTCAGCTTTCAGCAAGCCTTGCTTGCTGAAAGTGGAACAGAATTGCTTTTGGACAGAGGGAGCTCCATGTTCAGTAGCTCCCTCTGTCCAAAAGCAATGCTGGCTCCCACAGGACACGGGGAGCAGGCAGGAGGTGGCAGGGGAAAATGAGTGGGTGCCCTAGGTGGGACCAGGGCACCCAGAATAGGGGCCATGCCCCGGGGAATGGGGTCCCAGGGCTGAAATCAGCCAGGGAGGGGGGGTCATGCGGCTCCTCTTTCTTAAAAATAGAAGAACAAAAATGCCCAGCAACACTCTGGGGGCCCCACCCCATTTTCCACCACTCTGCAAACTGCCCTCCTGGCACGCTGCTGGTTAGGGAATGAAGTCCCCTTGCCTCCAGAGGGTCCTTGGTGCCAAGCAACTCATCCCGTTTCCTCCAGTAAGTCCCACACCGCCAGATTGCTAAGAGGTTGTCAGAGGCCACACACCTATCTCCATCACTCTGCAAACGCGTCTTCTGGTGCACTACTGGTTGGGGAATGAATTTCACTTTACTCTTGAGGGCAGAGTGGAGTGTCGTACAGTGGAATAACATAGAGTGGAGCGGCATACAGTGGGGTGGTGTACGGTGTAATAGCATACAGTGGATTATCGTAGAGTGGAGTGGTGTATATTGGAGTAGTATACAGTGGAGTGGCGTACAGTAGAGTGGCATACAGTGGAATAGCCTACAGTGCAGTGGTGTACACTAAAGTGGCATACAGTGGAGTGATATAGAATGGAACAGAGTAGTGAGTAGTGATGTAGAGTGAGTTGAGTACAGTGGAAAAGCGTACAGTGAAGTAGTCTAGAGTACAGGGGCATACAGTGGAGTGCCATAGACTGGATTGTCTTGCAATGGAGTGGTATAGAGTGTAGTACACTACAGTGAAGTGGTGTAGACTGGAGTAGTGTACAGTGGATTGGAACAGAGTGAAGTGGCATACAGTGAATTAGCGTAAAGAGGCGTATAGTGCAGTGAAGTATAGTTGAATGGTGTGGAGTGCCGCAGGGTAGAGTGGCATTAAGTGAAGTGGTATAGAGTGGAATGTGGTAACTAAAACAGGCATAGTGTGAAAATGGGTAAATGAATGTAGCTTAATGTGCCAGATATAGGGGAACATGGCGGCCACCAGCTAAGCGGCCGCAGGTCTTCCATCGGTCGCTGCTATGCTATGCTGAGAGGGCTCTTACTTTCTCCCTCTGACCCCCCCATTCCCACCCTCATTTCCACATTGAGCACTTACCTGCACTCTTAATCTCTAGCGGATTTTCTTCTACGAAGCCGTTGTACGGCATCAATGGTGCCAGAGCCATGTGAAGTCTCCGTCTCTCTCCGAGCTCCGCGGTGGGAGGGCGCCACTCGGGAGCTTCATCGCTGCCGTGAGGCTGTATTCCAGGTGCGGGTTGGAAGAGGAAGAGCCAGCACCGGGTGAGGTGCACTAGAGGTATTTTGCAGCCCGGATCCGTTTGTGAGGCTGCCTATCGCTGAGCATGGGAGAGAGAAGACAGGCTCTCATTTTCAGGCATTACGATACGGTAAGACTGTTTTAACAGCAGACGGGGCCTCTGGGGTTACCTCCTGCTGGGTCTTGGCTCCACTTACCGACTTACCTACAGATTTAACTAAAACCACGCCAATTATCTCGGCAGCACCCTATAAAGGCTCAGGCGATAGGGCTCCAGAAGGGGGTTTAGTAGGAGGGGGGTCTTCCACCTTATGGAGAAGGGTAAGAACCCATAGTTTAGATCTTCCTTGCCCACAAGAAAAATTTGTAGGTACACACTTCGCACTAGGGGGGCACAAACTATCTCTTTACCTGGACTGAAAGTTTTTACGCCGTCTCCCCATGTGACTGATTTAAGTAATACGACCAAGGGCCAGTTCAAATCACCTGAACATCCCAAGAAGGAGAAAGGACTGGGGGGAAGGAGGAGAGGACAGTGCTCACTGCAGCTGGTAAGAGTCCCAGGAGCAGGGGCAGGCGAAAGAAGGTTACCCATTCGAAAGTAAAGGTAACTCCCTCTTTAAAATCATTTTATAAGGTCCTTGCATCACCGGCGTCTGTCTCTGTTCAGGAAGGCACTCTTAGCAACAACAACTCTACTAGGATGGAGCAGAGCATAATTTTAACCCATGAGGCTAATATAACTCTCCCCTGTCCTCCCTCTTCAGCTTCCCAGTCTTCTAGCCTAGTCGACGGGAGGTGCCCTAGATTGATCATTCAAACCCCTGTATTGACAGCAAATAGGTTCATCGCTCTGGAGACACGGGACGAGGACAACCAGGATGAGCAGGAGAAGCCTCCACAGTCAGATCCAGGTATCAGTCATTTATCTCTGACGGCCCCAGAGACTTTGGCCGATATTCTTTTGGCCCTTAAGGAGGAAATGAAGAGCAGATTCACTGTCCCCGAAACAAATCAGGTTACGATTCAGGCTTTCTGTGCAGCCCTAACCCAGAAATTGGAAGAAGCATCCACAAGAACTGATATTCTGAAGCAGGAAGGAGATGAAGGACAATCTAGAATGCCTCGAGAACCACTCAAGATGTAACAAGGGAGAAAGTAGGCCCGCTATAATGTTTTTTTTCTGTATACCGATGATTGAAGACCACTAGGTTTTATGCCTAAATTAGGAGGGAGGGTTCCCCGCGGGAGGGGGGAGACAGGGCACAAGGGTCGGGTGGGGGGATGGAGGGGGGGTGGGCACGTGGTGGGGAGCAACGGGAGAGAATTAAAAAGAAAAAAAGTCCTCTATCATATCAGAAAGTTTTTTGCCACACCATGGTATTAGTTTTTGACAGTACTCAGTTTGAATCTTTATGACAAGGAGAGTCAATGAGTTAGTATTTCTCTCGTGGAATGTTAATGGCCTTAGGTGTAAGCGCAGGCGGAGATTGGTCATGAAATATCTTGAGCAAAGTAAAGCGCACATATGTCTGATTCAGGAAACCCACCTAGACACCCTTGAGAGTCGAGCTACTTTCTCAGGATACTCCTAGATAGAGCATTTTCTAGTCTCAGAGCAGACGGCACACTGCAAGGGTGTTGCTATTTTAATTAAACGGGGGCAGGTTGCGTTATTAAATCCTCCAAATCTGATAAAACAGGGAGGTGGTTAATTGCTATCTTAGACTTTGGAGGGACAGAGTTAGTTTGCGCTGTTTTAAAACGGCTCTAACATTGACGATCCTTCCCACCTATCTATCCTCCAATGGAACCTAATGGAAGTCACAGCCACTAAAATAATTGGGGGGATTTCAATGTCTTACTTGACCCTCTACTTGATAGGTCTAATAGGAGTCGTCATGATAATGCCCCTCGAGTCCATCAGACTTTAAACAACATGATGTATGAATTGGCCCTATTAGACGTATGGAGGGTTAAGAGGGGAGACAGTCAAGGCTTTACCTTTCACAGCAAAAAGCATGGGCACTTCTCAAGGTTAGATTACCTTTTCGCAGATAGATCTATCATAGAAACTATAACTACTATCAACATTCTCCCTAGTCATATTTTGGACCACGCCGCTATTAGTGTTTCCCTTGTAGGCTATAGCTGGCCTCCCATGCCAAGATGAACTTTAAAGAGGGTAATTCTTACAGATTCAGAGACAGTAGGGGCACTTAAGCAGGCATTTGTGGCCTACTTTATGGACAACATTGGATCTACTTCCCTAGACGTGGTATGGAATGCCTTTAAGGCATACATTAGGGGGGTACTACATAGCCTCTCCTACTCTAAAAATGAAGCTGAACGTTTAAGCCTAAAAAATATGGAGGATAAAGTGGGCTTATTAGAGGCTGATCTCTCTCGGGCACACTCAGGGCCTGCCGATGTAAGGGTACGGTTACAGAGATTGTTGGAAGCGGCACAGCAGGATTATATGGTTAAGCTGGATCAAAAGTGTAGAGCGCAATGGTATGCCAGATCTAGGCAGAATTTTGTGTATGGGGAAAAAGCTGGTGTATTGTTGGCTTGGAAGGCTAGGGTAGATTGGTCTAGGAATCACATCAGCCAACTAGTTGTGAATGATAACGGAGACGTTTCCAACAAAATGGAGATATACAAGCTTGCTTAGTCTCTCTCTTCTCCACGCTTTATAAGGAAGAGATCTCTCCTAGCCCGGAAGCCCTTAAGGCCTTGCTGAGTAAGATACAACTACCTAGCCTAACAACAAACAGCGGTGAGATACTTGACGCTCCCATAACAAAGGAGGAGATCCGTCTAAGTCTTAGTAAAAGCAGGAATGGTAAAGCCGCAGGCACTGACGCACTCCCCAATGAAGTATATAATCTTTTAATAGAGGAGCTGGTACCGATTTTGGAAACTCTGTTTAATTCAATCTACCGACAGGGTGGACAAGTTCCAGATCCTGGAAAGAGGCAACAATTAAACTTATTCTGAGACCCTACTAGGGCTGATTTTTATAGGCCAATCACCCTACTGAATGCGGATCTTAAGATCTTTATGAGTATTTTAACGGGGCGATTGGCTAAGTTTGCTCCACAGTTAATACATCTTGACCAGAAGGGCTTTATCCCGAAGAGGTATATACAGGAGCAGACTCAACAGCTTATTGGCATGATAGATCTTGCCATCGAACACTCCGCCCCCTTGGCCGTGGTTGCCTTGGACGCTGCTAAAGCGTTCGATAGAGTATGTTGGGAGTTCTTGTGGGAGGTGATGAGAGCAATGGGTTTTGGACCCACCCTCTTATATACACTCAAAACAATCTATGAGGGTGCGTCAGCTAGGATCCTATTAAATGGCGTTCTGACCCCCAGTTTTAGTATATTAAGAGGGACACGGCAGGGTTGTCCCCTTTCACCTTTGTTATTTGATATATATATAGAGCCTTTGGCCCAACTGTATGCATTACAGCATGGATAGACCTGATGACATCGGAGGGTGTGTATCCATGGGAAGTTTTAAAAGCAAAGATCGGAAATGATCTCTCTAGCTTTAAGTGTATTCAACTCTCTTCTTGGTTTGCGGCCGCAAAAAAGGAAATTCGGGGTGACTGGGAACTGGAGCTCTCTCTCCAAGACATAAGCCTTAAGAATAAGGAAGTTACAAAGTGGTACGGGAAGCTCTTGGAGGCAGAGGAAAAGAAGCTAGCACCTCCCCACTCAGTCTGGAGTGGATCTCTCCATGAGTGTGATATTAAAACGGATTGGAATCACTCCCTGAGGCTTCTCTACAGTCTTGTTAAACCAGCCAACCTGAAGAGGAATCACTTTTTTACTATTAATCGTCTGTACTGGACTCCAGCCAAAATCACAAAGTTTGTACCTCATCCTCCACCCAAGTGTGTAAGGTGTGGCTGTATGAAAGCCAAGGATCTTAATATTTTCTTTGAATGCCCTAGGCTGAGGGGTTACTGGGGAGGAATTGAACTTGCTTTAAAAAGTATTCTTGGTAGAGAGATCAATTTGAATACAGTGCTTGTTCTCTTCGGAGGTGACGATAAAGTTAGTAAGCTGCTGAGGCGGTCACATAGAGGGCTGCTCTTTTATCTGATCTTAATTGCTAGAAGACAAACCTGCATGAAATGGAGGGACCCTCTACCCCCGAAAGTGGAGGATTGGGTTAAGGCGGCCGTTAAGGTTGCACGATTTGATCAGGGTGTGGAAAAGGGCATTATCCCAGACATATGGTTGGACTTCTTGATTTGGAGCAGATCTTTAGGTATCGACTACTCATTCCAATGATTACACCAAGGCACCAACAAAGGTGACGGTCTGGTTTGATATCTAGACCTGGGCGAATGCAGTGGCCGCAGGGCAGACAGTTTTGACAGAGCAGCAATTTGAAGTATTGCAGATGCTTTCTGGTGATATGAGGATAAATAAAAAAAATAAATGTGCCAGGAATACCATTTTTGGTACATTGTGTAAATAGAGTAGGTAGTGTTAAACTTACAAGTGTTAAAATACTTAGTTATATATTGTGGCACAATATACCACAGTAAGTTTGCAGTATACCGTGGTGCATGCGGATGAGAAGGCAGTATGTGATTAGCAAATTGCTTTATTTCCCAAACTTAAAAGGCAACCATGTCATTTGCAGCATAGTTTCACCACATTCCGCGTTCTGCGTTTCCCTGCATTCTGAGTCAGGGCCTAAGATATTAGTAAGTAGTAGGTTTTATTGTTGTTCCCAACTATTACCACTTTACTAAAGTGTTAATAGGGAACAATAAATCCTACTACTTAACCCCTTCTGTGCCATGGACGTAATGGTTACATCCTCTGCTGTGGCGCTCCTGGCTAAGGATGTAACCATTCCATCCAGACACTCACCAGCGGGGGAAGCACTGGTGTTCTCCCCATGGGGCACCCACCCACATGCCCCCACTGGGGATGGCAGCAGAAGCGCTTTTGCTGCCTCCCCTGACCCCCCCGGCAATCTAGTGATGTTGGTGTGCTCACGGCGCGCCAACGACATCAAGTGCAGCCCGGGATGGGCTGGATGCCATTTGCTTCCAGCGCATCCTGGGCGAGGACTCGTTGTTAGTGAGTCTTTCTCTGTTTTTTTTTGCAGGAATACAGACACAGGAGGAAAAGGTTTTCCCCCTGCGTCTGTAGAGCTGTAGAGAGTGGTTTCCTGCTCCGCGATTGCGGGTGGGGCCGCGATCGTAGAGCAGAAATCCTCACCACTAGATACCAAGGATGTTATTTGAGGGAGCTACCCCTTAGGCAAAGGTCGCTTCCCTGGGGGCATTATTTGATCCATGTTTCATCCGCCCCCCCCCCCCCGAGCTGGTTCAGTTGTTTTTTCAGCCGATCTGCCCTTCGGGTCAAAACCTACTAGATCCCAGTAAATTAATTTTAAATACATCTATAAGGGGGTGACCCCTTGGGCAAGGGTCCCTGCCCTGGGGGCAGCATGCTTTTCCATGTATTGCCCCCCCCGGGCTAGATCAGCCAGGGGGGGGTTGAAAACCACTAGAAGCCAGGGATTTTATGTTTATTATAATTACACGGAGCGATCCCTTGGGCAGGGGTTGCACTCCTTTTGGGGGTGAATGTTTTGGCCATTGCTGCCCACCTTGGGGGCAGATCAGTCTTATATTTTTAGGCCCATCTGCCCCCAAGGGGGGCAAATGTCACTAGACCAACAGGGATTTCATAGTATATGGCGCAAAATGTTTTGGAGAGTTGCTCCCATTTTCGGGGTGAATATTTTGGCCGTTTCTGCCCCCATTAGAAGCAGATCTGCCATCTATGTTTAGGCCCATCTGCCTCGAGGGGGGCAGAAGCCAACAGACCACCAAGGATTTTATTATATTTGCTGCATAATGTTTTGGGGAGCAGCCCCTTGTCCGAGGGTCGCTTCACTTTTTGGGGTGAATGTTTTGTCTGTTTTCTCTCCCCCATGGAGCAGATCATCCATATTTGTAGACCCATTTGGCCCCAAGGGGAGCAGGAGCCACTATACTACCAGGAAAAATTTCTGTGTGGAATGTAGTGCAGCTAATGATCTGAGTGTTCTGGCGTTTGGCTGGGTGTGTGTGGACTGGCGCTTGGCTGGCGGATGGTGATGGGAAGACTTCATAGTGCTTGATAATGTTTACTGTTCTTTTTTGTCATCATTTGTGATCGTAATGTTTTTATTTCTCCTTGTATTCTAGTGCAAAGCTTTTGTTTTCTTTTGGTTTAGCTCGTGCTTGCAGTTTCAGCACTGGTCAATCTGCAGTTTGTGTAGGTTCAAGTGTTTGGTAAGAAAACGTTTTTATACGTTTTACTCCAAATGAGTATCAATGACCTGAATGAATGTGATAAATGGAAATGCTGTAATAATAGCAACCTATTTAGCTTCTGTTTGAATGTGTGTGAAATTTTCCTTGTATTTGTGTACAATGTGTATTGTCTTTCCTTGTGTGTAATTTTCTTTTGTTTTTCTTTTCTAGTGGAATATCATTGGTGCTTGCTGTGTCTGTGTAAAGTGAGTGATGGTGAGTCTTGCTGTCTTTGGCAAGTGAGTGGTATTACTTTACAGTATGCTGTGTGTGCTTTGTAGTGATTGACTTTACCTTGCAATTGCTTTATGCCAGTAGCTTTACTTTGTGTTTTATAAATCCACACTTTGTTTATTACTCATTTTACACAGTGTTCGGTATTGTTGACTTGTTTGTCAAGTTACTTTTCTTGGTAAGGATTATGGCTAGCCGCGGGATGACTGCCCAGCAGGTTGTTGGCATGCTTTTTTAGTCTTCTTCTGATCATGATTATGAGACTGACTATGCATCTGAGGCAGAGGAGGAAAGCCAGGATTCTGGCAGTGAATTTTCTGTCTGAGAGGAATCATCTGATGATGAAGCTACTCTCAGTGCGGATGAAGTGCTGTTTTTAGAGGAAGATGCTGGTGTGCCAATAGTGCAGCAAGAGGCATCTGGATTGCAGCCTAGGGCCGAAAGGCTGCCCATTGGAAGTGCTGGACTCCGGGTTGACCCAAACATGGTGCTGCCAGTGTTGTCTGCCTTTAGTGGTGTTGCAGGGTGAAGAGTAAATTTCTAAATGTTTTGCCTATAACATTTTTTCAGTTGTTTATGGAAAGTGTATTTATGGATGCGATTGTTGAGTCGACTAATTTGCATTCTGAGCAGTATTTAAAGGACAACAATGCCAGACTTAAGCCCCGCTCTAGAGCTACCTGGTGGACTCCCACAAATCTAGATGAGTTGAAGAATTTCTTGGGTTTAACCTTTTTGATGGGCCTGATAAGGAAGATGCCGCTGTCTTCATACTGGCCTACTAGTCCCTTGATGGCAACAACTATATTTCCTGCAACCATGAGTCATAATCAGTATTTGCTTCATATTCGGATGCTGAATTTTGTTGATAATGCTTTAGCATTGCCACGAGATCACCCTGATTGTTACCGTCTTTTTAAGGTTCGGCCTGTCCTTGATCATTTTGTAGATCAATTTTCAGAGATCTACGTTCCAGGGAAAGAAACAGCTGTGGATGAGTCTTTGGTCCTGTTCAAAGGCCGATTGTTTTTTGGGTAGTACATTCCTAGCAAGAGGGCACATTATGGAATTAAGATGTATATGCTGTCTGAGAGTAGTACTGGATCTGTCTATAATTTCACGGTCAACACCAGTAGCGAATCCAGTATTGACTCCCCTGAAATCCATCTACTTTTGGAGTTACATGTTAAATTGTGTGGGAACCTTGTAGAAAACTTTTTAGCAAAGGTCACCATTTATACGTCGATAATTTTTACACTGGTGTGTAATTGTTCAGGGAATTGTTCAAAGTGAACACTGTTGCTTGTGGCACAATCCGCTCTAACCGTAAAGGTTAACTAAAAGAGCTTGTTTGTAAAAAACAGGCGAAGGGACAGTGCAGTGCCTTGCGTAGTGATGAACTTCTAGCTCTTTTTCTGACAGGAGAGATGTCTATATGCTGACTACCATACATGATGAAAGTACTTCACCTGTGACTGTTTGGGCTCAAGTTGCTGAAGTATGCAAACCTGTGTTCACTTTAGACTACAATAAGCACATGGGTAATGTAGATAGAGTAGATCAGAAGTTGGATGGAACCTTGCAATGCTGTTCACTAGGCATACATTTGGTATAAGAAGTTGGCTATCCATTTATTCCATTTAGTAACCTTCAATGCTTTTGTTGTATTTAAGGATTGTTCTCCAGAGTCAAAGATGACATTTGTTCAGTTTCAGCAGTCTCTGATAGGCAGCCTTGTTGTAGCGGAATAGGCAAGAGTTCCTAGAGAAGCAGTGGTAAAGGATGTGGCTAGATTGAAATATCACCACTTTCCTGATCACATTCCTCCCATGTTCAAATAAACCTATCCCGCTAAGAAATGTATAGTCTGTGCCCGAAGAGGTAGCCGGAAGGAGAGTCGTATTTACTGCCCCTATTGTTCTTCTAAGCCTGGGCCATGTGTGCCCACATGTTTTAAATTGTACCACACGGAACTGAGTTTTTGGTTGAAACTGTGAGCATAAAAGTAAACTGACTGGTCTGTATCGTTTTATATTTTTTGTTCATATTTTATGGTTGGCATTAGTGTGATGTATTTAGTTAGAGCCGTTGTGTTTGTAGTTAAAATTTTGTTGCTATTGCCAATTGTTGTGTGTTTTCTTTTTTTTGTATAAAAAATGTGATTGTGGTGTGGGTGGACTGATGCATGGCTGGCCGTGTGCGTGGACTGGCGCTTGGCTGGAGGTGTGCGTGGACTGGTGCTTGGCTGGCAGTGTGTGTGGACTGGTGCTTAGCTGGCGGTGTGCATGGGCTGGCAGTATGCTTGGACTGGCGCTTGGCTTGCGGGGTGTGTGGACTTTGGCTGGCAGTGTGTGTGGACTGGTGCTTGACTGGCAGTGGGTGAGTAGTGACTTGCTGCTGGTCACTACACACACTGCTAGCCAAACGCCAGTGCACACACTCCGTTAACCGCCAGCCAGTGTGATTTCTGTGCCAGTCATGTGGGCGTATGAAAGTGATGGGCCCTTGAATGGTGCTGTTTGTTGATGTGGGTGTTGTAATGTGCTGGGCCTGCAGCTGGTGGTGTGAATGGTCTTGTGTGTGTCACATATGAAAGATCTATGAATGGCCTGTAAAGAGGTTGGTGCCTTGCTGCAGCTACAGCTCATCAGCTGTGAGTCATTGATTCAGGATTTCGACCTTTCAATTATTAACAGTGCATTTCATTTTTGTGAAATATCTTGTTAATAACATTTTATGCTCTGATCCTTTACTCACCCTTGTGCCAAATCCAACCAGTATGTGTGTGTACCTGAGGAGTAAATGAGTGTGAAGTAATATTTGTCTTTTCTGTCTTTCTCTGCCAGGCTGTCCATTCTCTCTACATTGTCTGTAGATGTGAGTGTTGTAATGTACTGGGCCTGTGGCTGGCGGTGTGAATGGTCTTGTGTGTGTCATGCATGAAAGGTGTGTGAATGGCCTGTAAAGCGGTTGGTACCTTGACGCAGCTTTACTGCTCATGAGCTGCGAGTCATTGGTATAGTTTTTAGAACTTTCAGTTGTTAACAGTGTATTTCATTATTGTGAAATCTCTTGTTAAAAAATATATACACTTGGAACCTTTCACTCACCCTCGTGCCAAATCCAACCAGTATGTTTTGGGCCCTTCCCTGTCGCAGGCACTTGGCCCACCCACACAAGTGAGGTACCATTTTTATCGGGAGACCTGGGGGAACGCTGGATGGTAGGAAATTTATATGGGCCCAGTAATCTCACAGCTTTCCCAGACAGAAATGTGAGGAAAATGTGATTTTTTTTAGCTAAATTTGAGGTTTTGCAGAGGATACTGGGTAAGCCACACCTCTGTGGACTCCCCTGGGTGTCTAGTTGTCAGAAATGTCTGGGTTTGGTATGTGTCCCTGAGCCCGGGACCAAAAACGCAGGTGCCGCCCTTTCAAAACAAGGTTGTTTTGTGATCCATATTTTTGATGTCTCCACAATACGTTTTGAGCCATTTCCTGTTGCGGGCACTAGGCCTACCCACACAAGTGAGGTATCATTTTTATCAGGAGACTTAGTGGAATGCTGGGTGGGTGGAAGTTTGTGGCTCCTCACAGATTCCAGAACTTCCCATCATAGGTTTGCAAGGAATTCTAGGTAACAGAATCTGGTGAGAGCCACATAAATCACCCCATCGTAGAGTCCCCTGGTTGTATAGTTTTAAAAAATGTGCAGGTTTGCTAGGTTTCCCTTGGTGCCCGCTGAGCTACAGCCCCAAATTCACAGCTAGGCACACTGCAAACAAAGGGCCAGTTTTTAGTGGAAAAATGTGATGTGTCCATGCTGCGTTTTTACCCGTTTCCTGTTACATACACTAAGCCCACCCACAAAAGAGAGGTACTATTTTTATAGGGAGACTTGGGGGAATGCTGGGTGGGTGGAAGTTCATGGCTCCTCAAATCACAGAAATAAGAGGAAAATGTGTTTTGCTTTGCAAAGTTTGAGGTTTGCACAGGATATTGGGTAACAAAACCTTGTGTGAGCCACACAAGTCACCCAATCCTGGATTTTCCTGGGTGTCTAGTTTAAAAAATGTACAGGTTCTTTAGGCTTATCTAGGTGCCCGCTGAGCTAGGGCCCAAAATCCACAGCTAGGCACATTGCAAAAAAGTGTCAGTTTTCAGTGGAAAAATGTGATGTGTCCATGTAGCATTTGGGCAGTTTCCTGTCACGGGCACTAGGTCTACTCACACCAGTGAGGTACCATTTTTGCCTGGAGACTTAGGGGAGCACAGAATAGTACAACAAGTGTTATTACCAATTGTCTTTCTCTGCATTTGTGCCTTTCAAATGTAAGACACTGTGTAAAAGAGAAGTCATTTTGAAAAATGCTCCCTAAATAACATGCTAGTATGGATACCCGCAAATTCAGAGAAGTGCAAATAACCACTGCTTCTAAACTTCATATCTTGTTCCAATTTGGGAAATACACAGGTTTCCTCAATACCCATTTTTAAATTTTTATATTTTAACAAATGAATTGCTGTATACCGGGTACACAGTGAAAAACTAATTGCAAGGTTTAGCTCAGTTATTGGCTCTGGGTCCCTCTGGTTCTTGGTGAACCTACAAGCCCTACATATCCCCGCAAACAGAAGGGTTCAGCTGATATAACAGTCTATTAGTTTTGAAAATCTGTTATAGTTAAAAGTTACAGGTGAAAACAAAGATACAAATGGCTGCTTTTACAACACAATTTCAAAAATTTTTTTATTTCAACTGTTACTTTTTATAGGAAAACCTTGAAAGATCTACACAAATGCCCCTTTTCTGAATTCATAATTTTGTCTACTTTTCAGAAATGTATAGTTTTCTGGGATTCACTATTGGTTTCACACCCATTTCTACCACTGACTGGAAGGAGGTTAAAAACACACATAAAAAAGGGCCATGTCCCAGTAAAATGCTAAAACTGTGTTGAAAAATGTGGTCTTCTGACAAAAGTCTCCCTTTTCCTGAAAGCTGTAAAGTTGGTGATTTTAGAATCACAAACCCTTCATTGATTCCATTTGCAGGGAAAAAACAGATACTTTCTTCTGCAGCACTTTTTTCCCATTTTTCCGAAAGCCCCCAAAATGTAGCTGTGTTTTAGCTAATTTCTCGGTCCCCTCTAGGGGAATCCACAAACCCTGGGTACCTTTAGAATCCCCAGGTTGTTCGGAAACAAGGATGCATATTTGGCATGAATACCTTATGTGGACAAAAGTTATGGGAGCCTAAGTGCGAACTATCCCAAATAGCCCAAAAAAGGCTTGGCACAGGGGGAAAAATGCCTGGCAGTAAATGGGTTAAAGGATGAATTGAAACAAACTACAATGAGAAAGAAGAATTGGAACAACAGAAAAAAACCACATGAAAATGACAGGACATCACTTTCAAAATCAGAACAGTATAATTTACTACAGCAATGTAATGGTTAATCTTCTTTTTACCTACCATCTGTCAAAGAAATTATCCACAGCATGTAGATGAACACTTCTGCAAAACTCTGATAAATCTTTGTGAAAAGATTGTATCAGACAACCACACATGCCACTCTACAAGTACCATGAGAGATATGGTAGATATGTGTACAGGTCATATTCAGTTTTCTATTGATGAACAACAAGATGCTTAGGAATTCTGTATGGCTGTATAAGGAAACTCACCCCAGTTGTGACCTATTTGATATGTTACTCTTGGGAACATGAATGCCTAAATTGTCAACATTCAACCACCGCTGTTACAAATTGCAAAAATATTTGTATATCTGCCCATACCTGATTGCAAATCTATTCCATTTAACAATTTAATATCTGAAGGTTCGCAAAAGAACTTATGTCCAAACTTTACATCAGAACTTGTCAACAATGGTAACCAAATATGTAATCTTTATGATTCAAAGATGTACCGTTTATAAGAGAAAAATAAATACTTCTATTTCTAGCTTTATTGCTTCACAAATTTCTTTTTCAGGGTTCACCTATACTACTAATGTCCAAATTTACATAATTGAAAGACTGTAGCATCAGGACACTACACAATCTACTTAAATAATAACGCAGGTTGGACAGAGTGTGATGACACTACTCTTATGTTTAAGCAAAGACTGCCTAAAATGTACAAGACAGCTACTTTCTTATTGTCTAGAAAAAGTTCTAAGTTACGATGTTACCATTGCTATAACATAAAACTGATACTTTTGACTTCTGTAGCCAGATAATTCAGGAGCTAAGTCATTATGTGGCTTGCCATGGGTGATGACATTTGTAAAAATCTAATCTAAGTATTGCTGTCTTCTATGCTTTCACATATATGAAGTTACTACGCTAGACATATTAAACGTTGCACATGCACAGCATGTAAGGTTTTTTTTCACAATCCTATTGATTTGTTTTTCCCCAGTGTTTCATAACAACTATGACCATATAATCATCCTCAACTATAAATGTTCTAAATGATGCCATAATAGTGTAGCAGAAATGGTAATTTGTCTGAAAACACATAAAAAGGAAAGTAATGGGCAAAGATGGCGGCCGGTCACTCGGCTGTGTGAGCTGGCGTCTGGCTCTCTCTCCCTCCTGGGTGACCCCTCTACAGGCGTGTGGATGAGGCAAAACGAGACGATGGAAGCAGCAGGAAACGGCACCTACTATTGTGAAATTTAGGATGCTTTGGCGTTTAAATCAGCTAGGTGACTTACCCGGTGCAGCAGCCTGGATCGGTTTCCTCCCGTATTGTCTGGGCTTCCCTCGAGTATCCCTGCGGCTCCGGACTGCCATTCCCCCGAAAAGTTCCACGAAGAGTTTTAAGGCACGTATGCCTCCAGCGCAGGCGGCCAGCCCCGGCAGAGCGGCTGGCGGGGAAAAGCAGACACAATCTGTCAAAGGGGCGGAAGAGTCAGTCCTTGGAGCCGGCGGACAGCCTCAGTCGGTAGCAGTGAAAGGAAAACAAACGCTGCCATCTCTGTTTAAGGCTCAAACGGTGAAGCCGAAAAGAACTGTGTCCCTTGCGAGTGGAGGGGGGGGGTAAGTCGGTGGCTGCCCCCGGTGTTAAGCTCTCGACCTTGGATGTGGTGCAAGGGGGGAAAAGCGATGCAGGTATGCTTTCCAGCACAAGCCTAATTACAAATGTAAGCGCACTAGAGGGTGATCAGTGTGTGTCAATCGATGGTCAAAATGACTCTCACCTCAAGGCGCAATCCGTGACATATAATAATGGGGCTATGGCTAATGAGGCATCTCAGTTTGGAGAAAGGCTGGAGATCGACCTGGGCAGGAAAAATGATTCCAGTGACAGGATGGCAGTGCAGAGCTGTGGCACTATGGGTACTGTAGTCCTTCAGTTGGGAGTCCATGCATTAGGAGCCCAGCAAAACTCTAAAGTGCCCAGTAAGGGGGATGACTCCATAAGGATCGAAGCTAAAGGGGCTCACCCAAGGGATCTTGGGGATAGTGGACTCTTTAAGGACTTAGAAGGAGGAGATAAATTCTACTCTATGTCAGATCCATCAGATACATCCGCGGATGAAGGACCAGAGAAAGAATGGACGGATGATGACAGTGATCCGGGCGGTTGGCGTTTTGACCAAGCGCAAGCAGGCGATGCGGAGCGGTTAGATGAGGGGACTGTCCGCAAATTTAGGAAGCAAAGAGAGCAAGCATGCCCCTCACTAAATAAGGCTCCAGGAAGTATGGGCTCAATGGCATGGGATTATTCCTTTTCAACTCAGCCTGGAACTACTGGCAGTAATGGGGTGGCTGATACTAGTGCTCTAGTTACGGCTACAGGTCCCCCATCAGAGATAACGCTATCTACTATCTACCAGACGATCATGGCACATCGTGAAGAAACACGTCAGGAAAGCTCCCGGACACAGGGGCGTGCCGCAAAATGCAGAATGCGATTCGCAGAGTAGCCAAAACATGTTCAGATATAGCAGCCAGGATTGTCGAGGCTGAAGGGAGGATTTCTGCACTAGAAGATGATATGGCAGCACAGAAGGGTCTTACGGATTTGATCAAAACCCAAAGGGACGATATGTTGTGGAAACTGTCAGATTTGGAAAATCGGGCCAGGAGGAATAACCTCCGAATTTTAGGTATTCCGGAAGGAAAAGAAGGCTCGGATGTTCGGCAATTTGTTATAGACTTATTTTCAGAGGCATTCCCGGATCTGGAACAATGGGACTGGTGGGTAGAGGTGCAAAGAGCACATAGGTTTCCTTTTAACCTGAGACAGAACCGGGGGGCAAATGCTGATAAACCGCGAGCGATTTTAATAAGCTTGAATAACTTTCTGGCTAGAGAACAAATTTTTGACCTAGCAAGGACAGATAGAAAAAGGGTAGGGAAGGATTGCGAATTTTTGGTGAGACCTGATTTTTGTCAGGCAACTGTTGAGCGGAGGTGGCAGCTCCGCCAGCAGATTGCACCATTTCAAGCAAAGGGGGCACAGGCTTTCCTGCTCTTTCCCGCCAAGCTGAAAGTCATATTTCAGGGTCAGACTAGATTTTTTCAGTCTGAAATTCAGGCAAAGGAGTATTTGAACTCTATCTAGGCAATATGGGAATGTAGTATCTCTGTTTCTATTTGTCTCATCCAATTGAATCACGTCATAGGTCAGTAAATTGGGTGGGCCTGGGTTAATGATTATGGTGTGTTTTTTTTTAGGTTTAGTGTTGGTTCTGATAGCTCAGTGCCCTGGTCTCTTAAGTGGGGGGTGAATACAGGGGGGAGCGGGGGCTGCCAGTCCAACCATCACAAGGACACCGTCCTGTTGCCTCGCTTAGGGGGAGGAGTGTCGGGGTGGGTGGGGGGGGATCACGGGTGTGGGGTGGGGGGGGGGTCACGGGGTGTGGGTTGTGGTGACTATGTCTGGTTCTTGGTTGTAAAAGTAGGCATGGCAAATGTATTTTGAGTTATAATTTAGGAACTGAGATGACAAAGAAAAATGTTGGTTTATTAATATTATTCATAAGGTTGGAGGCATCGTTAGGTTCTATCTTAGGGGTTAATGAGGGGTAGGCTCCGTATCTGTACTTGGAATATCTGTGGGTTAATGATGCTAAGAAGCGAGGCCTCCTCTCCAAGGTGTTACAGTCTATGCAGATCGATGTACTATGTCTCCCGGAAACTCATATTCCCTGGGGCAAGCGAGACCAAATGAAAGGCTTAGGGTTTGACTTAGTAGCGTGTACCAAACAATCTTTTATGATCAGGGGGGTGGCCATACTGGCAAGACGCGGGGCTTGGACCTGTAAAAAAGTGAAAGTTGATAGTGCGGGTCGTTGGGCAGTGGTTGAAATTATGATTAATAGTAGACCTATTTCCATCTGCTCAATCTACGCCGCTAACTTAGATGACCCGGAGGTGCTGACATTTTTAAACATTGAGTTAGCACTGTGGCCGCAACCACTAATAGTCTGTGGGGATCTTAATATCCATTTGCCAGGCAATTTCGACCTTTGGACTACTCAGGATTATTCGGGGAGGAAACCAAGAGTTTTTAATGCCCTTCGAACCTTGGTCTGTGAGCATAGATTAGTTGATGCCTGGTTCAGGTATAAAAAGGACGATCAGGGATGTACATTTTTCTCTGCCCCCCATAATAAAATGGTTCGTCTGGACTATCTCTTCATGTCCGAGCAGTTGGTAGAAGGAACATCAGTCGAGATTCCCCCCAGAATCTTATCTGACCATAATCCGTTAATACTAGACTGTCCCTGGGGGTTTGTAGATAGGATATCGAGATCATGGACGTTTGAGAGGAAGTTACTGTTAGATCAGGTGTATCGCGACCATATGTCCAAATGGATTGTGGAATTCTTAAACATTAACAGGAAGATGGCCTCAGACTGTATAGTCTGGGATACATTTAAAGCAGCAATCCGAGGGGAAACTAAAAGTTTTGCGGCTTTTTGTTGGAGAACAGCACAGGAACAGACTAAGGAGCGTATCGAGCAATTGCGGGTGGCAGAGCAAGGGTTGACACAGGATATTAAGGATGGTCATGATATTACTCGGAGTCAGCAAGTGGTGGCTGTTGCTAAATCTAGAGTTTTAATACATTTTGGGGAAGATTTGGCCGCAAAGTACATGCAGTTTCGCACTACAATGTATGAATTTGGGGAAAGCTCTGGTAGAGTCCTCGCAAAACGGTTACAACAGAGGAGCCTAGCAAGTCAAATTCTTAGGGTTCAGGATAAATCTGGCCAGATTCAGGATACACAGGAGGGGGTTTTGAAGGTCTTTGAAAAATTTTATACTCAGTTATACACCGAGGAGATTATGTTGTCTAGGAGGCGTCGATGGAGGGATTTCTGCAAGACATCGATACCACTAGAGTTATGGTAGAGCAAAATCAGGTTCTCTCAGGAATAATCACATGGGAGGAGGTCGAAGGGGCCATAAAATCCTTGGCTAACGGGAAAGCTGCCGGGCCGGATGCAATCCTGTTGCAATTTTATGGCGTCTTCTCTCAGGAAATTCGACAGGATTTTCTCTCCCTACTCCAAGAGGCACAAAGGGGGGTTATACCTGAATCTTGGAGGCGAACAACCATTGTGCTCTTTAAAAAGAAAGATAAGTCTGAACTGAATCCCTCCTCGTATCGCCCAATTTCACTTATTAATACAGATAGTAAGCTATACTCAAAGATCTTAGCTACTAGACTAGCGAAAGTCATTACCCCCCTAGTGTCCATATGCCAGGATGGGTTTATCCCCGGAAGGGACACGGCGGACCATGTCAGAAGGGTTATCGCCTTGCTAGATTGGGCACAGGCCACAGAGTCACCTATGGGGATGATCCTGTTGGATGCCGAGAAGGCATTCGACAGGGTCTCTTGGCGCTTTCTCTGGGGGGTGCTCCGCTGGAAAGGGCTCTCCACGGAATTTATTCAAGCACTAAAAGCACTGTATATTGAACCAGAAGCAACAATTCGTATTTCAGGTCAGGAAACAGGGATATTTAATATCAGCAGGGGGACCAGGCAAGGTTGCCCGTGTTTGCCCCTGCTTTTTGCTTTGTACATTGACCCCTTTCTTAGTAAAATTGAAGGGAGCCAGAACATTCTGCCAATCAGGGTTAATGGCACCGATTATAAGGCCTTAGCGTAAGCGGACGACATTGTGGTTCTAACCAAGGACGTGTCTTTAGCTTTTGTTACCCTCAAGACTATTGCAGGCCAATTTGGAGCAATATCAGGGTATAAACTGAATGTTGATAAAACCCAGATTCTCCATTCAGCATTTTTATGTCCGGCTGACGTTCCGGTCGTTACTGAAGCAGTATATCTAGGAGTTAAAATAACTGCCTCAGTTGAAACCATCCCTGATCTGAATTTCCGCCCAGTGGTGGAATCCATAAGTAGTAAATTAGAAAGATTAGATAATCTTCATTTTTCGCTGTATGGTCGTTGCAACATCTTGAAAATGATGGTCCTCCCAAAATTTATGTATTTATTTAGAACCATCCCCTTGGAATTCTCTCAAAAATGCCTTGATAGGGCTCAGAGGGCATGCTTTAGATTTCTTTGGGGTTATCGGCGCTCACGTAGGGCCGCCAAATGGATGTTTCTGCCTAGGGATCGGGGTGGTTGGGGGGTCCTGAATTTGATGTATTATTATTGGGCCTCCATGCTTCAACATTTTGAAACGCCTTTACGTGGAGATAAGGCGGAGGTACCGGTGGCTAACAGTCCAAGCATCTATGAAATAGGTTTGGGTGTGGCGGCAAAGGGAATGCTAGTCCGGATTTTAGAGCCGAGTTACTTTAAGAAGACGAGATTTAAAGTAATTATAGCAGCCTATATGATCTGGCAGAAAATCAAGCGTAAGTGGAAAATTCCAGCTATCAATGTTTATACACCATTCTCGGGGGTTGGAATCCTGCCCCCTATTTTTCAAGATCAAGTTATTTTCAGGTGGCAGCAGGCCGGCCTAAAGGTTATAGGGGATGTATTTCAAGATGGGATGGTGGCTCCCTTCTCGGTTGTAAGGGAAAGATTTCAGCTAAGCAATCATGATTTTTTTTAAGTATCTTCAGATTAGGAGCTTCCTAGATAATTATTGTCGGGGGAGGATTCCCAAGTTTGAAAAAATTTCTATAATCGAATCGGGCCGTAAGAAAGTGAGAATAGGCACAATTTATCAGCTTTTTTTGGCTTCCCTCCCGGATGACATTGATGTACAGACTACTAAATGGGAGAGAAAATTGGGTAAAAAGGGGGTTGATATTAGTCATACTTTGGCTTTAGCAAGCCAGATTCTAATTTCCGGCAGTCTTCAGACGCAATGTTACATGGCATTGTTTGATTTATATTATACTCCTGCGAAGATTGCTAAGTGGGGGGGGGCGGAAGGGTGATAGATGTGGTAGGTGCGGGCTTCAAGCGGCCGATGCAATGCATATGTTCTTCTCCTGCCCAAAACTGCCTAAATTCATTTATGATATCAAATTTCTTTTTGATACAGCCTTAAACATTCCCGTTGTAATCTCTTCAGAACTTGTTATAATGGGCTATGAGGAGGCGGGGTCAGCCAGACGTTCAAGGTATTCTGAAGCACTCCTGTTTTTGGCTATGGCATTGGTCCGGCTGTGTATCACTTCACAATGGGTAGGCCCAGAAGCTCCCACTTTTGTGAATTGGAGATCAAGGCTGTTGGCACTATATAATATGGAATCTTCTTTATATATTTTAAGGGGTAAAAGGAAGCGGGAGATGGGTATTAAAATATGGGCTCCGGTTAAGGAATGGTCGCAATGAAAGGTCATAGATGAGTTTTGGTATATGTATTCTACTGATGTTTAGAATAATGTTGTACATGTATTGTGCTGGCATTCTTTTTTCTTTCTTAGTATTGTTTTATTTTCCTTTTGTTTCTCCCCTCTAGACCCCGGGATTTAATGTTAATATCATGATATGTTCTGTTCTTGTGTGGTCACCATCTCTCCTGTTCCTATGTGTTATATATGTTTGTTATTTTGCTATGGCACTTGTAAGATCAAATAATAAAAGAAAGTTTAAAAAAAAAAAAAGGAAAGCAATGATGGATTGACTTTGTGGTATGTTTATTAAATGCAATCACATATCATTGTAGTAGTGTATTATTAACTTACCATCTACTGTGAAGCCACCATAAAGCAAATGTGTAACTTACCTTACTCTAACCATTTATCTCTATATTAATTGCAATGTGCTATTTCTGATGCCTGCAAAAAATATGGTTAATATTATTGAAGCTCTTTAGCTTTTGAGACATTTCGTTACTTATCAAAATAACAATGTTTATCCTTCTCTTTTTTTTTTAGATTTTTTCGTGCCCGCTATCATGCACAGTCTTCACATAAATTATGTCTTTTAGGATGCCATAAGTGTTGCTATGAATGCTATCATCGAACATAGTATAACTGATGTTATATGGAAGCTTATAAGCGGTGCATTGAAAAGGCACGAGTTATAGTTTATATAGTCTGGTTAGTGAGTTTACAACACTGAGTACGGAGGTCTGTGAGTTGTATTAAGTTTTGGATGGGGTGCAAATTATAACTTAAAACTATAACTATCAGTTTTGAATTTCCAATGTTTGTGTAGATTAAGTTTGTTTTGTATAGAAATAATAAATGAAGTTTTCCTATCTATAACCAATCTTAAACCTTTGTTTTATTCAGTGAGAATATATATATTTTTAAATATATATTCACACACACACACACATATATATTACCTAGTGGTGGTTGCACTGTGAAGTTATAGTTAGGATCATGTTTCCACTGGAAAATCCCTTTTTGTGTTGCTAATAACTTTTGTGCTATTTGACAAATCTCCTCAAAACTTTCCATAAAAGTGCTACAGTTTGACTAGTTTGTGCATGGACAGTTTCAGGGTGATCCGTCAAGTGGGCTCTGAGAAAAAAGAGAGGCCCCAAAACATGTTTTCCATATTACTTTTTTAAAAGGAAATTTAAACACAGATACAGCCTAAATCACTGAATGGATTTACAACAAATTTGGCAGAAAGCTAGATATTGGTCCAGAAAGAGTACTTTTTGTGTTTTGGTGTAAATCTGTTCAATAGTTTTGGATAAATGAAGGTTAAAAAAATGGTATATCATGCCGCAGAGAGTCTGTGGATCAGACAGATCTCATCCTGAGATCTGATTGGCTGACACCACTTGGACCTGGAAGTGGTGGCAGCCATCTAAGAACTCGGGACTCAGTCCCGAGTCCCCCCCAAAAAACACAAAAAGAGACATATGCAGCAAGGTACAGAGACCCTGACCCTCTTGGCCTGCTGGTGGGGTATCAGAGAGATCCCGCCTTGGACCAAAAAGTTTTTTTTATTAATTCTGCTGTGAAGTCATGGAGTATCCTCAAAGCCACAGAAACATTTTTAAAAAGTACCTTTAAACCACCGCAGGTGGGCCAGGTCTAGGTGGGAGGTGTGAGGTATATGTTAGGGTGAGGTGGCATGCAGACCCCCCCTCCCCAAGCCTCCAAGAGGTCCTGGGGATCCCATCCCGGGGATCCCATCCCCTGGCCCATCTTTTAAAATAAAGGGAGGGGGTGGCATGCAGCCCCCCCTCTCCAAGTTAGGAGAGCCCCCAGGGAGTTTATCCTCTGGGACTTGTAATTTAAATAAAGGATAGGGGGCACATGGGGGTCCCCATGCCCATAAGCCATTCAATGGGCATGGGGACCCCGTCCCCTGGGGATGGCTCAGTGACGCTCTCCCAGGTCCCCAACCCCTGTACACCATCTATTTCCCTGCCAATGGGTATGGGCAGGGAAAATGCAAAGGTCTCCCACCAGGCGGGAGAACAAAGCTTCTTTCATCCAGTGGGAGAACAACAATTTCCCTGCCCATGCTCTCAGTCAGAGAAATGCTGTTAATTGCTACCACCCCACGGGAGCAAAGGAAAACTGCTCCTATGGGATTGAAAATGCCGGCTCCCACTGCACCCATGATGGGTGCAAGCAGGGGAGCCGGCAGGGCTGCTGGACCTTCTCCCCAGCCCCCAACAAGGAACTAGCTGTGGGGCACCCCGAGTGGGCACCGTGGA
Organism: Calotriton arnoldi; assembly: GCA_963921515.1. Taxonomy (NCBI): domain Eukaryota; kingdom Metazoa; phylum Chordata; class Amphibia; order Caudata; family Salamandridae; genus Calotriton; species Calotriton arnoldi. Next base: position 2,196,985 of record CAWUFW010002297.1, on the reverse strand, counting down.
ACCCCACATAAGAAAAAAGTAACAGGACTAGTTGTGGTATGCCCCATATGGGTACAGAGGCATGCCACTTTATAATAAAAAAAGAAAATGCCAGCACGGTCAGGGGGGTCCGGGGCTCCCCCAAGGCCCCCAAAAATATTAATGGTGCGGGGTTTTCCGGGCAGGCACTGGGGCCACCCTTAAATTTAAAGAAAATGCCGGCTCCTGTGTGGCAACCTAGGGCCAGTTGCAGGAAGCAGGCGGGGCAGCTGGGTACCTTGAGCTCCCCCTATGGAAAGAAAAACAGTGTGTGTCCCAGGTGAGACAGGGAAACCCAGAAAAAATACATGAAAAAGTGAGTGGAAGCTCATTTATCATTCACAGCTCTTTCAAGGAGCACCCCATAATTCCCTTGAAGGGCTATTTCCATATATTTTGTTTTTGGTGATGTTCATAGAAGGGGCAGAGACATCACCCAAAATCTTTTTTTAATGTTGTGGGGGGCTGCAGGGAGTTCTGCAGCACCCCATCAACACTAGAAAAAAACATAAATCTCCTGGGTCATTGAAACCATGACCCGAAGAGATCTTAACATATTGTTTTAAGGTATTTCTCAGGCTGGAGCTTTTACTCTGCAGCTGTAACTGCAGTGCCACCTGGGGGCAGGTTGTATGGTTATATTATATGTGGCCCAAAAATGTATCACATTAAATATAAAGCCTTTCTGTAATTTTTTTATGACTGCAGTTTTTGGGGTGTAAAATGTTAAAAAGTAGATTAAGAGACATGTTAGTTTATTTTTTTTTGTCAAAGAAAAATAATATAGCTCTAACTATTTATTTTCACATTTTGCACCAAAAAATGTAATAATAAAAACTATGTAAAGATAAAGAATCACAGACATGTAGTTTAATAAAACCATATTAAATATGTTTTAAGTAATCAATAAAAATAAACATTGTATTGTGTGTATTATTGAAATATACATTTGATTAAAGTTATTGGTAATTTTTGGAGAAAGATGAGAGATCTGTAGGGTGTTGGGTGGGAGGAAGGGGGTGTCGGCCAACCCCCCGCCATGTGGCTGTACGCAGCGTGTGGTTGGCTGTCTACAGGGAGCTGTGTGCCGCAGTGGGTTGGCTTTACATATGGTAATAAAATATTACTTTCCGTAAAAAAAACTCTGGAAATTCACTGAAGAAAACAAAGGCAAAAGTAATGTTATAGTTAGGCAAAACGTTCAGTAATTATGTAATATTTAAGAAAATCATAGAAATTTACCAGTTATAGTTATCTTTAGTTACTATAACTCATGCCCTAAGGATTTTCTAACTCACACCCTCGCCATGCACTGCTAATTCCCCCACATATTACATCACTCATGACATCTTCTATGGCATCATTGATAATATCCAAGCAACATTTGCAATTAAATTATTGATGAGAAAACTGTGCATTGCATGGGTGCAATTTTGAGTTACCTAAGAGTACGAGTTATAATTGCTTGAGATAATTGTAAGTATAACTGTTAAATTTCTATGGGTTTTACAGTTTAATATGCTACAATTTTACTGAACATTTCACCTAACTATAATGTTACTGTAACCTTTGCTTTTTTCAGTAAATATATGTGTATACCATTGACTGGCCGAGCTGCACGAGGATAGGGTCCCTGGGGCTTAAATTGGCCTGGGGAGGGGGGTCACGCAGCCCCCAACATTTCAGTAATTGGCTGGGCGCCTTCCAGCATTTTTGATTGGTCAGGCCTCGGGGAATGGGGTCCCCGGGCATATATTGGCCCAGAGAGGGGGTCGCATGCCCCCTCCCCATTTAAAAAGGAACAGGGTCCCGGCAGTGGTGTCACTTCTGCTGCTTGTGGGTAGCGCTTGGTGCCTGCACACCGGGCCTCCGGGGCTGTTTCTGCTGCCAAGCCCCTGCCCAAAGTCTGTACAAACGGTGGCCCTTCTCCCACTCCTTGCGTCATACTTATTGGCAGCTATCTCAGCCACCCTGAGGCAGGCGTCGAGGGGGCCCGGGGTCAGCAGCAGTGTTTGAGAGAGGCATTACACAGGCCGAACCCCGCCGTACCAAGCCCGCAGCGGAGGCTTAGTTACGGGTAAGAGTGATGGCACTTGAGAGAGCAGGTCTTTAATTCATAGTTTGTGCCATATGACTCTCTAAAGCCCAGGGCAATAGGTGTTTTTAGTGTTTCAGTGTCTGTAATGAAATAGGAAGGAGTCGGTGTAGCATAAAACTTGTACAGAGCAGTCGTAACAGCATCCTGTGGAGTACTGCCTTTCTTCTGTATTGTTGTACTATGTCTTTATTAGAATTGTAACATGTCATCAAGAGAATCTTACTGATGTCATATGGCCATGTCAAGTAAACTGGAGCAGTTGGTGACAGTGCCTGACTGTTGATGGATGGGATCCTCTGTGGAATAAACCTATGAAGAACAGCCTTCCTGTGTCCAGCTTTTATGTTACAGGAATGCTTCACTGGCGTAGTCGGCAGGATGCCTAATGAGGATCCCAACACAAAGGATTGGTGAGAGATATCTTTTATTTCATAAAGATACTCGATATGCTGGGAATCTAACTCGTTCAGGAATCTCTCCTCTAAGGATTTCTTCTCGCCTTGCTTTCTAAAATTTGAAACCCCTCTTTAAATTTAACCAAGACATTATGAGCGAGCGTCGATGTTCTCCTTCCTAGGATTGGGAGCTTCGCCGCATACTCGCCCCTCTAACTTGATTTGTGGGGTTGGGAGGCAATTGTCGATGCGGGCTCATCCCTTGCAATTTGGAGTGTTCATTCGGTAAAGCTCTTGAGGTTTTGGCAGTGTTTTTTTGTGTGAAAGCCAATAATTCCACTTGATGAAATTGTTTCTCTCTGGGTGTATTGCATTTCTGGATCGTCCTCGTGAAACCCATGAAGAAGTGGAAATAAGTTTGGGGGTACTTTTGTAATTTGGCTGCGGCAAGAGCAGCGTTACATGTTCAAAATTTAAAAGTATACACTAACGTTAATCAGCGTCGTTACCTGAGTGTTGACGTGTCTTGGAATCTTCCGTTCACTTGGCTCCGACATTGTCGCTGAATTCTGAGTCTTGTTGGCTGTCACCTCCCAGCTGCGTCCTACGTCATTCCGCAGCGTGAAGATACGTGGCAGCCATCTTGTTTATTCATTCTCGAGTGGTGGTGATCGTGTTATAGTTACCAGGAGATCACATCGCCTAGCAACGACCCGGAGAATTCACGTTGCTCTGACAACCCTGACACGCATCATTCAGCAATAGTTTCACGCTGATGCGCACAGCTTACGGTGAATAACGACGTCCACGTTGCTCTGACAACCCTGACGCGCATTATTCAGCAATAGTTTCACGCTGATGCGCACAGCTTACAGTGAATAACGACGCAATGTTGTGCTTACAACTCTGACGTGCATCATTCACCAATAGTTTCACGCTGATGCACACAGCTTACAATGAATAATTTTCTTGTTGCGTTGATGCGCACGGCCTGTCTTTTGACCATCTACCTGATCTACCATTAGAAGAATCCAGAGATCTCAATGACTATGAGATATGCATAAAAAAACTAGATAAGCATTATTTACCAAAGGTGAGCACCATTTTAGAAAGGTATAAATTTGCTAAAAGACTGCAGGGTGAAGAGGAAACGGTAGAAGGGTACGTAACTTATTTAAGGAAGCTTGCCTCTTCATGTAAGTTTGAAAATTTGACTGATGAACGCATTCGTTGTTGTATACTTCATAGGGTGTCCATAAACGGGCTTTCTAGACTCATGTCCATATATAGGCATAACCCAACCTGCCCTTATATAGGAGTAGAATCCCAGGCCTTATTTAGGCATAAACCATGCACACCAAATACAGGCATGGCTTCCGACATCCGTCCACCCTAACGTCTCAACGAGTCCATGAAAAAACAGACCCTCAGGCTGCGGGCGTTTCCCTTGCCCAGGACTATTGATTTCTTCAAGGACTCATACATTATGCATGAACCTCTTATTCCCTAAGGGATTCATTCATGACGTCTTTCGCTGCCCAACTCACGTCAATGCTGCCATTTTCAGGTATAAATATACCTTCCCAAACCCCTGTAAATCAGAGGAGACCTCGACTTCAGAGGAGCCCGATTCCCGGCCAGACGCACTGAGAAGACACTGTCATTCCTGCACGCAGAGAGTCCAGCTTCCAGTGATCTAACTTCCCTTGCGGGGTGTTGGAGTTCGAGTCCGGATAGAGATTCCTACCTCTCTCATTCTTCAGGTATGGAGCAGACTAGAACCTAGAGGGACTCTTGGCATACTAGACTCTTGGCATACTAGGCGTAACTTACTCTTGGTATACTCTAGTCAGGAATACAGCACCTACTTCTACTTCTCCCTATACCTAGGATAGGTTAGGTACACTGGGATAGAACTAGGGTAGAAACGCATCGTATGAGTACTCACATTTTTAGGTTGTGTCATTTTATGTAAATGCATACATGCTAAAAAGATAATGCTGACGCAGTATTATTTATTTTTACTGCTCACCTTGTACATTATTTATCTTGCATACTGTCTTGTGATCATAACAGCACATATAACTTACAACAGAAACAAGACTGTTCAATAAATCCTTTATTGAAACGCCCGTCTGTTATTTCTGTGTAACTCTGAGAATAACTGAAACATGCACGACTGAGCTGAGTGAAATGGTTATCTATTGTTTCTACGACTCTGGGACACATCCTGATTCTGTAAGGGAAACACAGTGGTCATGTTTTGCGGCAGCCAGAAACGAATCCCTTCTTGTCGTCAAGAAGTTTCTAGTGGCCTCTGAGCTAGCTGGCACAAGTAATTAAGTTTAATATACTCGATAGGGACATACCGACCTTAGTCCTATGTCAAACCTATAGGATATATTATTCCAATGCGCAGAGCCTATAAGGGAAATAGGAGCTACACTACATGGCGCCCAACGTTTGGTAAGGCAGTAATTCAACGTTAGATACTGAGTAACTCAGCTGTGCACTTTTATTTTTCTCTCAGAGACCCCTACCCCATATACTCCAAAAGACGTCTGGAGTGGGCAGGGTTAATATCCGCCACGGCTACATAGGGAAAGCCCCTATATATTAGCTGTTTGGTTTGCTCAACGTTGAAGGATAGACTGTTCCACAATATTGTGCATCTTATCTTTGTTTCCTTGAAACTAGTTCTACAAAATGAATGTAGACGCCGAAAACGGTGTAGCTGCGGCTGAACCAGCCCAAGCAGCGTTATTTAACAACACAGGTTTAAATGAAGCCAAAGAGGGTGTCAAGGACATTCCTCCTAACTTAAGAAGAGCCATTACTCTAAAACTTATAAAACATGGCCTATCTCCAAGAGGAGGTAGAGCAGTTTTCATGATAGAGGCACACGAATCCTTTCAGACAGAGGTATTCTATTCATGGGTAATATTTCCTGAATCTAATCCAGTAACTCACTTGTTTAACTTCTACAAAGAAGATGAACAACCGGAGGAATACATTCCTTTCGAGGATATTGAAATTCCATTAAGATACCATGAGCACCAGCTCTGGTTTAAAGGCGCCCTAAAACATCACAGAAATATAACCAGGCTCGGTCCGCTAGGCAGACCAGGAGCAACATGGCCGATTCTAGCCGGCTACACACCTCATCCAGACATCGAAATAATGTCAGACGAGGAACTACTTAATCAACTCACTGAGTTAATAAAAATCTACAGACAATTGGTTCAATATGTCATGAGGACTTTCACAGTCCAACAACCATTAACACTTCCAAATCAAGCTCCTCCACAGGGGAGTACACTAAAAATCACACCACAGACTCTATACGCAGTCATGGGTAAAATGCCCACTAAGCGGGAGCAAATTCCGTTTTGGATAGCTCAAAAAATTACTCAAATCGAAGCAGTATTTCCAAATACTAGCCCATATGAGAAACACAGAATCCTAACCATCAGTTTACCAATGGGGATCACACCACAACTGGAAGACTGCACCACTTGGGGCTCAGTCTTTGCTGCCATCTACACTAAAACACACGGCATTCCGTCAATTGCGGTAATACCAGATGTCCTAAAACAGATTCAAAACGAATATGGAGCAGAGCCTGCTTTAAATTTAGGTATGAAATTACTGAAAAATTTTGAACAGGTCTCAACAATAATATTATCTAATATTAAAGGGGAGGCAGCAGCAGTGGCGATCCGACAAAAACTAAGGGAATTCGATGTTACAGAACATCAAACAGAGCTACCCAGAATTATAGAGCAGTCATATGCAGAATTAGGCAGAGATAGTTTGGGTGGGAGACCAGTTAAACCAAAACTATCTGAACGTTCTGAGAAGGACTCAATTAAACAAACTCCTACATCTTCTAAAAAGAAGTGGGAATCTAACAAACAAAATTCAAACGAGAAAAGATCTCAATCCCGAGGTAGGTCTCCTCAAAAGGAGCCCTCTGAAAGGAGGTATAACCTCAGGAATAGGGATAATTTGAGAAAACCTGATAGGTATCAAGATAATGATACACGTTCCTCTCGTCCCTTTCAGGTCTCATCACAGACTTCGGAAAGAAGAGGACGTACAGAACATAGAGAAGAACGCGTGAAATCGAAAGACGACAAGCACGCAACAAAAATTAAAGCTAAACCTCAATTCTCCAAAAAGAAAGTGGCAGGTCTGAAGATAAGACATGCCGAGAATAATGAGATCACAACTCAAAAACGGGGAATGGGCTCAGACAATGCTGGACAGTGCAGCAGAAGTCACAATAGCTCGCCAGAACCTGATGGAACTTCTGGAGATAGTGGACTTGAATGAGTACATTACGGTAGAAACTGTAGACACCAGGGTTAGTACTCCACAAAGGTTATATGAAATAACACTCCGGATGGAGGGAGACAAACCTAGACAGGTTAAAGCACTTTTTTGGGAAAAACTATCAAAGTGTTATGACATACTTCTAGCAGAAAAAGACTGGCCACCACAATTTGTCAGGGAGTGCCCACACGGCGAGGACATGATTATGCCTGCCTTCTCCAATCACATTCCAATTCACTTAAAATATACATATGCCAGAAAATGGGCAGTAGCCCAGGCTCCAGCATTATATAAAAATCATGTAGGATGGGATGAGGACTCCCCTCACCATAAAATACATCTGAAACATGAACCTACTGCACAGAGGCAGTATCCAATTAAGCAAGAAGCTAAAAAACAGGTCAGGGAGATTTTAAATCAACTTGAATACCAAGGGGTGATTGAAACTAGCACCTCATCTATGAACAATCCTTTGTTTCCTGTCTCCAAACCAGACAATACATATCGTCTAGTTTTGGACTACAGACATTTAAACACTTGTTCTAAAACTTTTGCAGTGCAAAATGCACATAGCACAGCATTAATGAATAACATTGTGCGCAAAAAATACAAAAGCACATTAGACATCTCAAATGGATTCTTTTTTCAAAATATAGCACCTGAAAGTAGGTACTTAACGGCATTCTCCATAATGGGGACCCAGCGTCACTTTTGTCGACTCCCACAAGGGTTCAAGAACAGCCCAGGTTTATTCTCAGCGAGAGTAACGGAGTTGCTACAAATTTATGACAACGAGGCATTGTCCTATGTCGATGATATTTATCTGACAGACGATGACTTAGAAAAACACTTGAACAGGGTGAGCACCATTATATTGGGATTCGCCTCTGAGGGCTATACGTTCAACTTTAAAAAGTCCCGAATTGCCCATCTCAATGTCCTATTTTTGGGATATGAGCTTTCAAGTGAAGGCAAGAGCTTGGCAGCTAACTTTCTAGAGAAGTGTGCGCTGATCCAACCTCCTAAGACGCTAAAAAACTTACAATCAATCCTGGGTTTCCTCAATTTTGGCAGAACATACATTCTAAACTACGCAGAAAGGGTTAAACCTCTCTACGCACTAATCAAACCTGATTTTTCAATCAAAAACTGGACACAGGAACACACAGAAATTTTGCGTTCACTCCAGGCTAACATGTTAGCAACAAATCACTTACAAACACGCGTAAGTCAAAGAAATTTGGTGATTCGAATAATTTCGGGTCAATGTGGATTCACTACTTAACCTTTAATGAGGGTGAGAAAGTACCAATCGCGTACAAATCACATTTGTACACACAAGCAGAAATGCGCTTCAGTTCAACTGAAAAAATTCTGACAGCAGTTCAAACAGCTGTAGCAAAAGAAAGAGCCTTAGCCCAAGGGAAACGCATAATTGTCGTTACCCCAGTACCAGCTTTAGAAGCAGTCACAAAAGCGAGCATTCCCAATGCTAAAGCTTTACATCCGAGATGGATACAATGGGTTAATTCTCTTGCTGCAACTGATGTTGAATATGTATTTGATCCAGATTTAAAAACACAGGCATTTCTCCAATATGAACAAGAATGTCCTCTGCCCACTGAGATTCTGCCCTCGATCAGTATGAATTCGTAATTTACACTGACGGATCCGCACAGCCCGCAACAGGGAGTAAGCAAGCTTACAGTGCAGCGTGTGCTATCGTTAAAGGTCGCATACGAAATGGCATCTTCAGACCTATGGTCACAAAAACTCAGTCACTAGGTGATTGTACAGCTCAGCGAGCTGAACTACAGGCATTCAAACTGGCACTTGAAAGTACGGATCGAGAATTCCTCACACTGATAGTGTGCGATTCCTTTTACTGTGTTCAGTCGTATAATGACTATATACGAACCTGGCTTGAAAATGGTTTTAAGGATGCAAAAGGTGGCACAATTAAGCACAAACTGCTTTGGGAACAAGTAGTTCTGTTGAAAAACGAACTACCAAAGGCTCACGTGATTCACACACTGAGTCATCAGCGTGATGGCGTTCACGCTGCAGGGAATTCATTGGCTGACGAAGCCGCGAAGGGGGCTGTTCAGACGGCTTCCGTAACTGCGATCACTCGTTCAAAAACAAAAATAGACGGTGAGATAATGTTAGCTGTCAATGCTTCAAGCAAAGGCAGCAGTGCAGCATTACCAAAAAAGTTTCCACTCAAGTACTCTTATGTAATTGATGCGAATAACGTTCCTTTTGCTCGAATCCCTGGAGTGGGGGATAGGGTAATTCCAAACAAGGAACGCAGATTAGGACTTATCCTAGCAGCACACGAAGGGATGGCTTCTGCCCATGCAGGTGTTTCTGCGACAGTATCTTTACTCAAGCAAAGATATTGGTGGCCTGGCATTCGGAAACAAACTAAGAACTATGTTTTAGAATGTGATATTTGCCAACAGATGAAAGTCTCAACAGTGAAACGTCCTGCGCAGACACCCTTGTTAATTTCAGACAAACCATTAGCTTGTGTTTATCTGGACCACTGTGGTCCCTTGTAAAGGGACGGTAATTATAAGTACATCATGGTTGCAGTGGATTCATGCTCTAGGTTCCTATGGTTATGGCCTCAGCGCTCAGCTGACGCTCGAACTGTTATAAAAGATTTGCGAGTCTTTATCGGCACATACGCAATAGGCACGTTTCATTCTGACCAGGGTCCTGCGTTTAGCTCTAGGGCTTACAAGGAGGCCATGGCCAGTCTGGGCGTTGCATTGCGGTACTCCTCTCCATTCCATCCTGAGGGAAATTCTGTTGTGGAAAGGAAAAACCGAGACATAAAGCAGTCTATAACAGCTAGGGTATTAGGCTTGGGTGATGGGTGGGTCAAACACCTCATTAGCGTTCAGCGCGCTCTTAACAATCTGCCAAGAAGTTCTCTAGGGGAGTCACTCCATATGAGGTCCTATTTGGGACAAGAATGTGGGTTCCAGACTTAGGACACGTAGGCACAGTGGTGGACAAAAAAGAATTTGATATCAAAGATCGTTTGGCTGTTTTACAGGAACTTAACAAGTTAAGAACGAAACAAAGCAACGTATCCTTACAGCCAACCACCACTGGGGAAAAATCGGCGGTCCCAGCAAGGCCTGTCTGGATTCCAAAAGTTGGGGATCTGGTCAGAGAAAAAATCGCGGACAAGAAGGAATTTGGACCTTCTTACAGACAACCGGTACCTGTTCTAGCTGTTCAAGGAACAAGGACAGTACTTCTGCCGCCCCTTGCGGGAAGAAAGGAGAAAAGATTTGTGTCAATCGACCTGATCAAACCACAGTATGTGGCCAATACTAAGCAGTAGGCCTCGTGGACTCCGACCTAGTAGCAGACGCACTCCTCTCGCTACTATTCAAGAGGTTCAGACTGAAAGACTGATCACGATCGAGAATTCAGCTGTAATGAATGAAGGACTATGCAACCAAGCTATGGAACTCATCCCTCTTGAAAACCAAATAACAGTTCGTCCAAATACACCTGTCTACACCAACGTGACTCGTGAAGAACTGGTTCCTGTGATTTCAACGAATCCTGATGCAATTCCAACAATTGACAGAACTGCTTCTGGCTATTTCATTGACTTTGATACGTTCTCAGAGGATCCAAGCGAACCTGAAACTACGCCAGCATCATCAAAATTCAAGCAGCAAGTACAATACTTTGTTCACTTTCTGAAAAAGACTTATCTGGTTTCTCCATGGATTGAACTCTGGATTACATCTGGACTTTTTGTTTTCCTGCTCTGGCTAGCTTTGGTAATAACAGTAAGCATGCTTATAGGTGGCAGATACATCCATGTGAACATTGAAGGAAAGGACATAAACGTGCTTTTGAAACCACATAAATCTTCCCATCGTGAAGCAAGAGACTTGTCATCAGTGAACATCACAGCTGTTCCTATACAGGATGGTATAGTGTGGGACAAAACAGATTATGAAATATTCGGCCCAAGTGAACAATTGAACATTCCACATTTGTTTAAAATTTCACTAAGCGATTTGATAACGTCCAGTACCTATTCAGATGATTGGGACTTAGAGACTGTTCAAGATATAATGTTTGATCTAGAAAAATCTGCTGCATTTTCTAAAAATGAATATTTAGAGGGTACAACTGATTACGAAGAACTGTATTGTTATAACCACTATGGTCATCATTATTTGCACAAAACTGCATATCCAAGAAATATATTTATGTATAATCAATGGGAGCATTGTCCTACACCACCACAAGGTAGTTCAAAAACGTTTGCTAGTAAATTTCCATATTTTTCAGGTTATAATACATCTGATCCAGAAACGTTTTACTATAAAAATGTAAACAAGACAGGACTGAAAATTATGTTATCAAATACAAAACAGATTTACTCTGAAGCATTTATTGCCCAACTGTCTACACAGGGTTTCGACTTATGGAAAGACACAATTGAGACAAAAACTGTCTGGGGTAGTAAAGATTGGCAAGTACAGGGTATGGAAGCTTTATTTAGAGCCTGTATAATCCCTGAACAAATACTGTTTTTGAATGACACCGTCCAACAGACATCTTGTCTTGGATTAGCCAAGATCAAAGAGATGAAAACACCTTCTGTGCCAACACCTGCCAGTGATAATAAAACAAAGGCAGTGGTGACAGTTGACAATATACTACAACTCAACAGAACCAATTCAAATTGGAAAAAATGGTTGATCTGGCCCACAGACACAAACAACTGTCAGGAAAGGTTCTTGAACAAAACTCAGGGCTTTGCTCTTCATAGGCCAGACCCAAGATATGTCCAAAGACAACATCCGGGGGTAGTAACAACATATAGTGTAGGAAAATTATGCCTCGATTGGCTGCATAAATCTACACTACAGGATGTGAAGCAACACTTAACCTTACTTGCACATGACGCAGATCTTAGGGAATTCTTGCTTGGACCAAGAAAACCGCGTCAAAAACGTTTCATATATGCCGGCATCTACGCTGTTTATAACGAAGCATGGAAAGTGTGACAGATAGAGGCTGCAGAACGAATACGTGAACTTGATCGTATCAATTTAGAGAAAACACTCTCTGTAGTCGACAATGGGTTAACAACTTTGTCCTCCAGAATTTATTCATTGGATGGCATTGTATCCTCTGCTATCGACATTCTAGAACAAGATTTGGCTATGTTACAACAAGGTCAGTCTCAATTACGTTCTATTGTGTTATTGACATGGACGCTGCAATCTTTGCGAGCGGGCTATGTGCCTTGGCGTTTCATCAACACGTCGTCCCTGTTTGCAGAATACAATCTGACTGATAAACAGATCGAATTGGCACAAAGAGGAGCGAGGTATACAGTGCTGAGCATTGAAAAAATTGAAAAATTACCATTCACAGTGGCAGAAAAACCAGCTACAGAATGGCTTATTCATGGAAAAATAACATTACCTGTGACAACTTTTCAGTTCCAGTATTGCCTCAGACAGATGCAAGCAGGCAAATATGAAAGGTTGGGTAGGGAATACATTAAGACATCTTGGAATTTACCGTATACACATAAATGTTGGAGTGGGGATCGTGAAGTGTTTCTTAGCGGTATTAACTGTAAACCTGCACTGACCGGTTCACTCATATGTCAGGACATTATTTTGCACGGAGCTTGTAATGGTTCTGCGGCAAACTTGTCTTGCCATCAGCACGGTTCACCAGCTGCTGTGATTAAACCAACGTTTGGACAACTTTCTAATGGGAGTTACCTCATGTTGAATGATCAGAGCTGCTGTGGAATGTTGCCCGGCATCCCATATCTAGTAACGGTCAACTCCAGGGTCACTTGCTGTATGCAAGTATTGTTTCCCCCGATAGACACAGTCAGGGAGTCGGCTTTATGGCCTTCACTGAATGTCTCTTTTATAAGATTTGATACTTTAAGCAGAATGAAAGCCATGCTTTTACAGCAAACAGTGCCTTTGACCTCGGCCAAAAAAACCTATGATCTACAAATTGCAAGGACTTCGGCTGAGATACAGAATTTAATACGTACAAACTGCCCTATAAATTTCGTAGAAATGTTATCACGTATCTTCAACATGTCAGATACAACAGGAATTGTACATGTATTTAAGAGCATTTGCACCGGTCTCTTAGCACCGTTCCAGGCAATACTTGGAATCATTCCGAACTTTGCACATTCGGTGTTTGGTGGCATACCATTGATTCTAGCACTTGTTGCGGGAATTCTATTCATCTGTCTGCTATTGCGCTATGGCCAGCCACTTCGCAGAAATAACTCCGAGTGAAATGGAGAAAGCTCTCCTTGAAAGAAAGTGCTGTGAGCGAATAGTACAGCTATTGGGCATGACTCGTCTACGGGACCTTAATACCACATGGTTCCTGTCATTCCGACCAATCTGACATGATTGCATCTTACCTGTTCTACGCTGCCTACTATGCGGTGAAGAATGCGTGTTGGACGCTTGTCTAACATATCCATCAGCTGCGCCAAAGGACGTCGATACTTTGCTGGTCCCGATAACGGTCCATGCTTCGTGTTGTCCCCAGAGGCTCCCAATACTGATGTCAGCATTCATTGAGATCTCACAGACGCTTCCTGCTGCTGCTGAGGTACGAGAAACAACTCCAGGCACACAGGTAACAACGGACGTGAACATTGCTCCGGCGACCTATGCTGTGGGCGGTGTTTCCCATCTTTGTTCGATCAATCTCTTACGTGAGGTGTTCGAACTTACACCATCGACAGTGGATGATGTTTTGTCTATTGAAATAGATGATCTCATGTTTACACCAGACCCGTGAACTGACTCTAATTCGGCATACTTTGTTCCAGTGCAACAGCAACAATTTGGCCTTCGTTTTTCAAAGACCTGGAACATTACCAAAATTTGAACTTTTCTCATTTTTGAAACACAAAAATGGCACTTCAATCTGCTTATAGTAGAACTGGCCTTATAATACAGACTTGGAAGTACTTCCAGGGACACTTAGTCATCTTGTGTGTCTAATTCAGTTCATTTAAATTTCATGATAGGAAATGACTTTGATTTTGAACAAACTTATCGATCATTTTCGTCATATGTAAATGTTGCTTTTTATTTATCATTCCGATTGCATTTATTTCACACTTTATGCAGGAAATGAAAAGCTTTGCTTATAAATGTACAGAAACCCTTGCATTTTAAATATGTCTTTTAAATACTTTTAGGATATGTTTTAATATGCGGTACTCTATTTTAATGTTTAGCATTTTGGATGTTTAGCATTTTAGTATCATTGTTTCCACGAAAGAGGAGTGGGTGTTGTATACTTCATAGGGTGTCCATAAACGGGCTTTCTAGACTCATGTCCTTATATAGGCATAACCCAACCTGCCCTTATATAGGCGTAGAATCCCAGGCCTTATTTAGGCATAAACCATGCACACCAAATACAGGCATGGCTTCCGACATCCGTCCACCCTAACGTCTCAACGAGTCCATGAAAAAACAGACCCTCAGGCTGCGGGAGTTTCCCTTGCCCAGGACTATTGATTTCTTCAAGGACTCATACATTATGCATGAACCTCTTATTCCCTAAGGGATTCATTCATGACGTCTTTCGCTGCCCAACTCACGTCAATGCTGCCATTTTCAGGTATAAATATACCTTCCCAAACCCCTGTAAATCAGAGGAGACCTCGACTTCAGAGGAGCCCGATTCCCGGCCAGACGCACTGAGAAGACACTGTCATTCCTGCACGCAGAGAGTCCAGCTTCCAGTGATCTAACTTCCCTTGCGGGGTGTTGGAGTTCGAGTCCGGATAGAGATTCCTACCTCTCTCATTCTTCAGGTATGGAGCAGACTAGAACCTAGAGGGACTCTTGGCATACTAGACTCTTGGCATACTAGGCGTAACTTACTCTTGGTATACTCTAGTCAGGAATACAGCACCTACTTCTACTTCTCCCTATACCTAGGATAGGTTAGGTACACTGGGATAGAACTAGGGTAGAAACGCATCGTATGAGTACTCGCATTTTTAGGTTGTGTCATTTTATGTAAATGCATACATGCTAAAAAGATAATGCTGACGCAGTATTATTTATTTTTACTGCTCACCTTGTACATTATTTATCTCGCATACTGTCTTGTGATCATAACAGCACATATAACTTAAAACAGAAACAAGACTGTTCAATAAATCCTTTATTGAAACGCCCGTCTGTTATTTCTGTGTAACTCTGAGAATAACTGAAACATGCACGACTGAGCTGAGTGAAATGGTTATCTATTGTTTCTACGACTCTGGGACACATCCTGATTCTGTAAGGGAAACACAGTGGTCATGTTTTGCGGCAGCCAGAAACTAATCCCTTCTTGTCGTCAAGAAGTTTCTAGTGGCCTCTGAGCTAGCTGGCACAAGTAATTAAGTTTAATATACTCGATAGGGACATACCGACCTTAGTCCTATGTCAAACCTATAGGATATATTATTCCAATGCGCAGAGCCTATAAGGGAAATAGGAGCTACGTAACTTATTTAAGGAAGCTTGCCTCTTCATGTAAGTTTGAAAATTTGACTGATGAACGCATTCGTGACCAATTCATGTTTGGGTGCAACATGGAGAAGGTCAGAGAAGAGTTATGGTTGCGTGATGAGCCTACGTTGGATGAAGTTCTCAGTGTAGCCAAAAGAATTGAACACTCTTTGAAATGTGTCGCAGTTTTAAAGAAAGACTCTGAAAATGAATGGAAGGTTCAAGAAATTAAAAGTAAAAAAAAATATGATGTGGCAAATAAGGAAAAATATTCTAAAGGTATTATATCAAACAAGGCTAGATATAACGAAAAATTGGACTATAAATGTTATAGGTGTGGTAAAACAGGACATTTTGCTAACGATAAGAAATGTCCTGCATTAAGTCAAACCTGTCCTAAATGCATAAAGAAATGCTTCACATCCCTCTTAACCCCTTGAGTCTACAGTCACGATGGGGGCAAGTGGGTTTGGAGGGTGATGCCATTGAAGTAAATGAAGGTGAACCTGGTTCACAGGGCTGGCGATTCATTTGTAGGGCATGGGAGGCATTTTCCTTGTTTGAGGGGGTGGTGTGCGTTGAAGGGCGTTGTAGTGGTATGCATGGGAGATGCACTTGTGGTTTAGTTGATGTAGGGATCAACGCGAGCACAGGCAGCTTAAGAATATCTAGAGGCTTACCAGGTGTTGGGAGAGTGAGTACTCAATTCGTACTTGGGACATAATTCTAATCGGCAGGTGAGCCGTTAAGATACTGTGCTCATATTGTGTTGGTGAACAATATTAACTGGCACGTCTGTTGGGTTACAGGCAATGCGTGAAATGGAAATAAAAAGAGAACGCATTCACTATTCCAGAATACCTATTTGCTACCGCGTGCTTGTGCTAAAAAGTTTAAGAAAGGCGCACAAGAATTGTGCAGCAGCGGAGGACAAAACTATGCGGCACCTTTGACCGAATTATGTGATTAAACTTTGTGGCACATTCTGCGGCAGTGTTACGTTGCTGTTTTCGTACAGATTATGAAGAGGAGATCCTGATCCGATGCAATGTAAACTACTGGGTCTCTTTAGAAGGAAAGTGCACACATTCTGATGTTACTCTCAAAGAAACAATGGTTTTGTTTTTCAGAGAAGCACAGAAACACCACTTTTGTACCACTGGTCCTTGTAACTTCCTCTAAAGCGCAGAGGGCTGCAGTCAGCAGATAAAAGGCACGACTCACTTCTTGCAATAAAAGGGGTGACTCAATTATTTGTGAATCACGGTTCTGTTGAGGAATTGTCTTCAGTTTGGGTTTTACGTTATGTCCACGCAGCGAGCTTCTGGAAGTTCCTTCTCTCAACAAGAAAGGGGCGGCAGAACAGTACTTTACATTACATAGGAGGAATTTACATCCTTCACTAGAAGGAGCTGTAATATTCAAGGCATCAGACCTTAAAGACAAAAGTAAAACGTTCCAGATATTTCTAACCTCTGCTTGCCTTCTAGAAATACCCTCTCAGTCGAGGCCACTGTGTGGCGCAATATGGATTTATCAAGAGAGAATAAACATGTTGATGAGACAGAAAGAAGGGTGTATTTCCATCCTCTTTAAGCACAGGTACTCTTTTCATTAAAGGTATTGAACCCACACTGCAATGTGCTGGAATTCTCCCTTTGAAGTTATAGAAATGTATGTACTCAGTACCTGCTGATCTAAGCAGTGGTTGGTGGCAGGGCTTTAAGTGGGATGAAAAAACTGGGGGGTCTCTCAAAGGGGCGTGGCCAGTGTAATAAAGGGCGTGGCTTAAAAACACCTAAGCTAAAAATCTGTGCTTAGCATAGTGTGCCGCCCGAATTGTATTTTGCTGTTTCTGTCATTGCATCTCGACATAGGATAGAACAAGTAACATTATACCTACGAGAAGTCAGGACTATTGGCTTTGTCAATGGTTGTTAGTTGCATAAGATAAATGAGCAGCAACTATGGCTTGTATATAATATTGAACAAGCTTCCACTTAAGCCCTGGTGACACCACGACAATGTTGCTGCTCCTGAGTTTCAAAAAGAGCAGGGAAATCCAGAGAGAAAATGACTCTCTTTAAAGGATTTCCCTTCCCCTACAACGCTCACCTGGCATGACGTCATGCCGTAACTTCTCCACTAGTGAGAAGTGAGCAGTGTGAGCACGCACACAGGATGTGCATGCTGTCTCGAAACGGGTCTCCATCGGGCTCTGTTTTGTGCCCTGGCACTGGCGGTCCATTTTTTTCCGGACTGCAGTGACATCAGACTGCTGTCACTGCAGTCCAGAAAAAAAGTGCCAGGGCACAAAACAGAGCCCGATAGAGACCCGTTTCGAGGCCCCCTTTAAAAAACTGCCGGTGCTCAGCACCGGTGAGACCCGGCCCACTTAAAGCCCTGGTTGGTGGGACCAATGGCTGTTAAGTTAGGTGGGACGCGAAGCTTTTGCGGCGGTTACAGTGAAAGAGCAAAGAGTTCATGAGTGGTAATTGAGAGTAGGGCCACCTAGGTGCATTTGGGATCTTGTGTGGTGTATGGAGTAGTGAGGTGTTGCATTTCCCATTATGTCACATAGACTGTTTGTTCAACATTTGTCAGACCACTAACTATCCTATTTCTCTAAAGA
This sequence comes from Calotriton arnoldi, assembly GCA_963921515.1. Lineage (NCBI taxonomy): Eukaryota > Metazoa > Chordata > Amphibia > Caudata > Salamandridae > Calotriton > Calotriton arnoldi. The sequence goes on along the minus strand of CAWUFW010002297.1, from coordinate 2,178,943 downwards.
ATCGGAGGCACAGATCTGTTCTGACCACACAAGGTAAAAGATCTTTGATCTGAATCTAATGACAGATGTCCAAAGATTGACTGAGGCATCAGCTCTGAGTAAAAGATTTCACCCTCTGCTGTGGTGTGATGGGTGTATGCTTGATTCTTGATAGGTGTCCTTGAATGACGGTGCTGTCGAAAACTGTGATGTATAAAGCTCACCTGCGGGTAAGAGGAGGGCTCATACATGAATAAATATACACGTCTTCAGTGGACAATATGGCGCATGTTTTCGATCTTATGCACACTGTTTATATGTGACGTCACAATCCAAGCCCTGCATCACATCCTACTGACATAGCAATATATTTTGTAGAATGAGGAACGCATCTGTGGGCCGGTTGGGGTAGATAGTATGCAGATCAGCATGCAAGGGTGAACACTAATCCCTCCTTTCAACATATGCCAGGCTAGAGGCTCCCAGCTAGTTCTTTGAATTACAGATATTAAAGTTGGCAAAGTAATTTTCTGGTATATATTTATTCAAGTAGCACAGAGCTGGAGATTTTCACTTGGCATGTGACTTTGCCTGAACTCGCAAAATTGCCACTGGTTATCTTTAACGTCTGACTACATTGCATTTTGCTCTGTTCTAGAAACGATTGTATTAACTCGAATGCTTGGCGAGTCTTGGAGTTTGCTGCTGGTTTCTCCGGCTTCTGACAGAGTACATGTGCTTGAATTGCCTTGCTTGGTTGCCCAGTACTTTATTCTATTCCTTTCTGTTCAGAGAGCTACCAAGTTTTGTAAACTGTCGCTTTTCATTGCTCAATAGGCTTAGTAGTTCCTCCTTAGTATGCTGTGTCTCATTTTGTAACCTCCCATGATGACACCGTGTTGTGTAATGTAAGTGGCAGTGTGACTCGTGATTTACCACGTGTACTGGTTCGTGCCAGCATTGTTAAGGTTGATAATACTCCAAGATTGTGTCCATAAGAGGTTTTATTAAGCTGATCAACGGAAACAGGCGAGAGCTAGGCAACACGGCTTCCACTCCAAGACACCGCTAACAACTGAATGTCCTGGGCTGGAACTCCGTGAGAGAATGCAAACAAGCATTCCATGCCACGCTCCCTGCCACGCTCTTAACATAATACAATACATAACACACCAATACCATACATAACACACCCCCCCTTCACACAAAAAAAAACCCATGAAACTATAACCACATTACATATTCCTTTAACCATCCCGGAAGAACCCTTTTCCTTCTTCCACCGTTACCAACACCCTCATCCACAACAGCCGAGTCAATCATTCCGGACTACACATCATTATTCATTCCAGATTGCACCTCCTCCGAAGTATCAGCTGCTTCCAATTGCACCTCCTCCAAAGTATCAGCTGCTTCCAAACTACCCTGGCTTCCCACCACTCTCTTCTCAACCACCTCTTTTTCCAGACCAATGTCAGAAGCCATATGACATTGAACGGTACTCCGATAAAAGAAATCTTCCACCCATTCTGTGTCCTTCACTCCATTAGCATGCAAGATTCCTCCTCGCATGACACCAACATTTTGCCCTGATCCCAAAGCAATACTTTTAAGATTCCAGACTCTGCCATCCTTCAATTGTACCGTATTGCGCAGAAGCTCCACAACTTCTTGTGGTGCCCCAAACTGACTCTCACCCTTAGGAATCTTACCAGGTTTCCTCACTCGAACCCAATGACCGACCTTCACCTGCACATCCTCCACACCATGACTCCTATCATAATAGAATTTGCTTTTATTATGCACATCCTCCAATCTGTTTTTAACCGCAGCCGCTGACCACTGTTCCACCATACCATCATTAAGCCAAACTGGAGTGAACTTACACCTGGGTTTTCTACCTCTCATAATAATAAAGGGAGACAGACCAGTGGCATCATGAGTGGTCACCCTATACGCCCAAACAGCCTTTTGTAACTCCAATTTCCAATCCTTTTGCTTACACATGGCTGCCTGAATGACCCCCTTCGACACACTGTTGAAGCGTTCAACAGTGCCATTACCGCTGGGGTTGTAAAGTGCTGTGGTCTTATGCTTGATACCAACTCTATCAAAATACTCCTTGGCACTCCTAGATGTGAATTGCACCCCATTATCACTCAAAAGACTGACCGGAAAGCCTTCCATCACAAACAATTTGTCAAGAAATTCAAGAACAGTATTAGTATCCACCTTTTCTACTATTTCTACAACTGGCCATTTAGAAAATAAATCGATAGCAACTAAACCATACTCCCTTAATTCACCTACTGGGCCAAAAATATCCACAGCAACAACCTCCCATGGCAAATTTGGAATCAACCCCTCGCTCATTAGTGGTCTTAAGGTTTTCAAACACTTGTCAGCAGAAGAACATACCTCGCACTCTCTCACGAACCTCTCCACAGCCTTGTCAACTCCTGGCCACCAAAAGACACCTTTGACAATAGTCTTGGTTCTCACCACCCCAAAATGTCCTTCATGGCACAACTGTAAAACCTTGTTTCTTAAATCCCAGGTGGTATGACTCTGTCGCCTCTCATGATCAAATCCTTGTCCACAGATAACTCCATTCTAACCTCCCAAAAAGGTCTCTAATCGTCAGTTACACCATCCTTCTTGGGCCAACCTTTGCAGAAATACTCCAGAACCATTTGTAACCTACCATCCTTCAGTTGTTCCTCCATCCACTCAGCTTTCTTGATAGCTGGTACCCCAGAGTCTTGAACAAATGCAATGTTGAAATTTCCCCACGGATCATCCAAACATTCTTCCATTGGAACCGGCAACCTGGACAAACAATCAGCTACAACGTTCTCTCTGCCAGGCACATAAATTAATTTGTGCACCTATTCCTTCATCCTCATTGAGATTCTTGCCAACCTGGCTGACGCTGCTACCCTCCGTAGTCAGAATTCTCCCTCCTGCTACCCTCCGTAGTCAGAATTTTTACCAAAGGTCGGTGATCAGTACGAATGATGACAGGCTTGCCCCAAACAAAGGCATGAAAGTGCTCCAGAGCCCAAGCGCAGGCTAGTGCTTCTCTCTCAATAATTGGATATTTACTTTCCGTAGGTGATAACGACCTGGACGCAAACAGAATAATTTTCTCACAACCATTCGCACACTTCTGCGATAAAACTACTCCTAACCCTCTGTCACTGGCATCAGTTGTCCAATAACATTCCAAATTGGGGTCAGAACTACTCAAAACATTCACATTTTGCAAATCTCTTTTAACCTGACAAAACTCTGTCTCACATTCACCAGTCCATTTAAATTTTGCATTCTTCTTCAACAGCGAACGTATCTTATATACCTTACTAGCAAAAAACTTTGCACAGTACTTAGCCATACCTAAAAACGACCTCACTTCTTCCTTACTTGTTGGAGCGGGCGAACCAACAATAGAATTGATCAACGAAGGTTTAGGTTTTACACCTTCCTCACATATTACATGCCCCAAATAAGACACGCTTCTCTGTGCAAACTTGCATTTACTGAGCTCCACAGTCAAACCAACCTCTTGTAACACACCCAAAACTTCCTTCAGCTTGCAATCATGCTCCTCCTTGCACTTGGCAGAGACCAAAATGTCGTCCTGAAAGAACCTCACTCCACTCATTTTGCCAAACAACTTATGCAGTAACCGCTGAAACACAGCAGCCGCTGATGCAAGGCCAAAAGGCATACGTTTAAATTGGTAGCAACCATACAGAGCTATGAAAGCTGCAAGTTTCCTTGACTCAGGCGTTAATATGACTTGATGGTACGCCGCAGAATGATCAATGGTGGAAAACCAAGTTGCTCCCATGAGAGACGATACCATCTCGTTGATCTTAGGCAACGGAAACCTTTCGATGACAATATTATTATTCAAATGGTGCAAGTCGATGCATAAACAAATCTTTCCGTTACTCTTGCGTGCCACCACCACCGGAGAAATCCATTCAGAACTTTCCACCTCTTCAATCACATCCCTGTCAATCAACCCTTCCAACTCTTTTGCAACTTTGTCTCTTATTAACATAGGAATTGGTCTCTCCTTGTGCACTTTGGGTACTGCATCCTTTTTGAGCACAATAGTATGCTCGAATCCCTTAAGAGCTCCTAATTTCATATTAAAAACTGGGGAACATCCTAGTCATAACATCTTCCAGTTTACTGGAATCATCCACAATGAGCACCTTCTCCTTGCTATTCGAGTCAAGGATAATGTGCAAATTCTTCTGATCCATCCAACCTAAAACAGATGGACCTGGTTTAGCCATGTAAAGCTTCCCTCTCGCTGACCTCCCTTTAAATAAGAATGTCAACCACCTGAACCCCAACATATTGATTTTCTCACCAGTGAAACTCACCGGGTTGACATTGGTAGGAACCAATTGCTGACCTATTTTATTTATGAACTTTTCCTTCCAAATTTCTTCACTTATTATAGTATAAGGTGATCCTGAGTCCGCAAACATCTTAATAGATACACCCCCTATGGATATGTCACACACCGGTATCCCTTTCACAGAACCATCAGAAACGTTTATCACAAAATTCCCCTGCAAGCTCTTCACACACTCCCACTTAGAATTCTCATTCTCTACCTCACTATCAGTAGGACTGTCCTCCTCCCACACACACTTCACATTGCCTTTTTTTCTCCTACAAACTTTACTAAAGTGTCCTATTAACCCACAAATACTGCATTTCTCTTTAGCTGCAGGACAATTTTTGCTGAACGCCAAGTGTTCTTTGCTACCGCAACGATAACATCTTCTTTCCTCCGGTTCCTTTTCCTTCCAGGTGCTCCTCTGCATTTGACTTGGACCTCTACCCATTCTCTGTTGATGTTGACCTCTGCCAATGCTCTGTATCTTAAAAACACCCACATTATCCTTGTCAGATTCTTTAAGTTCTGTCGCACATCTCCCTGACATTTCCGCCTTCCTTACTATAGTTAGTACATCTTCCATCGGTGCATCCCCATTGATCCATAAACGCTCTTGGATTGCCAGATTATTACTATGCATGACTAACTGAGCACGTATAAGGTCGTCATATAGGCTTCCAAATTTGCAATCAATAGCCAGTTTCTTAAGATCATCAATATACTAATCCACAAGTTCCCCTTTGTTCTGTTTCCTTTGAAAGAATGTATAACGAACAACACCAATGCAGACCATTGGTGCAAAATATTTATCTAAGTCTTTCAATGCTGCCTCGAAAACATTTATTTCTTCACCTACGACCATCTTGGGCATGTGAGTATATGTTTTCAGTCCTACTGTCCCCAAAGAATGCAACAGAAGTCTCTTCGTTTGATCTGCCTTCATCATACCAGCCTCATCCACCGCTTTGATGTAATTCACAAAGTAATCTTACCACTCCAACCATTTCATTGCTGGATGTGGTCCTGTTGCCCAAAAAGCATGTGGAGGGCTGATAGTAAAACTCTGCTGAGCCATGACTTCTTCAACCTCGTGATCACCTTGTTCCATACAATGCCTCCACTACTAATGTGTTGTATCTTATTGCTGTCCGTGAAGGTAATAGTGAGTAAGGTTACTGCAATGCTCTCTCCAGTAAATGATGTACTTGCAGACTAGTCTATACATAAAGTCAACTGTTTCTGCCCAACAGATATGGATCGAGTAAAATGGGAAAAAAAACAATAAAAAAAAAAATCCGCCTCCCAACTTTCTCACCTGTTCCCAATTCCGTCGTTATGATCAGCACTTGGTTATTGAAATAGTCCTTATTGCGTCGCAGCTGAGCCGGAACTCCGAGCTTACAACATGCTCGGTGATCCCCAGACGCCGGAGGTGCTGGCCTTCGCTGAAAACCAACAACAACTATCCAAGATGGCCGTCACGCGAGATCACGCTGCGCGATCTCACGTGATGATGTGACACGCTCCGTATTCCTCAGCGTACTCCATTCCACGTCAGATATCGTCACAGCCGGCTCAAAGACGTACCTCGCTGAAGCTCCAGAACACTTCCCAACGGCTTCAGGAGTCCAAGTAGATTCACAATCCAATAGTGAGCAAGTCCGCGACAGTATTCTTCTCCGTAGTTCCTCAAAGAAGTTATACAACCACTCCAAGTATAAATAAATTGAAGATAAAGTTATGAAAAATGTTCTCCTTTTTCTGCTTTACCGCGTAGATCACCCAGTCGTCGCCAATTGTTAAGGATGATAATACTCCAAGATTGTGTCCATAAGATGTTTTATTGAGCTGATCAACGGAAACAGGCGAGAGCCAGGCAACACGGCTTCCACTCCAAGGCACTGCTAACAACTGAATGTCCTGGACTGGAACTCCGTGAGAGAATGCAAACAAGCATTCCGTGCCACGCTCCCTGCCACGCTCTTAACATAATACAATACATAACACATCAATACCATACATAACAGTGCCGGCTTGAGTCACACTGTGCGGTCGGCTGTGATCCCAACTGATCACTGGGATCGCTGGCGTCGGCTGTGATCCCAACTGATCACTGGGATCGCTGGTGTCCGGTCGCTGCCGTCGTGGGTGACCTTCTTCATGAAATAAAATGGAACTTAAATCTACGTACCTGTGACTCCTCGAATTCATTGCACACCCCCTGTTACATGTGTTACTCTGTAGGCTTTAAGTACAGCCTCCAAGCACTATTTGGCTAAATGGTTTTCTCCTGCCTGCTGTTGCAGGCAGGACGCCCTCTCTCGCAATGCTGGTTGTTTTTTTTTCTAATAGCACGGCTCGCCACTCTGATACAGTAGCGGCCATGCCTTTAGTTTGTTGTTTGCGGTGCCGAATGCTGCCACATGTTTCTTTTTCTTACTATTTGTTCACTTTTTTTTTTGTTTACAAGTGCCCCATGCCGCGCTTTCACGTTAATGACGGCCGCGCCCCTTTCTTTCGACGAGCCGCTCATAAAGAAGGGGGCGCGGCCGCCATTTAAGTGAAAGGACGACATGAGGCGCTTTTTTAATGCAATAGGTCTTACATTTGTGAGAGTTTAAGCTATTGGCATTGTAATAACAATTTCGTTTATTTATCTGTTTTAAAAACAACACATAAATAAAAGGCATTGTCATTTACAATGCCAATAGCTCAAACTCTCGTCAATGCGAGACCTATTGCATTGCAAATGCTTGTTTTGTTTTGGGCCGCAGGGGAGCCACACTATTTTTTAGGTGGGTGCGCCGAGGCACCAACAGCCAACCTTTTTTTACTTTTGTTTTTATTTTCTGGCAGTGCAGGGAGCCCACTCCAGTGCTGTCTCATCTTGTTTTTTTTATTATTTGGATGCCAAGGTCCTAACCGGGGCACCCATAGACTATTTTTTTTTGTATGGCAGCATGTGGGGCCCCTTCTGTGCTGCCCTGCAATTTTTATGATTTTAGTTTTTTTGCTGAGTGCCCTATTCCCATCCGGGGCACCCACAGCTTTTTATGACTGGGGACGCACATGGCCCCACCTGCTCCCCAGCAAGCACCCATCCTGGGTAATGGTGGGAGCACATTCACTGTTCTCTGCCTGCTCTCCTGTTGGCAGGGGTGTTCTTCATTGCCCCCACACTAAAATGCCACTAAGTCAACAACTGAACAGAGAAATAAATAAGCAGAAAAAAGTGTAAGGCAACTTCAAAGTTATTAAAAAAAAATAGTGACATGTATCCAGGTTTGTAACAAAAACAAAATGCTTTCGAGCATTCTGCCATAAAAGCACAGGACTTCACTTACTCATCCTTTAAAATGGCATTAAAACTATTGAAAATTATCACTATCACCACCTCTTCAGAAAGTGTCGGCCTCCTGGTTTTTATTACAGAATGTATTTATCTTGGCCGTGCCCTCCAGGAGAGCTTAAGGCAATGGCATGCTACAGTGTGTTTACCCGAGCTGTGTTCGACATAATGAATCTTATACATATTTAATTTCTCATTTTGTTGTTTAATAACATTGGTCACGAGGCTTGAGTGTAGCAATACAAATTATCTCAAAGTAGCCTTGCTTGTTACGCTGGCTGAGAGAACACGTTCTGCAGGATCCTGCCTGAGACACTCGGCTCGTGCATTTTAATGAAGCTCCAAAACATTCAGAGGTTAATTACTTTTCCTGGGGTACAAGCAGATACTCACATATAGTACGTTCTGTTTAATAGCAACTGCACAAAACTTTCAAATCCGGAAAGTGTAATGATTCCCGCCTGCCCTTTTTATTGTAGCATGAGGTTATATTTTTTTGAAACCTTAGCTGAAGTGGGATCAAAGTGTTAGGCTTACAGATTTAGCTAATACCCTGCGCGCTCCGTTCTGAGAATTCCTAACTGCGCAATGAATGCACTGTGTGGTGAGGCCTTGCATGAAAATATGTGTTTTTTTCCAACAAAAGCCCGCCAATTCAACTGATCCTTTCCATCTAGGTGTTTGGCGAATTTTCAAGCATTGAGCGAGCTGTCTTGGCTTTATTCCACACCACCAATAATCGGTAAGGTACAGGTTCATCTAAGGGGGCCTCTCCCAAATCAGAGTTTGATCCCCCTTGGTAAGAGTCAGAGCCGCATGAATTATGTGGATTTTGTGGATTTGAGTTAAACTTCCCATCTGTGCTTAGTCAACTCTGAAGAAAAACACTTTATAAAAACAAAATCAGATACCTCAGTTATTTACTCTTTTCGTGTTTCAAAGGTTTTGCATTACTTCATAGATTAATTTGCATCGATTATGGCTATTCTACTTAAAGATCTACAGAAAATGTTCCTATAATGTCAAGTTAAGGTCTTACATTTTTAGGTGGATCTGAAAGTAATACATAAGCAATGCACGCTCTAGTACTGATACCGTGTCAGGAAACCAATTTCTATTCAAGTGTCTGAGAGCGACCGAGAGGCTTTTAACAAAGATTTAAGATGAAAAGGACAGGTTAGGGTTTTTGGCAACTTCATGGCCCAAAGGGTGAAGTGTATAAAGGATAAACTAATCTAGCTTTATTTATTCTTTAACTACAAACCAAACTAAAACTATACAAAAATAAAACATTCTAAACGTATACCTTTAATTTATAATTTACCCACCGCCTTCAAGTTATTGTAACTCCTGCACCTCCACCGCCTTCAAGTTATTGTAACTCCTGCACCTCAGTACCCAGAATATTCAGCTCGGTAGCCAAGCTAAGTACATGCCTTCTCCATGTACTGTTTATACTGTGCGTATGTAACACATATACCATCGAAAATAATATTATTTAAAATAATAGTTATGAGATCGCAAATCATTTCTTTTGTGAGAACACAGTGGATGGCAGAGTAGCGAGTTATAATTAGTTTAGTTTATATTAATGTGAAAGGTGTTGCATGAATTATAAAATTAAGATATAACTATATTATTTGAATTTGTAATGTTTGTGTATTTTTATGTTTGGTTTGTATAGAAAGAATAAGTAAAGTTTTCCTAACTATAACTAAGGTTTAACCTTTGTTTTTTTGTTTGAATTTCAATGTTTTTTTTTTATTTTTAATAAACATTTGCTTAAAATCATAGTTTAATGTCATCGAATGGAATGTGATTAAGTGGAGTGTGGTACAGTGGAGTGTGGTACAGTAGAGTGTTGTACAGTGTACGGTCGTAGAGTGGAGTCTCGTAGAGTGGAGTAGAATGGAGTTTTGCACAGTGGAGTGACGTAGAGTGGAATAGTGTGCAGTGAAGTGGTGAAGAGTGGTGTGGCATAGAGTGAAGTGGGTACAGTGGAGTGGAGTAGAGTGGATTGGTGTACAGTGGAGTAGAGTAGAGTGGAGTCTCGTTGGGTAGAGTAGAGTGGAATGGAGTAGAGTGGACTGGTGTACTGAACAGTGAAGTAAATTGTTATATAGTGCAGTGGCATCTTGTATAGTACAGTGGCATGGAGTGCAGTAGAGTGAACAGGCGTAATGTAGAGTTGAGTAAAGTGTTACAAATTGGAGTGGTGATTTGTACAATACAGTAGAGTGCTGTGTCGTAGAGTGTTGGAAAGTGTTGTGGAGTGGACTAGAGTGTTGTACACTGCGGTGTAGAGCATAGAGTGGAGTAGAGGATTGTAGAGTGTAGTGTAGGGGCATACAGTGGAGTACAGTGTTGTATAGTGGCACACAATATATTGGAGTCTTGTAGAGTCAAGTTGCATAGAGTGGAGTAGAGTGGGGTACATTTGGGCAGTGTAGAGTGGAGTGCTACACAGTGCCGTAGAGTGGGGTAAAATGGAGAGGAATCCAGTGGAGTGGTGTAGCATAGAGTGGAGTAGCTCTTATAGAGTCAGTAACATAGAGTTCAGAAGAGTGGAATGGCGTAGTATACATTGGAGTAAAGTGTTGTAGAGGGGAGGGAGTTTTGTTTGGTACAGTGGAGAGGAGTGATATGTTGTAAAGTGTCTGAAAGTGCCGTAGAGTGGAGTGTCACAGGGTGGATGATAGTGTTGTACAGCGGAATGGCATAGAGTAGAGTAGAGTGCAGTGCAATATGGTAGAGTGGCGTGTGATAGACTGTCGTACAGTTGATTGGCACAGAGTAGAGTACAGTGTGTCTCATAGAGTAGAATATAATAACTGGGGTGGTGTGGCAAAGAAGGAGTTGCGCAGAGTGTTCTAGAGTGGAGTACAGTGTTGTAAAGTGCTATAGAGTAAAGGAGAGTGCTGTACACTGGTATTGACAGGAGTAGATTGTTGCACAGTGTCGTGCTATACAGTGGAGTATAATGTGGTACAGTGGAGGGGCATAGATTGTTGTTGAGTGGAGTATAGTGTTGTTGAGAAGAGCACAGTGGAGTGGCATGATGTATAGTTCAGTAGAGTGGAGTGGCGAAGAATGATGTAGCATTTAGTAGAGTGACACACAGAGCAATAGCGTACAGTGGAGTGGCATACAGTGGAGTGGAGTATAGTAAAGTGGAATAGTATAGAGTGGAGTGGTGTAGGGTGACATACAGCAAAATAACGTAGAGTATAGTGTTGTAGAATGGAATGGCATACTATGTAGTGGCATTGACTGTAGTGGTGTAGAGTGGAGTTGCACAGAGTGGAATAGCGTACAGTGGAATGCTGTAGATTGGAGTGGCATAGAGTGGAGCGGCGTACAGTGGAGCAGCGTACAGTTGAGTGAGGTACAATGCAGTGGCATACAGTAGATTGGTGTACAGTGGAATAGCATAAAGTGGAGTGGTGTACAGGGGAGTCGTGTAGAGTGGACTGGCATGGAGTGGCATAGAGTGGAGTGGGGTAGAGTAAAAAAAAGATGGCAATTAAAGATGCTGACACATGCCTACAAGGCCAACCATGACCAACCATCACCTCAACTACCACCAACCCTCCAGACACCTACGCTCCACACTCCTCACCCTCGCTCACACCCTCTGCTCCTTCCTCACCGCCAGTTCCTGGAACAGCCTTCCCCGCCACCTCCGAAAAGCATCTTCCCTCACGGAATTCAGAAAGGGACTGAAGACCTGGCTCTTCAACTGATTGTGGCAGAATCATAGCTCCTGGATACCCTCTTGCGTGATTAGTTGTGTTCCACAAATACCGATTGATTGATTGAATGATTGATTGATTGAATTATTGATTGATTGATTGATCGAGTGGAGTGTCGTAGAGTAGAACAGCATACCGTGGAGTGGCATACAGGGGAGTGTTGTATAGTGAAGTTGCATACAGTGGACTAGCATATAGTAGACTAGCAAACACTGAAATAACTTACAGTGGAGTAACGCAGAGTGCAGTGGCATACAGTAGAGTGGCGTACACTAGGCTGGTGTAGACTGGCGTGGCATTGATTGGAATAGTGTACAGTGGTGAGGCGTACAGTGCAGTAATGTCCGGTAGAGTGGTGTAGAGTGAAGTGGGATACTGTGGAGTTGTGTAGAGAATAGCATACAGTGGAGTGATGTACAGTAGAGTGGGATAGAGTGGAGTGGCAGAGAGTCAAATAGCATAGAGTTGAGTGGCGTAGAGTGTAGTTGAGTACAGTGGAATAGCGCATAATGAAATGCCATAGAGTGGACTGTGGTAGAGTGGAGTGGCATAGATTGGAGTAGCACACAGTGGACTTTTGTGGAGGGTAGTGATGTAGAGTGGAGTGCCGTACAGAAGAATAGTGTATAGTGGATTGGCGAAGAGTGGAGTGCTGTAGAGTGGAGTTTGTGATAGTACAATAGCTTGCAGTGGAGTGGTGTAGCATGGAGTGACGTAGAGTGGAATAGTTTATAGTGGAGTGGCGTACAGTGGTGTGGCTTAGAGTGGAGTGATGCAGTGTATAATACTAGTGGAGTGGTGTAGAGTGGAATGCCATAAAATGGAGTGGCAAACAGCGGATTGGCGCAGAGTGGAGTAGTGTAGAGTGGACTAGCATAGAATGTGGCAAGAGTGTATTTGCATACACTGAAATAGCACAGAGTGGAGTCTTGTAGAGTGGAGTGGCATAGACTGGAGTGGCATAGAGTGGAGCGGCGTAGAGTGGAGTGGCATAGATTTGAGTGGCTTAGAGTAGCTGGAGTCAAGTAAAATGGTGTAGAGTGAAGTAGCATAGAGTGGAGCGATATACAAAGGAATAGTCTATAGTAGAGTGGAGTAGAGTGCAGTGGGGTCGAATGGAGAGGCATAGAGTGTAATAGCATTGAGTGGAGTGTCTTACAGTGGATATCTGTACAGTGGAATCACGTGGAGTGGATTAATGTACAGTGTAGTTGCGTACAGTAGAGTGGCATAGACTGGAGTGTCATACAGTGGAGCAGCATACAGTGGAAGAGTATACAGTGGAAAGGTGTACACTACACTGGGGTAGAGTGCAGTGTGGTTTAGTGGACTGGCCTATGTGAAATAGCGTGGAGAGTACTAGCATAGAGTGGAGTGTGTCATACAGTGGGGTGGGGTGGTGTAGAATGGAGTGGTGTACACTACAGTGGCATAGAGTAGAGTATGATCCATGGATTGGCGTAGATTGGAAAAGCATAAAGAGCAATGGCATAGAGTGGAGCGGTGTAGAGTCGACTGGCATAAAATTGAGTCAGGTACAGTGTAGTGGTGTACAGCTGAATAGCATACAGTGGAGTGAGTACAGTGGAATAACATACGGTGAAGTGGCATACAGTGGGGTAGTGTACAGTGGAGAGGCATTGAGTAGAGTGAGGTAGAGTGTAGTTACGTGCAGTGTAATAACATAGATTGGAGTTGCGTAGAGTGGAGTGGCATACAGTGAAATTGCATAGAGTGGAGTGTTGTAGAGTGAAATACCATAGAGTGGAGTGTTGTAGAGTAGAATACCATAGAGTGGAGTGTTGTAGAGTGGAACGGGCTAGAGTGTGGTGGGTTAGACTGCAGTGACGTACAGTGTAATAGTGTAGAGTGTCGTACATTGGAATAGTGTGGAGTGTCATGGCGTAGAGTGGAGTGGCATACAATGGAGGAGTGTAGAGGGCAGTGGTCTAGATTGTAATCACATTGAGTTTACTGGCATAAAGTGTGGTACCATAGAGTAGGGTGGCATATAGTGGAACACCATGGAGTAGAGTGGCGTGTTATACAATGGAATTAACATAGAGTGTACTAGCATACAGCGTAGTGGTGTAGAGTGGTGAGGCGTATAGTGGAGTGGTGTACAGTGTAATAGTGTACAGTGGATTGTCATAGAGTGAAGTGGCATATAATGGAGTAGTTCACAGTAAAGTAGCATAGAGTGGAATGGTGTACTGTGGAATAGTGTACAGTGCAGTGGCTTAGACTTAAGTGGCATACGGTGAAGTGATATAAAGTAGAATAGTGTAGAGTTTAGTGTCGTGGCATAGAGTGGAATATCGTAGAGTGGAGTGAGGTACAGTGTAGGAGTGTACAGTGTAATAGCATGAAGTAGCGCACAGTGGAACATTGTACAGTGCAGTGGTGTACACTGAAGTGGTGAACAGTTGAGTGGTACTGAGTATAATAGCGTAGAGTGTACTGTCGTAGAATGGAGCTGTGTACAGTGGAGTAGTGTAGAGTGGAGGGGCATACAGTGGAGTGGCATAGACTGGAGTGTCATAGAATGGACTGGCATAGACTTTAACAGCGAACAGTGGAATGATGTAGAGTTGAGTAACGTAGAGTGTAGTGGAATGGAGAGGAGAGGAGTGTCATAGAGTGGAGTGGCATAGAGTAGAGTGGCGTATAGTGGAGTCACGTTGTGTGGAGTGGCATAGAGTGTAATAGCATAGAGTGGCATAGAGTAGAGTGCAGTAGAGTGTATTAATTGAAACATACATAGCGTGAAAGTGGGTGAATTAATGTAGATGTAACGTTGCAGAAATATACATAATGTGTAAATGGTAATTTTTGCTAGTATGTGTGAATAGTGTAAGTAGTGCTAAAGATATAAGTTTAAAAAACTTAGTTATATATTGTGCTGCAGTATACTCTGGTACGTTTGCAGTATACTTTGGTACATGTGGATGAAAAGGCAGTGTGTGATTGGCTAATGGCTGCATTTACCAAATGTAAAAGGCAGCCATGTCATTTTTAGCATAGTTTGGCCTGCCAACGCATTTCCCTGTGTTTTGGGTTAGGGTCTTAGGTATAGGGAAGCAGTGGGTTTTATTTTTGTTCCCTACCCATTTAGTAAAGTGGTAATTGATAGAGAAATGTATTTATATGTTTCTATATATTTTTACAGGAGCTTAGGGGAACTGCACATTTTTTTCAGTTTTTCAGGTAGGGCTGTAATTTGTAGGTATTACCGCTGCACACCATAGACTTTTTGTGAAGTCAGATCCTTCCCCTTGCCCTGTGGTGCCCTTCAAGGGTCATCACTGAGCCCTATGCTCTTTAACATATATGTGGCTCCCCTGGATAAGCTGATTAGATCTTTTGGTTTCTCAATGATTTCTTATGCCGACGACACTCAAATTGTAGTGTCGATCTCAATTAGAATTGGGGAGGTGACGCATCGCTTTGACAAATGCATATGATCAGTAGTCAGCTGAATGAGCAGTCATTGCCTGAAGATGGACTCAGAGAAAACAGAGGTGCTCCTCTTTGGTAATGCCACCTCTTTTTGGAAACAATTCTGGTGGCCACAGACTTTGGATCTTCTCCTCATGCCAGATTCTAAAGGTAGAAATCTTGGGGTAACCTTAGATTCCAAACTTTCTCTCATTGATTAGATCAATCAACTTACCTCATACTGTTTTTTTCCTATTACAAATCTTGAAGCGTTCCTGCCTTTCATTACCATTGACTTGCAGAAATCAGTTATCATCTCCCTGGTTTTCTCGATGCTAGACTAATGTATGCCCTTTATTTGGGCATTCAGCAAGGTTCCTCAAACAAACTACAGAGGTTGGAAAATGCAGCAGCACATCTCTTCTAGAACATTTTGAAGTTCAAATTAGTCGCTGGTGCACAAGTAAAGTTTAATTGGCTCCCAGTAAAAAAGAGAGTGGCCTTTAAAACATTGTGCATAGTGGAAGCTCTCCACTGTACAGGGCCCGAGTATTTAAAGAAGACATTTTCATGGTACACTGCAAGAAGATGTCTGCAATCTGCAGTTTCTGAAACAGTTATTGTCCCCAAAATCGTAAAGCATCTTGGGGTGGTCGGAACATTGTCCACTCCACCTGTAAACTTTGGAATCGGCTGCTCTGGCAATTAGATGTTAGTCAAATCTGACCATTTTCAGGAAACATCTTAAATCCGTCTCTTTTCTCTCCCTCTATAGTTTTCCACAAATATTGCTACCTCATTACTGTTTCTTACAAACGCTAGAGCCAAGATGCCCATTGACATTCATTGTAATTTATAAAGATATATCAGTATCAATATCATCATCAGACTTTGTTTGCATTTTTCAATGCATAAACGTTTTAATAAATAAGTAAACATGCATTGTACTTCCAAATCTTGTTAAAATATCATGTAAAACGGTACAAAAACAAAGCTCGTCTGAATCATCATACTACAACCCTTCACGATCATCCAAATCCATCATCAATCGTAAAAGAACCACTAAAATAATATTTGATTCCTCAATTCATAAAATAAAATAGGGCCTCCACACTCAATAACTCTTCATAAAATACATACAACTAGATTTAAAAGCAGATCATGTTTAAAATATCTTTAAATGCCCCACATCACATATCCTTTAGCAATCACCTACGTTTTAATGCAGCCCACAAAAATTATGTAACCGCGAAGCACACATTAGGGTCAACTAACTGTTGAATATATAATAAAGTGCAAGGCAACATTGTATAAAATTATATTTTTGGAGCATGGCATAATATAGGTTTACCTTTAAGGCAAATAAACATTACAAAAAAATAAAAGATGCAAATTAGTCTGTGCAGAACTCCCATCACAGGGGTAAGGGGGCAGAGCACTTACTGTATGGGTATTAGCTGGAAAACCAAGCATAAGGGGAGTCATACTTAAACAAAACAGTATCAAGATGAAGCGATGTTGAGAATTTAATACAAATGACCAATAAGACTGAGCGCCAGGTTTTACAGGGGGCATCATATGATATAAAACTACAGAACTTTCGTGGTTGTTGCATGCCCACCTGCTCCTAGCAGCTTTATCTCAAAACAACTACTTAAGCTTTATCCTGAGAAAGCTAGCACAAGCAGAAGGGGATTAAAATAAAACTGTAAGTCCCAAGGCTGCAAAAGTAGAACTGGCATAATTCAGCCAGGGAATCTTGGTAGCAAAATCCAATTTTAAGCAATCCCTCAGCACAGTCTGATTTAAATTGACATGGTGCCAATCAGATATTATCCTCAATATATGAGAAACTCAGCTTGTTGTGACAAGCAAAATTAACACAGCTTCAGGGCAGTGATAGAATTCTATTAAGAAAATAGTCCCCCACACGTTGCAACTGAGTGATTTCCATCACTCCCCAAATTGCTGTGCCATATGTTGCAACAGTCTTAGCTTTGGCAGAATAAATACTCAAGATTTCTGGAAGAGGCCTAGATCCCAGCTTCTTCAAAAAATTAAAGATTGCAACAATACTTTTTTCCAACAGGCCAGCACAAGTAGGGACCATTTCCTTCTATAGGGATTTCCCGTCAAATAACACCCATAGATATGAGAAGGTATCCACCACCTTTTTCTTTTGGTTGGCTATATAAAAACTCGGGGGGGGGTGTCTTAGGGGAATCCCCGCAATAAGCACATGGGATTTGGATTCATTTACTTGTAGTTACAAACACGACATAAACTTGGTATATTCCTCTATGAGACTCTGCAAGACCAAGCTAAGAGTACTGTATTATCTGCATACAGGGGTATGGGAAGGGGAGAAGCTTCAATGTAAGGCACATCTTTAACACACTCCATAGTGATCCTGTTGGTGTATAAAGCAAACAGGAAGGGGGCGAGGATGCACCCCTGTATCACACCCTTCTGGATAAAAAAGGGTTTTGTGCACTCTCCTTCCCTGCCATAGTGGACACATAAGGTTGCCCCAATATAAAGTTGCCTTAGAAATGTGATAATGGGGGGATCAATGCCCATTTGCTCCCTTATTAACCAAAACTTGCTATGGACCACACAGACAAGTGCGGCAGAGAGGTCCATAAAGGCCTTATATAAATGTCTTTTTTTTGCCACAGTGTACTTAGCCATTACCATGGCCACGTTTAGACATTGATCTGTAGTTCCTTTGCCCTTTATAAAGCCATACTGAGCTTCAGAAAGGGCTTTCTGTTCGCCTCCCCAATCTTCCAGTCTATTTAATAACAAATGTCCCATCAGTTTAGCAGTGCTATCAATTAATAATAAAAAATGATAATTGATTGAACTTGATTGGTCCCCTTTTTTATAAACAGGAGTAATAACTGAATGATTCTAAGATTTAGGAGGATCCAGCTTTGCTATGGCATTAAAACGTTAGTTACTAGGGGTACCCAAAGGGCTTTATTAGCCAGAAAGATGCCAACAGGCACCTCGTCGGGAGCAGCGGCCTACATGGGGGTAGATTGGTTTATAGCCCTCTCCACTTCTGCCATATCAAATCTCAGCAGAGGCTCCCTACTCCCTAATTAATTCTGGGCAGGATTCTCACTCATTTCAATACTTTGAAAAATGTTTTGAAAGTGTGTGACCCACCTTTCTTTTACTATGTGTGTGTCTAAAGAGGGTTCGCCTGACTCTTTCAGAAACAGGGTATTTACCACACTCCAAAATCCTCTAATGTCCTTTAATGCTAATGCT
The DNA here is from genome assembly GCA_963921515.1 of Calotriton arnoldi. Taxonomy (NCBI): domain Eukaryota; kingdom Metazoa; phylum Chordata; class Amphibia; order Caudata; family Salamandridae; genus Calotriton; species Calotriton arnoldi. The sequence continues at coordinate 2,160,723 of CAWUFW010002297.1, read as the reverse complement.
TGCCGAAATTCTGCCCAAGCTTCTTCTCTTAACATTTTAAGCCTGGTATTTCTCGCTTCCCTATATCCGGAATGGAGATCCCTGACAATAAGATTATCTCTAGGGATCATATTCAGGCCTTTGTGAACATCTGACAGAGCCTTTGTGCAATTAGTATCAAACCAAACCATCACTCCTGAGGACTCCCTTTACTAGGGTATGGGCCTTTTAACTGTACACTAACTTCTTTCCAAGATCCGCTGGAAGGCCCCTTTTATTTGCTCTGAATGGGGCATTCAGACCTAGACAAGCCTTGACCTCTAGATGCCTATGGGTAAGAACAATAGAAACAAGCTTCCCCGCATCTACCCTAGTCCATTTTAAAGTATAACCATTTTTCTTACAAGGGACTGGTTTTGCAACTTTCTTTGAGCAGTTATTTCCTTTCTTTCCCTCCCAGAACAAAAGACAGTTGAGAAGGGCATGATCACTAAATTCTGTAAAGGTTGTCTGCATCTTCGATATTTTATCTAGTAAGGTGTCAGAGACTTGACCTTTTTCTAGACCCCCGAAAGTCCCCTCCATAAGGCCTGTCTCTGGGTTAACCTTATTTATTAAACCCAGATTCCAGATAGTAAAAAGCCTATGTAGTGCGTTCCCATACTCATTATGAAGAAAATGGGGGATGGGATCCCCTACACAGTTCACTGTCCCTCAGACTGGGTTCTCTGATATAGGACAATTCTTAATATTTAAACCTCCCTGCCAAATAAATTTCAAAGGCTTAGCGCGTTGGTTACATACATCAGTGACTGCCTGCTTTACTTCCCCGGCAACTTGTAACATGTCACCAATAAAATTATTGTTATAAAACGTTATTATTAACAAATCCCACTTGTCTGGGCCCGCACATACCAAATAATGAAAATATTGCAAAAGGTTAACAAGTTTTCACATCTTAATCATGCGGGTAATGGCTATCAGCACCACCTTTCGCTCTACCGCTCTAGTCTGATATGATCTAAGCCATTCACAAGGAGAGGGCTGACCTCCCATGTCTCTTGAAGGCAAATAATGTCAAACCTAGCCAAAACACTGAATCACCATCATCAATAAAAATATTTTACTCTATTTTTCACAACTTTAATAAAGTGGTAATAGAGAGGGGAAAAATATCAAACTTAATACTTACCTATATCTAAGGGTGAAAAAAAGAACACAGCCAAAATGTACCTAAAAACAACATGGCTTACATTAACTTTGTAAAAGCAGTCATTAGCCAATCATATAATACCTTGTCATCGCTATATACCGCAGAATTTCACAAAAATAGCATAACAACAGATATCACTAAGCCTTACAACTTAAAAAACTACTTACCCTACTTACCTGTAGTACTCAAAAGGATCATCTGTGCACCATAATGTCTAATACTGTCACATTTCATGTAAATCGGTTCAGCCGGTTTCATGGTATGCGAGATACAAAGCTCTATGGAAAATGTGTTGGTGGAAAATCCCGTCTTGGGATCCCTTTTTATCTTTGCACCCACTTGAACAATCACAGCAAACCTTTCCAAACTCAGCAGATCTAGATAGAACTATAGGTCTGGAACGTTTCATGGAGATTCATAAAATGGGGGGAAAGTTATTAGCGACCAAAATTCAGAGGTATTCCTATACCTGGGAGTACTAGCAATAACTACAGAGTGGACTGGCTACCGCCACGGTGGGAGGGGGGAATATATACTCAAAATTAACTTAACAATCCATCTACCAAATTTGTTGATGATTATGTCCAATTATTTCTGAAACCGTTCCAATGATAAATATTTCTTTGGGACACTAAAGCCTAATTCATTCATTGAAGATCACGCCCTAAATGGGCCTACTTATCATGGAGTAACATTCCATGGTCACCCTTGGCTGTAGATGTGAAATTACATCAAAAAGATGCAACATCTATACATCACCTCAGTGAGCATGGAAATAAATCAAAAAGGATATCTGGTTGATATCTCAAATCTGAACTATGTGTGCGACAATCATACTGTATTCTTGTATAGCTTAGCTTTGGTAGATTGATTGCTGAGTTAATTTTGAGTATAAATCCACAAGATCAGGAGGCTGTAGAACATTTTGTCTTTCATATGTACATACGAATCTGAAAATAATGTTGTATTCATTTTTCTATCATTAATTGTTAGGTCAATTAATCTACATGCTCTTTCACATGTGTTGATTTATCACATTTATTATGAGACTATAAGTCCAAGGGGGATGTCTTCAATAAATAACAATTGGAAATTCCTTTGATGTATATGCGATAAAAATCACTAATTTGCATGTTACAAAATGGCCGCCAAGGTTGCCACAAAAACAGTCGCATATATGTGCTGAGTCCCTTTTCGATATTTAGAACGACTCACTACCAAATGAATTCAGTTTGTGGTTATAAGGGGATTGTTCACGGGGAGTCGCTGACATTGACGAAGGCCAGGGGAACGAAACGCGTTTGTCAGTTTTCTTTCATCAATGGCTGCACAACGAATAAAGTGACTAATTAATTTTTAAGCCTGGTGTGCTCAGTGCTCATATTTTGGATGTAGCAATATATATATATATATATATATATATATATATATATATACACACACACACATATATATATATCTCCCAATAAAAAATGCGGCAATGTGGAAGGCAATGGTCGAGCGGTGGGGTCATGAGACTTTAGCGTTGGATGTGGAGTTGAGTCATACTGAACACTTGAGCTGAAGTCTAGTTTAAGCAGTGCCGCATTTGGGAGTACTCCTGTATGAAGCTTAATCACGGGACTCTAAGAATGGAGTTTGATAATAGCAGGAAGATGATGGCAGAGTGTCCCCCGAGGATTTAGACATGATTAATGTGACAGGAGCACCTGGATGAGTATGAAATGTGGCACCATTATGTTTTAATAATTTTAAAGTGGTTCTGAGTGTTTGATAGATAATGATTTAAGTATTTGCAATTTTGGTTTGCATCTTTCTGAAAGATCTTTTGATTTTGGAGCAGCAGCATAAGACATAATGCATATTCCAGTCCACCTTTTCATGTGTGCCAGCAAGATGCTATATGGGACTTGTGGTTCGAAAACTGACTTTTCTAATTACATGTACTGCGCTCAGTGGCACTGGCCTTGATATTTTTTTAGTAAACTCATTCTGAGTATAATTGTTGTTAGTATTTACACTCTAATTTCAGGGATTGTTCTAAAAAAGTTTCTATATCCTTATTAAGATTTCTAAAAGTGGGCAGGTAGAAAACGTGCACTAAATCTGCTTCTGTACTTTGGCAGCGAGGGCACCAAACACCATCTAGGCCCCCTCATTTGGCTATTTTAGCTGGTGTATAATATATGTTAAAGGTGGGAGTCCATTTTCTATGTTTATGTTTTATTTGTACTTGATTGGTTACTGAGACACATGTGATCAAGGCGAGTAATGGTCAAAATGCGTGTTTGGGAGTAAAAGCCAGTGCTTCACATTGAACTGACTGAGCATCTTTTCTGGAAGAAAGGTGTTTTGATTGTCTATTATTTGCCGGTGGACTCGCCCGGCTGGGTGCTCAACCCCTCTCAGGCCCAAAGACTTTTTAGAGTTGCTGGTATTGAATTATTCCATGAGGTGGCCGGCCGTTGCAAAGAGCACTTTTGCCGGACTATGCTGCTAGAGTAACAGGTACATTTACGGCGTCACAGAGATGAGCAGGTGCACCGGGGGTTAGGGGGCTCCCGAACACGTTGGAGAACGTTGACGGGGGTGTTGTTACCTTCCAGTGTTCTTTGGCCGGTGACAGCTACACATCTCTGTTTGGCCGCAGGCACATGATTGTGATACCAGTTGATAGTAAGGCTGTTACAGCCTACTTATTCTTCCTGTTTTCTCCACATGCTGAGTGGCTTACTAATTATAGAGTGGTAAGGGGAACTGGTCCATTTTGGGATCGGAGAGACACATGAGGCACAGCGTTATATTTGCTATTTTCATCATTTGGCTTCTCTCAAACTTTATCTACCATGACTGACTCATTGGATACAGAGAGTACAATCAGCAGAACTCGCCCTCTTTGCGAGTGTATAACCAAGAGTTAGCAGTGTAGCCAGGGACACCAGTACAGGATTTGACCTACAACAAAAACTAAGGAAAATAGAAAAACTTAATTGCTCTGAAATTTCCAAATGGTGGGAGGTTAAGTCTCTACAGAACTATGTAGACAACAACATGATACCAAGAGGCCTACGGATCTACATCATACCCTCTTACGATTCACCTAATCTGCTCATGTTGGAGGAATGGGAAGACAATGCGGCACAGACCTCTAGAAGGATGTTAGAGATCCTGATTAAATACACGTGGCTAGATAGAGACTGTTTGCTAAAGGAGATATCAGCTCTGAAACCCAAATTGGATGGTAGAAATGTAAAATAGATCATAAACAAAGTTTTGGCTGAGATGAAAATTTACATAGTTAAGCATGAGGATGATAGCAAAATCCTAAAACAAACTAAATTACTGAGGGATTGTGATGATTATGTCAATGGGCGCATTTTAACCTTTAATTGGAAATATGACAAAGAGTTTGAGAAATTGGTGAATGAAACACACATTAGTGATAACACCGTTGTGGCAGATGAAGCAGGTATCTCAACTAGGAATGAAACGGATACATCCATTTGAAGCAACACACCTGAAAGTGTGAAAAGCACCAGATTGGGGCATTTTTTAGACCTGTACAGACTGCTGCGGAAGGGGAGAAAAATACCTTGGGGTTAGATAGTTCCCAAACCAAGTGGAGGAGGAACACCAACAAGAACACGAGGAAGAGACCAAGGTCGGGGAGGAGTCACCAGAGGCATCAAAGATTCTGACAAAGAAAACACACGAATGATCACAAGAGGGCACGTGGGAACCAATGCGCAGAGCCCCAATGTTGAACCATAATGGATGAAAAAATGGTAAGCAGAACAATCATAAACCTATCTGAAAGAACTCTGAGCTACAGAGAAAAACAATTGTTGTGCTTAGGTCTGTCCTTTTGTCCTTTACATGGGTACAACTATGTGGGTACTAGAATCAATGTCTTCAAATATATTAGGACATTGAAATTGACTAAATGGCATCGGTTGAAACCTAAGTTGCACCAACCAACATCCAACATTCAGACAGATGAATTTACTGAGAGTAATCTCACCGTAGGTGACCCAGGCACACTGGCTTTATTACAGGAACTCACCATGGGGGATACCATTGAGACCACTACTGAAACATATCTTGATGATCTGGGCATTACACATGATGCAGCCTTTCCAAGTGAGTTCAAACCCCCATCCTTTTTTTGTCCTGGTATGCACCATGACAATTTAGACACATTTCATGACATGGTTACTTTAGAACTTAAGCGACTCAAAAAATGCCCTATATACGATAAAAACTACAATCTCACACAGCTAAATCTTCAGGCTCTGGACTCTCTGTCCAAAGATGAAAGCATTGTTATTTGCCCCTATGACAAGGAGGGCAACATTGTCCTAATGAATAGAGATGATTATATCGATGAGGCAATGTGCCAACTCAAAGACACCACCTTTTCTCAGAACATTGCCAAATCTGTATATGCCAGTAGCATTGCAACCATCTGGGAGAAGTTAATTGTATGGCGTGACCTTGGCCTCATCGATTGTGATGAGTGTTGTTTTTTGAGGAAGGAATATCCTAGATTACCCACCTTATACCTACTGCCCAAAGTACATAAAAACATGACCATCCCTCCAGGCAGACCAATTGTATTCTCAAGGGGTAGCTCCCTGGAGAATAAATCAAGGTATGTTATTTCCGTACTTAGAACGTTTGTTGTGACACTGCCATCCTATGTCCAGGATACTAAAGATTTCTTGGGCAAATTCTCAGTGTTGACATGGAACCCTGATTTCCTGCAAATGACATTAGATGTAAGTTCCTTGTATACAGTAATTGATCATCAACAAGGGATAGCTGCGTACGAGCACTTTATGAGAGTTAGAAAGGTAAAATACTGTGCACACACCGAGATGATTCTAAAAATGATACCCCATTGTTTAAATCACATCTTCATGTTCAATGGTGCCCTCCACCAACATGCCATGGGGGCTTGTTTTGTCCCCAGTCTAGTGCATTTGTCCTTAGGCTGGTGAGAATAACAGCTGAGTGAGGACAGTACCTTATCCAGGGACCTGGAGAGGGTAATTCTGTGGCTGAGGTACATTGACAACCTTTTTATCATCTGCAAGGAGTCAAGTACCTCAGCCACTAATTTTGTTGCCAAACTCAATTTGAACAACCACAAATTAGCATTCTCTGAGATTACCAGCAGTACCACCATTGAGCACCTGGATGTTATAGTTAAAATTGTAGAAAACAATATTCAGACCAAACTGTTTAGGAATAAGACAGCTGGCAACAGCCTCCTCCATGCCCTCAGTGGGCATCCTGAGAATTTAAAAGGAGCATCCCTTACGGAGAAATCCTTTGGACCCATAGGAATTGCAGTACAGAAAAGGCCTATCTCACAGAACAAATATCATGCTAAAAAGGTTCAAAGAAAGAGATCACCCTGACTGGGTCCTGAGGAAAGCCATCACCAATGCCAGTACTCTCAATAGGGACCAGTTACTGTTCACCAATACTATCACAGACACTACTGGTCCCATTCCCAGATGTATACTGACATATAACAACAGCTCCAAAAAGGTCACATAGATCCCCAGCAAACACTGACCCTTTGAAAAAAGTGTTTCTGTCATTGGCAAAGAAGTTGGTATGCATCCCAGTATCACTTTCCGCAGAAACAAATCCCTGAGGGCCACACTTGTGAGATGTGATATCATCCTGACCAGGGGGATAACACAACACAACCTCAAGGGTTTTTACACTTGTGGCCAATGCAGGGCATGCAGGAACACTAAGATCACCATCACATATATCACCTTTAATGGTTCTATATGTACGATCAATCCATTTTTGAAATGCAGTACTAATCATGTCATTTATGCCTTGGTTTGCCCCTGCAACCTGAGATACATAGGCAACACTATTTTTGCAGTTAAAAAGAGGGTTCATGAACACGTCCATCCTGATGAGCTGAATCAAGATGAAGAACTAGGAATACACCTGTACAATGATTAAACTCAGCGCAGATTGTTTTGTTTTTCTGTTGTCTCTTGGTTAGGAGCACTGAATTTTCGTTCGCCAGTAGGTAGTTATGGTTAGGACCTAGTTTCCATAGGAAAAGCGATTTTTGATTTGCCAATATCTTTGGTGCCGTTTGATGAATCTTCGTGAAATTTTCAAAACTAATAGGGTGCTCCAGTCAGCTCCTGTCTTGAAAGTTTCAGTGTGATTCATCAAGCGGGAGCCAAGAAAAAGGGGGGTCCCAAAATGCATTTTCTCCATGTTAATTTCCATAGTAAATTTTGGAAAAGGCTACAGCCCGAACTGCTGAACGGAATTACACCAAATTTTGCAAAAAGGTAGCTCTTGGTTCAGAAAGCGAAATTCTTTTTAAATTGTGTAAATCCATTCAGTAGTTCCTGAAATATTCATATTTAAAATATTTATATATCTGGTGACAGTGGTGGATCCGCGAACCCTCATGAGCACGAGCTTGATTCTGATTGGTTGCCAACACTCTAAACCAAAAAGTGTTGGCAGTCATCTTGTGACTTGGTTGAACCGAGTCACAAGAAAAGAGGTCATAAAACAAGAAAAGGGGGCAGGGTAGAAACACCCTGACCCCTTAGGCCTGGTCAGGGGGTCCCACAGGGACCTCCAGGGACAAAAAAAGCATTTTTTAAATTTAATTTTCAGCGCGATTCACGTAGGGTCCACAAATCTGGCCGAAATTGTTTTTTAAAAATGAAGCGCGGGCTCCCGCGCTTCGTTTGTTTTAAGCCCTCGGGTGGGCCTGGTCCCGGGGGCAATGTTTTAATATGTAGCGGGGGCCCACGGGGGCCCCCAAAGCCCCTGGGACCACCACCTCCCCGGGGCTTTGTTAATTATGCGTGGGGGCATGCAGCCCCCCACGCTGCCCCATGGAGCACCACCTCCCTGGGACTTCAATTTATATGGTGTGGGGGGGCCTTGTGGACCCCCCAAGTCCTGGGGACCGCCACCTTCCCGGGGCTACTTCTAAATACTAAGTGTGGGGGGCTGAATAATAAAGATACGGTGGTCCGTTGCAGACCCCCGGGGCTTTAAACAGTAATGCAGGAGGCAGGGAGCCGGCAGGGACTGCGGGGGCATTGGGGCTCCCTCCGCGGTCCCCAACGTGAGAGCATTCCCCGGGGATGAGGTCCCCGGGGCAGATACCAAATAATGGAAGTGGGGCTTTTTTTCTCTTGATTTTGGAGTCGCGACCCCATCGCGGCTCTCAGCGCGGCCCCCCATGTAACGTTGCGTTAGATTTGCGGATCCACCTCAAATAAATAATTTAATACTATATAATTTAGAAGGTAGTGTTGCATTTCTTAACTTGCTTTATAGAGGAAAGTGAGATTGAAGTTAATAATACGATTACATTTGATAGAGTTAGTAAAAATATATAAAATTAAAAATTAAAAGTTAAACCTGAAAAGTGTTTTGTGTTGTAGTACATTGAATTTATGCTTTTGCAGATTTGCGACGGGTTCGCGAATCCACAAAAAATTAAAAAAGAGTATGTATGTTTAAAAGAAAATAAGATTCAATATTGTGTTATAGGGTGGCGCTAAAAAGAGCCCTTGTTTTCATTATGAATTTGTTGTAGCTACATGTAAGTGTGGATGCACAGCTTTGGGTTGTTAAGAAAGACTCTGTTCCCTTGATCTGTGAAGTGTACTCCATCACTTCTGTAGATGTCATCCATATCAAAACATAGATTGTTGTTTTAGATGGAGCCCATCCTATGGTCTCTGAGGTAAGCAGAAACAGCTTTATTGACATTCTTTCTAGCTTTCTCAATCTGTGGACAGAATTGATTCGGCCACTTCCATTTCTGTCTTTGGCATATATTAGAGTATACAAAGACAGTTTGAGGGAAAAGCAACATCAATTGTGCAAAGGAATCCTTCATGAGCATTTCCAGTCCTACTCCAGTCAATGGGCCTAGGTCAGTGCCACCACAGTACACGATCATGAGGTCAGGGGGTTGGAGATGCAAAAGGTTTTAACCAAAGGCATCAATTGGTTTCAATGTAATCCTCTCTGTGCAATCCATTTAATATCCCAAATTTTGTAAAGCTAGGTCTTTGTCAATACCTCGGTGTTCAGCATACCTTTTGCACCAGAAAACATAGCTGTGGCCTACAATCCATACTGTAAGCATCTTGAAGGGATGTCTGGAAGTAATGAGACGATGTCTGTAGCTGAGGTAGTCAGTTGGTAGAATGAGAGTAGAATGAGAGTATCTAAAATGGTGGACAAGATGCTGTTTTTGAAAAAGCAGATAACTGATTGGCTGTTCATGAACATTGTACACTCAAAAATAGGATGCATGTTACTTTCTTAAAGAAGCATGTTTCTTATTGGTTATTAAAAAATTGTTTGAAAGGTACAGTAGATAGGATTAGGTAATATTTTGCAAAAGTCAGCCACACCTGCTATTTGCATTTGTAAGCTACTGTGCTGAACTTGAAAATATGTTGAACTTGTGACCTGCCAGTACAGTTGAATGTTGCAGAAACTGTTACTATGAAAACTGGGATTAAGCAGAATGGGAGAAGGGTTGAAACTTAACTGTGGTTTTAAAATATTAAATTGTAATTTATATATAAGTGATATGTTATTAAAGTAAGATTTCCTTAATCAGTAGTACGTTTAGAAGTGGTGTGCTCTTAAAAAATAATACTAGTATTATTAGTAATAGGTTTTTGAACTCCCGTATGGATTCGCGGCTCCATCGCGACGCTTTACTGAGGCACTGCGGTGGAGTCGCGACTCAAGAAAATTACTGAACCAGTTTGGGCACTTTTAGAAGTCAGTTGGTAAGGGTTGATATGTCTAACCAATAGAAATGTGTTTCACAATATGAAATAATGTAGGAAGGAATGTGATTTGTTACTTACATTTATTTGTGTGGAGAAAGAGAGGGAAAGTTTGCCATTACTGGTTTTACCTTGTTGAGAGTGGTGCATTACATTGATTGTGTGCAAAAGAAAATCTTTTATGAGTTTCTGATATTTCATATTCTACAATACTATTTGAAAGGTGAGTTACAAATTTGTGAGGTGTATTATGTATTATGTAGGAGTGCTTTACTGTTTGTAGTGATATTTTAATTTTTGAAAAGCTTCATTTTCAAAGTTTAAAAATTATTCAAGAACTGTGATGTTTGAAATATGTTATTAAATGTAGAGATGTGTATTGTAGTTTGTTTTATTGTACTTAAATGATGATTGAAATAGATTGTGTATAGTAATATGTGTATATTGGAAGATGGACTAGCTATTATGGTAGTTTGTATTAGTGTGCGGAAATGTACAATTGAAGTACACTGCATAATTTTAGGTGTCGCTTTCAAATTGAAAGTGCAGTCTGTCAAGTTTTAAGGTGTGCATGGACTTGTGACTGAGGTATGGCTCTACTTGCATATGTATTCTCATAATTCTTATACATTTGAAGATGCAAGATGTATAACAAAGAGGTGTTGTTGCTTTGTATGTGGCTAGGCTCAACACTGTGAGTAGTACTAGAATGGTGAAGCTGCAGCACAAAAGTGAGGTTTAAAACATGTTGACATGAGGTATTAGTGATTAGGCTACTTTGTATAAGTCTCTAGAGAGGTACAGTTGAATTATGCCACATAGGTTTTGGTGTTTGCTTGAAATGGGAAGTGTGTTCTGTGAAGTTTTCAGGTCTGCATAGTGTTGTGATTGAGGAAAGTCTCTACTTGGAGATATATTCTGATATGTGATATCCATCTGAAGATGATAGACGTGTAAAACACAGGTGAACATCCATTTGTATGCTTCTTTTATATATAGTGGCACTAGGAAAAGATACAGACATATGCATGCATGCTTTCAGAAATATGGGGAGACTTACAGCAGAGACATGTGAAGGGTTGCTGCTTTATGTTTGGCTGGCCCAACACCCTAAGTAGTTGTAGAATGGGGAAGCTGCAGCACAAAAGTGAGGTTTAAGACATGTTGGCAGAGGGATTAGTTATTAGGCTACTTTGTATGAGTCTGTGGAAAGCTACACTTCAAATATACTGCATAGTTTTCAGGTGTCTGCTTGAAATGTGAAGTGCAGTCTGTCAAATTTTAAGATCTGGATGGCTTGTGACTGAGGTATGTCTCTACTTGCACATGTATTCTGATACGTGTTATGCATTTGAAGATGCTAGACATATAAAACACAGGTATACATCTATTTGTATATTTCTTTTATATATGATGCTGCTAGCAAAAGGTACAGACATATGCATGCATGCTTTCAGGAATATGGTGAGACTTACAGCTGAGACATGTGGTGGGCTGCTGCTTTATATTTGGCTAGGCCCAACACCCTAAGTAGTCACAGAATGGTGAAGCTGCAGCACAAAAGTGAGGTTTAAGACATGTTAGGAAACGGATTAGTGATTACGCTACTTTGTATGAGTCTGTGGAAAGGTACACTTGAACTATGCTGCATAAATGTAGGTGTCTGTTTGAAATGTGAAGTGCATTCTCTCAAGTTTTAAGGTCTGCATGGTGTTGTGACTGAAGTATGTCTCTATTTACACATGTATTCTGATATGTGTTATCCATCTGAAGATGCTAGACGTGTAAAACACAGGTATACATCTATTTGTATGCTTCTTTTATATATGGTGTCCCTAGCAAAAGGTACAGACACATGCATGCATGCTTTCAGGAATATGGTGAGACTTACAACAGAGACATGTGAAGGGTTGCTGCTTTGTATTTGGCTAGGCTCAACAGTCAGAGTAGTAGCAGAATGGTGAAGCTGCAGCACAAAAGTGAGGTTTAAGACATGTTGGCAGAGGAATTAGTGATTATGGCTACTTTGTATGAGTCTGTGGAAAAGTACATTTGAAGTATGCCGCATAAATCTAGGTGTCTGTTTGAAATGTAAAGTGCAGTCTGTCAAGTTTTAAGGTCTGCATGGTCTTGTGACTGACGTATGTGTCTACTTGCATATGTATTGTTATATGTGTTATGCATCTGAAGATGCTAGACGTATAAAACACAGGTATACATCTATTTGTATGTTTCTTTTATATATGATGGCTACTAGCAAAAGGTACAGACACATGCATGCATGCTTTCAGGAATATGGTGAGACTTACAACAGAGACATGCGAAGGGTTGCTGCTTTATATTTGGCTAGGCCCAACAGTCCTGAGTAGTCGTAGAATGGTGAAGCTGCAGCACAAAAAGTGAGGTTTAAGACATGTTGGCAGAGGGATTAGTGATTAGGCTACTTTGTATGAGTCTGTGGAAAAACACAGCTATAGAAATATTTGTATATTTCCTTTATATATGGTGTCACTAGCAAAAGGTACAGACACATGCATGGATGCTTTCAGGAATATGGTGCGACTTACAACAGAGACATGTGAAGGGTTGCTGCTTTATATTTGGGTAAGCTCAACACTTAAGGTGTTATTTTGAAATGGGAACGCCAGTCTGTGAAGTTTAAGGGACTTTATGGTGTTGTGAATGACGTATGTGTCTACTTATACATCTATTGTCTGATGTATTATACATGTGAACCTGATTGGTTTGGGTAGTAGTAGAGACATTCCTTTAGTTCTGCTCTGTCATTCTGTTGCAGAGGTTGTGATGTCTTCTAAATGAAGGAATTGTGCAGTGTCTGACATAGCTTGTTCAATACTCAGTTGCCATATTTTATGAGTAGAAATGAATACATACACTTTTTTTACTCAAATTTAGATAGTATGTGCTCTGAGATGTTACTGTTTAAACATTTGGTTCTTATTATATGTTTGATAATATGTAAAGTATAATATTCTAAATATTTATGTGTTATGGAGACTTTTGCTATGCAATTGAAAGTATGTGTTTATTTATAGATGAGAATATTTGTATATAATTATTTTAATAATATAAAATTATTTTTAGAAACTATTTAAACTTTTCTTTTTTTAGATATTCACCATTATTAGTAAGAAAGATTGAGTATGACAAGAAAAGATCAAAAGAAAAGACAAGAAAGAAAAGAGTACTATTTAAAAGAAAGAGAAAAGCAGAAATTAGATGAAGTTCAAAATGTTACACTGAAGAAAAAGACTTCTGGTAAGAGAACTAAAGAGTTTCTTAAAAGAATTTAAAAAATGTAAAGAATTTTCAAAATGTGGAAAAGAGAAAGGAAAGTTCTACAACCAATCGAAAGGAAACGAAAAAAGGACATATTAATATAAAATCATGTTATGGGAAAACAATCCATGTTGAAAGAAGGCTGAAAGAATATGAAGACATAAGGAAGAGAATGTATAGAAGTAGAGTACTACAAAATGTATTGAAAGATTGTAAACAATATAAAAGAAGATCAGCAGCTTATAAGAAAAAGAAACAGATTGAAAGTGTAGTAAAAAAGCTTTTGAATTGAAACGAAAATTATTTATATTGGTATTGAAGAGAATGAAAACATTGGATAAAACAATGCTGTTTATGAAGGAGAAAAGCAAAAGAAAATGACTGGTTAATAGAAGTAACTTTTGCAAAACTTTTACTGGTGAATGGAAGCACACTTCTAGTACTGAGCCTTTCTTTAATGAAGAAAGCTATTTTCAACAAAATACATTAGTTCATGCAGTTGATACCAGTGGTTGATGTTATGAGATGAAAGATGGTTGTCCAATTGAAAAAGAAAAGATGGTTCCTAGAAATGTGGAAGAAGTAATAGCTGAAGAAGTTCAAGGAAGGTGTACACAAGCTCCAGTGTATAAGTGGGATTGTAGTAGTATTTGTAGTATTCAACAGGAATCTATTGATATATTGCGAGTTTACTTACGAGAATATGCCAAAAAAGTCTTAAACAGAAGATTAAGATGTTTCAAGGACTAGATCCATGTAAAGTAAGAAAATATACTAACTTGCAGGGTCATTCTCTGGCTTGTCTTTCAAGAAAAGTGTGTCAAAATACTTGCCATCATTTAAGAATGTTAGCAGTACACCACTCAGAAATGCGGAAGTTAGTAAGGAGACTCTGACTATGTAAAAAGTCCTGCATTATGTTCAAGTGAAATGAACACAGCTCTTTTGCATGGTTCAGTATCAGATGTAAAAAAGTTTGTGATGATATACAGTTTTGTTTCTTTGGTTCACAAGAGGAGTGTAGAGAAAGTGAGAGCTTGATAAGTGTAGGTGTTGAAGAACAGGTGGAAGATATTAGTACTGACAAGTTTGCAGAAGAAATGACAAAGTTTAAGATAGTTTCATCTGAAAAACCAAACTATGTTTGTATTTGTTGTCGATGTACTCACTATAGAAGTCAAACTAGGAATGTTGATCTATATTTAAAAAGTGAAAAGAAAAACAATGATAAGTGGGAGCAATTTGGTGCTTATTTGTTGGTGGCAGGTCATTTTGAGTTGGCTACTGATCAACATATTTGTAAATATTGTTATAACAAATTAGAAGAGAACAAAATGCCAGCTAGAGCTGTACATAACAACTTAGAGTTGGTAGGTATTCCTCCGGTACTGGCAGATTTAAATACATATGAGTCCATTCTTATTCAAATTGTGCACCCGTTTCAGGCTATAGTTTGTATGGAGCCTAAAACAGGTAAGCTGCCTCCAACAGATTTACAAAGAGGTCTGAAAGGAAGAGTTGTGTACTTACCTTTAGATTTTAAGAAAAATATTGAAACTGTTAGTATAGACAGGGAGGAAAGTGAGCCTGTAGTTATTCTAGTTAATGGTGTACCAACAAAGAGTCGAAACATATGGCAAGAGTTTGTAGATGTTAACAAACTTCAAAAGGCTACATTGTATCTGGTGCAGAATAATATTTATTATAAGAATGTAGCGTTGATGAACAGGAAATATGTTTAGAAGATGAAACAGAAATTTCAAGTGGCCAAATAGAAAAAGTGGACAAGTCTAGGAGTGAAGAGATTTATGAACATTACAGTATACATCCTCTACATTCTAAAGAAGTGATAGGAAACAATATTGAATTATTTTAAATGAAGAAAGTGAAGGGAACTCCCATGAGTATATGGGAAAGAAATTTAGAAGCCCATTGTTTTCCACAGCTGTTCCCCACTGGAGAAGGTGGACGATATGATGAACAAGCAGTACAGATTCCAGCTTCAGAATACCGCTCAACAAGATTGTACTCAGAAGATACAAGATTTCGACAGTGTAGTCCATATATATTTCATCTTCTCTTTGAAAGTGATTTATCTGCACTTTCGTATGCATCAACCATATATTAAAAACAGGAGTTCATCTTCCACATGTTTCTGCAAAGGAATTCATGGACAACGTTCAACAAAGAGATGAACAGTTAGAATCTCAGTTAATAAATTTGATGGCATGTCAACGTGGTACCAATGAGCATTGGTATCGTCGTCATGGAGAACTTGAATGTATGTTAAGAAACTTAGGTACCCCTACATGGTTTGTTACACTTAGCTGTGCTGATTATGCGTGGGACAATTTACTTGAATTTCTAAGAGAAGCAAATTCAAATTTAAAAAATATTGAATTGAAGACACCTGGAGAACTATGTTCCTTGGATCCTGTAAATGTCTGCAGATATTTTAACCATAGGTTTCAAAGTATGATGTCATTTATCTGCAATAAAAGTATTCCTCCTCTTGGAGAAGTAACTGATTTCATTTGGCGAAAAGAGTACCAAGCCAGAGGTGCTCCTCATATACACATGCTATTATGGATCAAGAATGCTCCAAAATTTGGAACTGATACTGATGAAAGTGTTTTGTCTTTCATTGAACAGTATGTTACCTGTGACATTCCAAGAGAAGGAGGAGAAAACACCTTGAGACAACAAGTTTTACAGTTTCAAAGTCATCGATGTGGCAAATACTGTCGACAAAATACAAGTCTAAGGAAAATGTTATACAAAGTGTCGT
Source organism: Calotriton arnoldi (assembly GCA_963921515.1). Lineage (NCBI taxonomy): Eukaryota > Metazoa > Chordata > Amphibia > Caudata > Salamandridae > Calotriton > Calotriton arnoldi. The sequence goes on along the minus strand of CAWUFW010002297.1, from coordinate 2,144,618 downwards.
TTTGGATTCCCACGTTCAATAATTTCAAAAGGAAGAGTAAATAGTTTTATGTCAGCAGTAAGGCATACAATAACTTGGAAATCTCCGAAGAATATATAAAACTTAAAAAGAACTGAAGATTCAAAGTATATTAATGACTACAATCCAGTGATTTTGACAATGTGGAATGCAAACATGGATATTCAATATGTTGCAGATAATTTAATTGCTGTTGCTCACTATGTTACATCATATATAACTAAATCTGAAAAGACAGAGATGAAAGAAATGTGGGAAGAAATTTCACAGGAAAAGAGTCTTAGCAAGAAATTGTACAGCTTTAGCTTGAAAATGCTTTCCCACCGAGAGATTGGATCCTATGAATGTTCGGATCGGTTGAGCTCTGCCAGTTTATATTCAAAGTCAAGAGGAATCATTTGGATAAGTTTAGGTCTTGCCTGCACACGAAATAGAGTATTGAAAACATTACAAGAAATCAAATACTTAGCACTGAATGAACCAGAAAGTACAGATATTGTTAAAACTACTATGCTAGATACGTACTATCCCAATAGGAGTCCATATCTGGAAAACCTATGTCTCTATGAAATACTTCAACATTATAGCTTTAAAAGAAACATTACAGAAAATATAAATGAAGAAAAATATGCAGTAATTGGATGTGATGGATGTTTGGTAAAACATGTCAAAGGAAATCTTATTAACCACAGAAAACTCAGTTGTGAAAGTCCAGATAAGAGGGAATTTTTCTATTAAGCACTTCTGCAACTGTTCAAGCCTTGGCGTAGTGAAGCGGAATTACTTTGAGATTTCGGCTGCTATGAAGATTCGTTTAATGCATGTAAAGATAGCATTCAATGCAAAATCTTCCCAACTTATCTGCAAATGTTAAATGATGAAATTGAACAAGAAACTACTATTGCAGCTGAAATAGTTAGAGACAGTTCTCAAGATAGTCAAAGTTTGGGTCCTCTAAGTCAAGATCCACAAGGGCAACCAATTATTGAAAATGAAGCAGCAATAGCCATGAATGAGAGTAGAAACTGCAATGCAACAAGCACAACAGGATATTATTCAGTTGGAAAAGTTAGAAGAACAACTAAACATTGAACGAAAAGAAATATATCTACAAGTGACAGAACAGATACAACATGGTTTGCAACATGAAAAAAAGAATGCCAATGCTCATCATTTAAACCTATACTAATGTACATCAGTGGTCAAGCTGGAACAGGAAAAAGTTTCTTAGTTACAGTTTTGACTAGTTATCTATACAAAACTACAGAATCACATTTATCTTGTGTTGTAACAGCTCCTACTGGATTAGCAGCACACAACATTAAAGGGATTACTTTACATCGATTACTTATGCTACCAGTTGAACATGATAATAAATTGGAATATCACAAGCTATCTGGAGAAGCTTGTTATGAAGTCTCAAGAGTACTGAAGAAAATGAAACTTCTAATCATTGATGAGGTGAGCATGGTCTCAAACTTAATGCTTGCCTTTGTACACTTGAGAATGCAACAGATTTTAAAAACAGATTACGATGTTCTATTTGGAGGAAAACATGTAATTGTATTTGGCGATCTACTACAACTTACTCCTGTAAAAGGGCAACCTGTTTTAAAACACTTGTCCATGAAGATACTAGAAAATCTTTGGGAAGTATTGGAAATGTGAACATTTGGTCACATTTTGAATATAAAGAACTTATTAAGAATATGCTACAAGCAAGTGATGAACATTATGGAAATATTCTTCAAGATATAAGAATTGGTGTATTGACAAAACATGGTAAACAAGCTTTAGAAAGTCGGCTAATAAGGAACCTGTTTACAACTGGAAATACAGCGGCTGAAATAATGTACAATAACCTTGAAGAAAAGAAATCTATAGTTTGCCTAATGCCTACACTGCAAGAGTGTTCTACATTTAATCGAAGAACTTTTAAAACTGGAAAACAACAAATAGTGGAAATTGAAGCTATTGATAAAATTGAACATCAAGGAGTGACTATTCTTCTCACAGAGAAACTACAGTCAAAATTGGATTCTTTGGAATAGTCTGTATCGAAGACTGCAGGCTTAGAAAACACTTTACATGTGTGTATAAACTGTTGGATAATTTTACGGCGTAATTTGAATGTAGAAGAAGTTTTAGTAAATGGAGCAATGGGAAAAGTTGTTGATTTTGTAAATTTTCAAAACAGAGATGGAATAGAATTTTTTAAGATAAAATTTGATGAGATTAAAGAGGTAAGACAGATTGGGCGTTGTGTTGTACATTTTTTGCTTGTAAAAGACTTGTATGTTTGCAGAAAGCAGTTTCCTTTGTCTTTTACATATGCAGTAACTATTCATAAATCTCAAGGTTTAAGTATAGACAGTGCTTTGGTAAATATTGGAAGTACAGTGTTCAAAGAGGGAATGGCATACGTTGCATTGTCTCGAGAAAGAACATTATCTGGTTTGTATTTGATTGATTTTGATGAGAAAAGGGTTAGTGCTGATACAAATTGTGTAAGAGAGTACAATCGTTTAAGAAGACTTTATATTCCTCATTTAGGTGAATATCCAATATATGAGAAATGTGTAGTATGTCCAAAACAGAAATATGTCAAACATTTAATTGAGGTTCAAAAAAAAACAATTGAAGAGAATCATAAAGGTGTAAAGAAAATTAAAATGGAAACTGTTGATGAGATTGTAGGATACCAGTAGGAAAACAGTTCAGGTATCAACTGCTATGCTAATGTGATTTTGAATGTCGTGTTTCATCTAGAAGAGCTTCATTGTGAAATTATGGGAAATCATGAAAAAGATGTTGTTCTTTATTACGTCATGTATTTCAACAGTTGGTAACTGACAGAAGTAAAATCTATACTGCTTCTGGTGTTCGACATCTTTTGGATATATGTACTGGTTCTTTGACATTTACTCTCAATGTACAACAAGATGCACAAGAATTTCTAATGCTTGGAGTTTAGAACATGAAGGAATACAGATTGGAAACTTATTTGGAGTAAGTTACAGATGGCATCATAAATGTGAAGAGTGTTCATTTACTTCCAGCACTGAAATAGACACAGAACGATTCATATACTTGACGATACCAGATTGTAAATCAGTACCTTTTAACAAATTAGTAAAAACAGCCAATCAGGATATGAAATGTTCGCATTGTAAATCAGAGATGTTGTCTACATTACATATAGAAAGATCTGGAAAATATCTCATTTTAATGTTTCAACGCTGTAGAGCAAATGAAAGAAAATTGGAGACCAAAATAAATTTTTGGGATGTAAGTCAAATATCTATTTCAGGAAGAACTTTTATAGCTGTGGCTATTATTTTCCATGATGGACCTATTACAACATCTGGACACTATACTGTGTATTTAAAGTGTAATAAAGAATGGACACATTGCAATGATGCCCACTTGCAATTCAAATCTAGGTTGCCTTTCGAATTACCAAATTCATATTTGATATTTTTGAAGCCAAAGTTTTGAATACATTATTCGGCCTATTGGGAAGATGTGAACACGAATTAACAAATGTATTTTGGATTTTTCAAAGTGAAAGTGTTGAATACATTATTCGGCCTATTGGGAAGATGTGAACAGAAATTGGACAGGATTGAAACAATTTATATTTATAATTAGTGTTATTATTTGTGCTAATTGATATTGCATTTGGAAAATTGTGTTTAAAAGCAATAGTTTATATATTTGTTGACTATATTGTACCAGATGTAAATGAGAGTGTACATTTTAGCAAATGTACTTAAGAGTAATAAAAGACTTAGGGGTCGATTCCGATCTCGGCAGTGGGAGCTCCGAATCGGATTCGGCTTCACCGGATCCGATTCGGAGCCCTGTTCCCGACCGAACCGTACGCGGGTCCGGCCGAGCGAGTACGATGCGAAATCGCCGACCGACTCGTCCGGGCGTCCCGACCGCTCCGACCGACTCGCTCCGGCTCGAACCGCTCCGACCGACTCGCTCGGACTCGACTACGCACCGCGCAATGGAGACGTTCCCGGCCGGGTAAGTACGATGCGCGCCGCGGGCAGTCCGACCGAGCCGCGCACTCCGGCTCGTAAGAGCAGTCGGAGCAGTGCTCGGGGTCCGTGTCGGACCCCCTGCATGCGTAGCCGCGCGAAGTCGCACACAGGGGGACCCATGGGTCCCCCTACCTGTGCGTGTACGGCGCAAATCGCTCGCCGCGTACCCGCTGTAGGGCGCCCTTGTCCGACTCGCACCCATTGAGTCAACGGGAGCCCGCGTACGCGTTGTACGACCCGGCTCCCATTGACATCAATGGGAGTCCGACCGACTCGAGTCCGATAACATACGGACGCATCGTACTCGTTCGGTCGGACTGCACGGGTCCGATTCGGTCGGAAATCTCTCCGGGTCCGGCTCGGTCGGAGAAATTTCCGGCCCCAATCGGAATCGACCCCTAAATGTACAAGTTGGACGTAATTAAGAAACTGTAGATAGGTGAACATATAGCTACACATATTGGAAATAATGCTTTGCGGTAATTTAGTTTTTTTTCACAATCATGTTGATTGTTTTTTTCCCCACTGTTCAATGATATACTACGTTGAAATCGGTGTGTATGGTGAAGTTCAGTAGAATCTGAGAACAGCAAAAAAGGGAAACTGAAAATGTTATGTAATTCTAAAATTATGTTGTGTTCTTAAAAGTGTAATATTTTAATTTCTGTAATACATTACATTATATAACATTTTTCTTCTTCTTTACAGTAGGTAATGGTGAAGTTTGAAAAGCGTTTTAATTCAGTTTACGACAATACTATTCTGAAATAGTTCCACAGAGTTATGTATCTAAATTACTAAAAAATGTAAGAACACATAACATAATATGCATGATAACATTCATTTATGTGTTATTTATTTCTAACAAAAATAATGTTGAATCTTTACACTATTTAAAAACTTTCAGATATCATCAGACAGGTACTACCCCTGCACTCATGCAATCAGCTAGGCACTACACATGCACTCATCCAATTACTCAGGCACTACTATTGCACTCATCTATCCCCTCAAAAACTGCCCATGCACTCATCCATGCACTCAGGCACTACCCATGCACTCCTCCATTCACCCAGATACTACCCATGCACTCATCCATGCACTCAGGCTCTACCCATGAACTCATCCAATCACTTAGGCACTACTATTGCACTCATCCATTCCTTCCCATGCACTCATCCATGTATTCAGGCACTACCCATGCACTCCTCCAATCACCCAGGCACTACCCATGTACTCATCCATGCACTCAGGCTCTACCCATGCACTGCTCCATGCACTCAGGATCTATCCCTGCACTCATGCAATCACTCAGGTACTTCTGTTGCACTCATCCATTCTCTGAAACACTAGTCATGCACTACTCATGCACTCATCTATTCCCTCAAACACTACCCATGCACTCATCCATGCACTCAGGCTCTACCCATGTACTCCTCCAATCACCCAGGCACTACCCCTGCACTCATGCAATCAGCCAAGCACTACCCACGCACTCATCCAATCACTCAAGCACTACAATTGCACTCATCCATTCCCTCAAACACTACCCATGCACTCATCCATGCACTCAGGCACTACCCATGAACTCCTCCAATCACCCAGGCACTACCCATGCACTCATCCATGCACTCAGGCACTACCCATGAACTCCTCCAATCACCCAGGCACTACCCATGCACTCATCCATGCACTCAGGCTCACCCATGCACTCATCCAATCACTCAGGCACTACTATTGCACTCATCCATTCCTTCAAACACTACCCATGCACTCATCCATGCACTCAGGCACTACCCATGCACTCCTCCAATCACCCAGGCACTACCCCTGCACTCATGCAATCACTCAGGTACTACTCATGCACTCCTCCAATCATTCTGGCACCACTTTTGCACTCATCCATTCCCTCAAACACTACCCATGCACTCATCCATGCACCCAGGCACTACCACTGCACTCATGCAATCACTCAGGCACCATCCATGCACTCCTCCAATCACCCAGTCACTACCCCTGCACTCATGCAATCACTCAGGGACTACCCATGCACTCCTTCAATCACCCAGGCACTACCCATGCACTTATCCATGCACTCAGACACTGACCAAGCATTCCTCTAATCACCCAGGTACTACCCCTGCACTCATGCAATCAGCCAGGCACTACTCATGCACTCCTCCAATCATTCAGGCACTTCTATTGCACGCATCCATTCCCTCAAACACTACCCACACACTAATCCATGCACCCAGGCACTACCCCTGCACTTATGCAATCACTCATGCACTACCCATGCACTCCTCCAATCAATCAATCAATCAATCAATCAATCAGGGGTTTATAAAGCACACTACTCACCCGTGAGGGTCTCAAGGCGCTGGGGGGGGAGGCAGCTCCGGCTCAGTCGAAGAGCAGGGTCTTGAGGTCCTTCCTGAAGATGTGCAGGTTAGGGGAGCGTCTGATGCTGACCGGGAGCTCGTTCCAGGTTTTGGCTGCGATGTAGGAGAAGGCCCTTCCTCCTGTTCTGCTTCTGCGGATGCGGGGAGTCTCCGCTAGGGCAAGATCGGCGGATCGGAGAGTTCTTTTGGGTGTGTGGAAGCAGGCTCTATCGTTGAGGTATTTGGGTCCGATGTTGTGGAGGGATTTGTAGGCGTGAGTGAGAAGCTTGTAGGTTATTCTCTTCTCGACCGGGAGCCAGTGTAGGTCTCGAAGGTGTTGTGTCATGCATTCGTGCCATGGGGTCCCGAGGACGAGTCCGGCCGCGGCATTCTGGATGGTTTGGAGCTTGTGTAGAAGTGTCCTGTTGATGCCGGCGTAGAGGGCGTTTCCGTAGTCCAGTCTGCTGGTTATGAGTGCGTGGGTGATGTTTTTTCTGTGTTTGGGGGGATCCATTTGAAGGTCTTTCGGAGGATGCAGAGGTAGTTGAAGCTGGTGGAGGCGACGGCGTTGATCTGGCGTGTCATGGTGAGAGAGGAGTCAAGGATGATGCTGAGGGTCCGAGCGTGGTCTGTTGGGGTGGGAGGACTCGAGAGGGCGGATGGCCACCACGTGTTGTCCCAGGCGGTGGTCGAGGGTCCCAGGATGAGGACCTCAGTTTTCTCAGTGTTAAGCTTCAGGCTCCAAACACCCAGTCACTACCCCTGCACTCATGCAATCACTCAGACACTACCCATGCACTCCTCAAATCACCCAGGCACTACCCATGTACTCATGCAATCAGCCAAGAACTACTCATGCACTCCTCCAATCACTCAGGCACTTTTATTGCACTCATCCATTCCCTCAAATACTACCCATGCACTCATCCATGTACTTAGGCACTACCTATGCACTCCTTCAATCGCCCAGGGACTATCCATGCACTCATCCATGCACTCAGGCACTACCCAAGCACTCCTTCAATCACCAAGGCACTACCCCTGCACTCATACAATCACCCAGGCACTTCTGTTGCACTCATCCAATCACTCAGGCACTACTATTGCACTCATGCAATCACCCAGGCACTATCCACACACTCATCCAATCACCCAGGCACTACCCCTGAACTCATGCAATCAGCCAAGAACTACTCATGCACTCCTCCAATCACTCAGGCACTTCTAATGCACTGATCCAGTCCCTCAAACACTACCCATGCACTCATCCATGCACTCAGGCACTACCCCTGCACTCATGCAATCACTTAGGCACTACCCATGCACTCCTTCAATCACCCAGGCACTACCCATGCACTCATCCATGCACTCAGGCACTACCCAAGCACTCCTCCAATCACCCAGGCACTACCCGTGCACTCATGCAATCAGCCAGGCATTTCTGTTGCACTCATCCAATCACTCAGGAACTACTATTGCACTCATGCAATCAGCCAGGCACTACTATGCACTTCTCCAATCAACCAGTCACTATCCCTGCACTCATGCAATCACTCAGGCACTACCCATGCACTCCTCCAATCACCCAGGCACTACCCCTGCACTCATGCAATCACCCAGGCACTTCTGTTGCACTCATCCAATCACTCAGGCACTCCTATTGCACTCATGCAATCAGCCAGGCACTACTTATGCACTCCTACAATCACTCAGGCACTTCTATTGCACTTATCTATTCCCTCAAACAGTACGCATGTACTCATCCATGCACTCAGGCACTACCCATGCACTCATGAAATCATGCAGGCACTACCCATGCACTCCTTTATTCACCCAGTCACTACCATTGCACTCATGCAATCACTTAGACACTGCCCATGAACTCCTCAAATCACCCAGGCACTACCCATGCACTCATGCAATCAGCCAAGAACTAGTCATGCACTCCTCCAATCACTCAGGCACTTCTATTGCACTCATCCATTCCCTAAAACTCTACCCATGCACTCATCCATGCACTCAGGCACTACCCCTGCACTCATACAATCACTCAGGCACTACCCATGCACTCCTTCAATCACCCAGGCTCTACCCATGCACTCATCCATGCACTCAGGCACTACCCAAGCACTCCTCCAATCACCCAGGCACTACCCCTGCACTCATGCAATCAGCCAGGCATTTCTGCTGCACTCATCCAATCATTCAGGAACTACTATTGCACTCATGCAATCAGCCAGGCACTACTCATGCACTCCTACAATCACTCAGGCACTTCTATTGCACTCATCTATTCCCTCAAACAGTATGCATGTACTCATCCATGCACTCAGGCACTACCCATGCACTCGTGCAATCACGCAGGCACTACCCATGCACTCCTTTATTCACCCAATCACTACCGTTGCACTCATGCAATCACTTAGACACTACCCATGCACTCCTCAAATCACCCAGGCACTACCCATGCACTCATGCAATCAGCCAAGAACTAGTCATGCACTCCTCCAATCACTCAGGCACTTCTATTGCACTCATCCATTCCCTCAAACGCTACCCATGCACTCATCCATGCACTCAGGCCCTACCCCTGCACTCATACAATCACTCAGACACTACCCATGCACTCCTTCAATCACCCAGGCACTACCCATGCACTCATCCATGCACTCAGGCACTACCCAAGCACTCCTCCAATCACCCAGGCACTACCCCTGCACTCCTGTTGCACTCATCCAATCACTCAGGCACAACTATTGCACTCATGCAATCACCCAGGCACTACACATGCACTCATCCAATCACCCAGGCACTACCCCTGCACTCATGAAATCAGCTAAGAAATACTCATGCACTCCTTCAATCACTCAGGCACTTCTATTGCACTGATCCATTCCCTCAAACACTACCCATGCACTCATCCATGCACTCAGGCACTACCCCTGCACTCATGCAATCACTTAGGCAGTACCCAAACACTCCTCCAATCACCCAGGCACTACTCCTGCAGTCATGCAATCAGCCAGGCACTTCTGTTGCACTCATCCAATCACTCAGGCACTACTATTGCACTCATGCAATCACCCAAGCACTACCCATGCACTCATGCAATCTGCCAAGAACTACTCATGCACTCCTCCAATCACTCAGGCACTTCTATTGCACTGATCCATTCCCTCAAACAGTACCCATGAACTCATCCATGCACTCAGGTACTACCCCTGCACTCATGCAATCACTCAGGCATTACCCATGTACTCCTTTAATCACCCAGCCACTACCCATGCAATCACCAAGGCACTACCCCTGCACTCATGCAATCACCCAGGCACTTCTGTTGCACTCATCCAATCACTCAGACACTACTATTGCACTAATGCAATCAGCCAGGCACTACTCATGCACTCCTCCAATCATTCAGGCACTACTATTGCACTCATCCATTCCCTCAAACACTACCCATGCACTCATCCATGCACCCAGGCACTACCCCTGCACTCATGCAATCAGCCAAGAACTAGTCATGCACTCCTCCAATCACTCAGGCACTACCCATGTGCTCCTTCAATCACCCAGCCACTACCCTTGCACTTAGGCACAACCCAAGCACTCCTGCAATCACACAGGCACTACCCCTACACTTATGCAATCACTCAGGCAATTTTGCTATTTTTAACCAGTTTAGGTGGTTCCGTAAAAACCGTTTTTTTAACAATTTTGGAATTTTTTTGTATTTTCAAACAATTTTTGGGGGGGTATTTCTGACTTGAACAGTCCAACATGACTAGTTAAAAAAAACAGGAAAAACAAGATTGTCAAGCATATAAAAAAAAAAATTAACACTTGTGTTTTTATTGAGTTGAGTATTCCATCAATGCATTGCTCCCCAACAAACAGGTTAGCTTGACATTTATGACAGTTGATGGAAGCATCTACTAGCTCCAGAAAAATATGTGGCTGAGGTGAAGGTAGAACTGCTGCACCCGATGTTGATGGTGCATTAGGATCAGCCTGGGCAGCTTGCTCACTTTTCTGACGCAGCATCAGTTCTTTGTCCAAACGATTTTGATGCATTGTCTCAAGGTGCTTCTTCATAGATGAGGTGCTGCATGAATATTTTTTGTCTGAACCTTGAGAAAGCACTCTTTGGCACACAGTGCAAGTGACTTTTCTAGCGTTGACTTTCTTCTCCCCCTTAGGCACTGTAAAAAAAGCCCATACTATACTTTGTTTTCTTTTTTTACAGGCTTCTCCACTTCCTCAGGCTCTTCCAGCAGATCTTCCTCAGGATGACTGGTTGCCATTTCTGTGAAAAAAAGTCAAAACACCCCAAAAAAAGCAATTGTAAGAGCCTACAAAAAACAGGTCTTGACAGGAAGACACACCCAAAATAAGAGGAATAAAACAGGTGTTGGAACCTCCCTCTAACAGAATGAAAATCTTTTAAACCAATCAAAAGCTTTTTTTCCATGTCACATGAATTCGCGGAGGGGAGGCGGACCGGTCGCGTAGACGTCGCGCACCCGTAAAATCTCCTACACATAATTCTAAAGTATAAATTGCTGTTTATAAATTATTTTGTAAAGTATATTAGTGAAAGTCTTTAACTAAAAATGATATTTAAAGTTTCCACAGTGATATTTCATACTTTTGAAATTACGGCGGAGTTGCGTCTCCTACGCGAATCCGGAAATACGTGCCAGCAAGGTTCGCTCATCCAACGCGTATATGTTGTGTACCCGTAAAATCTGATACAGTTAATTCTAAAGTATAAACTTCTGTTTATAAATTATTTTCTAAAGTATATTAGTGAAAGTCTTTAAGCAAAACTGATATTTAAAGTTTCCATAGTGATATTTTATTCTTGTAAATTATGGCGGAGTCGCTTCTCCTACGCGACCCCAGAAAATACACGCCGACAGGGTTCGCGCACCCACAGTGTAGAACCGCATCACGTACGCGATACAATCGTGTCCACAAAAATCTGACAAAAACATTTGAAAACAAATTTAAAACACCTTTATTATAATTTTTATGTAGTCAGTAATACACCTCAAATATTAATTTGTTCTAAATGTGTTTTTGAGATTAAGATTCGTATACTGGATCTGCGCACCCATCGTGTAGGTTCGCGTAGGGTGCACGACTCCTTTTGAAATTTTTTCTTTAAAAAATATAGTTATCATAAGAATACAACAAAACAACTTTCATAGTATTAAAAGCATTATTTCAAGTTAATAGAAATATTAATTGTTCAAATAAATAACACTATAAATTGTTAATAGTCTTTGATATATATATTTTAAAAAGTGATTATAATTATTAAAGAAGATTTTAGAAAAATATTAATAATTTTAAAAGAGAAGTTCAAAAAAATAATTCCAAACATTTTGAAATAAAAGGAACTCTATAAAACACTTAGAAATTCTGTAAAACAGCATAGATTACAGTAATTTTATACCTAAGGTTTAGCATTTAAAAACCTTTAAAATTCACTGAAAAAACCATAGGTTTCAGGGACGTTATAGTTAGGAATTAGCATTTAAAAACCTTTGAAATTCAGTGAAAAAACCATAGGTTTCAGGGACGTTATAGTTAGGAAATAGCATTTAAAAAAGTTTATAAATTCACTGAAAAAACAACAGGTTTCAGGGACGTTAATGTTAGGAAATAGCATTTAAGAAACCTTTGAAATTCACTGAAAAAACCATAGGTTTCAGGGACGTTATAGTTAGGAAATAGCATTTAAAAAACCTTAAAAATTCACTGAAAAAACCGCAGGTTTCAGGGACGTTATAGTTAGTCGGACATTTCACTCGTACAAAACCAGAGAAATTTGGCTGTTATAGTTAGCTGAGCTAACTATAGCTTGCGCACCCGCAATGCACTGCTGATGACGTCACATATTACATCACTCATGACATGGTCACTGACAACACTGATGACATCACTCATGACATCTCAAATGACATCACTGATGACATCATCCACTTAATATCTGATGCACTTCCTCACACCCTAATATAACCTTTGATACACTCACTCTAAAATACAGACTACCATTTTCGAAACCATAGACACACCAATACCAGTTAGTACATACCCGCTCACTGATTGATAGGTCTACACACACATCCACTCACTAACCCATACAGTCACTCATACACGCAGTCACTCATCAATACAGCTACTGATATATGCACTCATACACCCATACAGACACTCACATACTGCCACTCACCCATAGAGTTACTCACACACCTAGTGAGTCATGCAAAGAATCAATCACACTCCCATTTACTCACCTATACAGTTATATACACACCACCTCACTTTTTCATTCAGATACTAACACATACATACTCTCTTATACAATCACTGACACAAGCACACACTCATCCATACAGCCACTCACACAATCACTCACTCTCACATATAGTCACTTATATATTCAAACACTCACATATACTGCCTTTCACATATGTAGTTACTCACACATGTACCACTAAGACATCCATTTACTCACAAACACAGCCATACACACACTCACCCACCCATACAGCCCCTTGCAGACGCATTCATGAACCCATACACCCAGTGAATCACTCACTCATACATCCATGCAGGGAATCACCCCCCACCCACCCACACAGACACTCAGGCACCCATACAGGTACTCAGACAACCAATAATTAACCCATATAGACACTCATGTAGCTACTCACCAACCCATGCAGCCACTCACACACCAATTGACAGACAGATGCAGACATTCAAACAGATTAGTCACTAACCCATGCATTCACTAAGACACGTTTAATTACTCACTTATACAATCAATCATGCTCCTACTAAATCATCCATTCAGACACTCATACACCCACTCATTCTTCAATAAACCTTGGCATATATATATATAAAACATTCTTAGAAACACTCACAGGATGATGTCATCAGTGATGTCATCAGTGATGTCACTGACCATGTCATGAGTGATGTAATATGTGACATCATCAGCAGTGCATTGCAGGGGCGCAATTTATAGTTAGCTCAGCTAACTATAACAGACGAATTTCTCTGGTTTTGTACGAGTGAAATGTCCGACTAACTATAACGTCCCTGAAACCTGTGTTTTTTTCAGTGAATACATATATATATATCCTCAACACGCCTGCCCGTATAAACAACAAGCACCAGGACGCTCGGGCTCACTTGCACAGACGGTTTTATTGTTGCTTCGCAGGTAACGCGTTTCGATTGCAGCCGCGATCTTTATCAAACCGTTGACCATTGCATTTAGACATTAATTTATACATGTTCCTGACATTATGAAACTCCTGTTTTTTAAACACTTAAAGTTATAGTGCCATTCATCAAATTTAAAGTGAAACATGCTTGTTATAACCTGACATATTCTTTCAGTCAAAGGCTAATACACGAAAAAGAAGAATAAAGTGCCTATGCAATAAATATCAAATAGCTCTAATATTGTTAATAGTGCGCTAATAAAAAATATTTCATATATTAATACACTCATATATGAAAAAGCATTCACGGATTTTGTTCATAAATGGTTAACTGTACATCTAAAACGATCGAAAATTCGAAAAGTTAAACATGGAACATTAAGGAGTGGGAATTGAGGGCAAGTGCCTATTTCCCAACCTCATCTTATGTGTTCCATCCCCAAATGACTCAATATCCTTATTTAGCAGCGTCAGCAATATTATTAAAAAATTTGCAAAATTGCATCAACAGAAAGTGTGCAAATTTGCAGCGTTCAACAAGGCATCCTTATTTAAAGTGCATGTGCAAAAACCAATACAAAAAACGTCAGGATTTTAAAATCTTCCATATAAAAATCATCGGATGGCTTTAGAAGGAGATATGCAGATTATATATAGATGAAGTCTGGCATCTTATTACAAACACATTGTTTCTACAGTTATCATGAAGTGGAATGTAAGACTCATTTTACAGATGTATATGCATATCTTCCTCAGTGTTGAGACCATTCGGAATCCTCAAATTGAACCTTATTATGTATCTGGATTCAAGCTGCCTCAGATATCTTTCTCTATTACCACCTCTGAGCCTCACTGGCACCTGATCCAGTACAAAATCTTCTAAATCTTTGAGGTTACTATTGTGGGTCAGTTCTAAATGTCTCGCCACTGGATATGTCTGATCCTTATTTTTGATGGCTCTAATATGTTGTAACAAACGCTCCAAGAGCACTCCCACTCAACCTGTATTTCTCTAAAGGGCTCTCTTTACAGATTCCTTTGTTGTAAATACACATTATTCTGTGCACGGGTTTACTATGGTGGAAGGTTTGTATTTCTCACTCTCTTGTTCTTTCTTACCTAAAAAGGAGTAGTAGACATACCCACTAAAATGTATTTTTAAAGTATATGATGAGCATCCCCCATTAAAACCATTTCCTTTGCTTACAGATACCCCTTCCATTCTTCGGTATAAATTTTACCCTTAACACAAGGTCCTGAAGAAGGTGGCTGCAAATAAATTTTACCCACCGAAACGTACGTCGACCTGACCTATTGGATTCCCAGGAGGCAATGCAACCATGGACAATAAATGAAATGCCCTTCCCATGTGTTGTACAACGTATGCCTATCAAACTGGGTGAAGAATGAGTGTGAAGTATGAATGCGTGAGTGTGGTAAGAAAGGCTGTGATGTTTTGTGAGTTAGTTGTGGTGTGAGACTGACCACAGTATAGGGGTTCTTTCATACAAATAAGTTTTACTATGTATCACATTTTGAATTATTGAATCACGGTTATTAAATAGAACAACCTTTTTTTTTCCTTGTATAAAAAACAAAAAAAAGACATGTATGTGTATTTTGGAAATGATATTTTATTCTCTGAAAAAATTGAAAAAAATTAATTTTATAAATAAATAACAATAATCATATGTACAAAGTAGCGTTGTATTTGATATATTGATATGAGCATAGGGACTGCCCAAGGAGCTTTTCTAGCCAAAAGTGAAGAAATACAGGTCGAGTGGGAGTGCTCTTGGAGCGTTTGTTTCAGTTTCCTGTCCTTCCCCCTTCTCCCAGACCTACATTTCAATTACAGGGGGTACCTACTGTATATTACATCTAATATGTTGTAAAACACGCTGATGTGCACATAGTATGGTGTTACCAATGTAAAGCTTTTGACAGCTGCACATCAACACATATACCGAGTATTTGCTTCTACATGTGAGTGGCTTCGTGATCTTCCATTTCTTGTCCCCAAAAGGTAAAGGAACCTCTGTGGTATTGGTGCCATAGATACACACTTTATATTTATGGCACCGTCTGAAGCCTTTCCCCCCACTTAACCACGTCTCCTGTTGTTTGATACCTGGACTGTTTATTACTAGGTCTTGTCTCATTGATCTAGCTTTACCAAATGTGATGAGGGGTTTCTTATGTATTCTGGGTCCTAGTATGGGATCACTGCACGGTAGATGCCAATGTTGCTTGAAAATAGCTCGTATTTTTGATGTTGTACATTGTAACTAGTAATGAAAAGAAATTTCTGCTCAGCTGTGTTTGGTGCACTTGCTTTTGTTCCCTCAGTGAAAATCAATTGTGCCCTAGGTTTCATATTGGCTTTGCGTTTCGCATCTTCTAAGATGGCCTGATTATAGCCCCTCGCTGTAAACCTTTGTGACAGGGCCAATTGTGCCTCCAAGAGCTGTTCGGAATTGCTACAATTTCTTCTCATTCTAAGATTTTCCGCATAGGGAATACTGTTTTTTAGTTTCGTGGGATGGAAGCTCTGTGCATGTAGCACGGTGTTCCTTGCTGTACTTTTTCTAAAAGTCTTGGTTTGTATTTTTCCATCTGCCACGTATACTGATAAATCTAAAAACTGTACTTCCTGATCACTGAGATGTGCAGTAAACTGTAGATTTAAATTGTTGTTATTTATTCTTTCACCAAATTTTTCTGCTGAAGATTTGTTCCCACGCCATAGGACAAATAAATCGTCAATATAGCGTGACCAAAGTATCACATTCTCAGACATTTCTCTAGCGTACTCGGTAGGAAGCACCTGCTCCTCCCACCAGCCCATATGCAAATTCACATAGCTGGGGGCGAAGCAGGTGCCCATCGCAGTACCTCGTAGTTGCCCCTTCCCCTCCACGCTGCCCTGGGTACCGCCACCTCCCCAGGGCTTCAAATTAAAGAGTGCGGGGGCCTCGCGGGCCCCCCCAATCCCCAGGGACCACCGCCTCCTTGGAGCTACTTTATAAAACTGTGTGGGGGGGCTCGAGCCCCCCACACTTCCCCATGGCACACTTTATTAAATATGGGGGTCGGCCCCAGGGACCACCACCTCTCCGGGGCTTTAAACTTGTTGGAGGGGGGCCGCATGGCCCCCCTCATGGAGCCCTAGATGCCCCTGGGGACCGCCACCACCCAGGGCCGGCTCCAGCAATGTTCTGGGGTGCCCACCCCCGGGACATTGCAGTTTGCAATGGCAGGGCGGGAGCACGGCTCCCGCCCTGTCATTGTAAGCTCTGCTTCGCTTCATGGAGGCGAGAGCAGGAAACCTGCTCTCGCTTCCATGAAGCAAAGCAGAATTGCTTTTGGGCAAAGGGAGCTGCATGTTAGCAACTCCCTTTGCCCAAAAGCAATGCCAGCTCCTGCAGGAGGCAGGGAGCCAGCTGGGACCACAGGGGCATTGGGACTCCCCCGCAGTACCCAACATGAGGCCAGGCCCCAGGGGATGGGGTCCCCGGGGCCATAATTGGCCTCAGGAGGAGGACCACGCAGCCCCCCTCCAAAATTTAAAAAAAGGCTGACCAGGCCCCGGGGGATGGGGTCCCCGGGGCCATAATTGGCCTCAGGAGGGGGGCCACCCGGGCCACCTCTCCCCCAAAAATGTTTTAAAGAAAGGCTGGCCAGGCCCCGGGGGATGGGGTCCCCGGGGCCAAAAGTGGCCCAGGGAAGGGGGGCCATGCAACCTCCCTCCCATAAACTTAAAAAAAAAAAAAAAATAAGAGGCAAGGCCCCGGGGATGGGGTTTCAGGGGCCCCCTTCACGTGTTTAGGGCTCACGCCCTTGGGGATGGGGTCCCCAGGGCCCAAAAAGTGTTAAGGGAAGGGGGCCACACAGCCCCCCTTCCACAAAGAAGAGAAAAAATAGAAGCCGGCATCTCGCCGGATGCCCCGCCCCCTCCCTGCACCACTATGCAAATGCACCTCCTGGCGCGCTCTGGGTTGGGGGATTAAGTTCTCTTGAATCGTAAGGGTCCTTATGGGCCAACTAGCCCACCAGGTACCTCCAGTAAGCCCCACACAGTGGGATTGCTGAGAGGTGGTCTGAGGCCACACCCCTTTTTACACCACTCTGCACACACGCCTCTTGGTGCACTGCTGGTGGGGCGATGAGGTCCTCTTGGGTCCTGAGGACCTCAGGACTGAAGTGGACTTCATCCCCCGAGCAGCAGTGTGCCAGGCGGCGTGTTTGCAGAGTGGTGTAAAAAGGGGCGTGGCTTCAGACGACTCTCAGCTGTGCGGGGCATACTGGAGGTAACAGGAGGGCTAGTTGGCCCCCAGTGAGCCTAAGGAGGCAAGGGGACTTCATCCCCCAACAAAGAGCACGCAAGGAGGCGTGTTTATAAAGTAGTGGACAAAGGGGGCATGGCCTGTGTCCACCTCTCAGCAATCCCACTGTGTGGGGCTTACTGGAGGTAACAGGTAGGCTAGTTGGCCCCTAACGACCCCCAGCAGCGAAGGGGACTTTAATCCCCATTGAAGAGCGCACCAGGGAGCGTGTTTGCAGACTGGTGGGCAAAGGGGGCATGGCCTGCTATGAGAACTTACCAATGCTGCTGTGTGGGACTTACTGAAGGTAATAAGAAGGGTTGTTGGCCCGCAAGGTTGTCCTTGGGGGCCAACTACCCCTCCTGTTACCTCCAGTAGGTCCCACACAGTGGGATTGCTAAGAGGTCTTCGGAGGCCATGCCCCCCTTTCTCCACCACTCTGCAAACGCACCTCCTGGCACACTACGGGTTGGGGGATGAAGTCCATTTTCTCCTGAGGGACTTTAGGGGCCAAGAAGCCCTCCTGGTACCTCCTGTAAGTCCTACACAGTGAAATTCCTGAGCGGTGGTCGGAGGCCCAGCCCCCTTTCTCCACCTCTCTGCAAATGCAACTACTAGTTAAAAAAGCATTTGCAATGTAATAGGTTTCACATTTGCCAGAGTTAGAACTATTGGTGTTGTAAATGTAAAAGTGTTTTACTAATGTTTCTTGGAGTGGAGTGGATGTAGGTTGTGTGTAGTGGAATTATGTGGTATGTTGTGCAGTGAAATTATGTGGATAGAAAGTATGTGGTATTTAGTGTATAGGAATTATGTAAAGTGGGATTATGTGTAATGGAGAGTAATTGTGTGGTATGATAGTCTGTGTTGTAGAGTGGTAACCTCAGGTTTAATCTTCCTTGTTTCCATAGAAGCTAAACTATAAACTAAATGAGACAAAAAAAGAAGGAACGACTGAGGAGCACTTCTGGACCAAGTAAGAGGTATGAGCAGGGCCACTGGAATTATGCGACTGTTTGGCTGCACCGACTTTTGCACAATTATACATTTTCCGCATTTGCCACATATTCCATAATCTGCTGCATAATCTGCAGATATGAACAAAAAAAACCTTGTTTCTAGCTCAAACGATACTAAAAATGCTGCAACAAGTGTTACGGCGTGGTGGAAGGCCCTTTGCAAACCTAGAATGGTCACGTGTTACTTATTGCTAAATGTGGGTATAAAATTGGTACTAATGGTGTGCAAACCACTCTTGCTTCTTTCTGCGCTTCTCTTGCCGCTTTCTGCATTTCTGTTTCTTCTTTCTGCACCTTTCTTTCTTTTTCTGCACTTCTTTTGCCTCTTTCTGTTCATCTCTTCCACTTTCTGCATTTCTCTTGCCTCTTTCTGCACCTCTGTTGCCTCTTTCTGTATCTCACTTGCTTCTTTCTGTATCCCTCTTGCCTCTTTCCGCACCCTTCTTCCCTCTTTTTGCATCTCTTTTGCCTGTTTCTGTACCGCTGTTCCCTCTTTCTGCACCTCTTTTGCCTGTTTCTGCACATCTCTTTCCTCTTTCTGCATTTCTCTTGCCTCTTTCTGCAACTCTGTTGCTTCTTTCTGCACTTCTCTTGCTTCTTTCTGCACCTCTGTTGCTTCTTTCTGCACCCCTCTTGCCTCTTCCTGCACCCTTCTTCCCTCTTTGTGCAATTCTCTTGACTCTTTCTGCACTTCTCTTGCCTCTTTCTGCACCCCTCTTGCCTCTTTCTGCACTTCTGTTGGTTCTTTTGCACTGTTCTTGCTTCTTTCTGCATCTCTCTTGCAAATTTCTGCACCCCTCTTGCCTCTTTCTGCACCCCTCTTCCCACTTTCTGCACCTCTCTTGCACGTGTTTGCACCCCTGTTCCCTCTTTCTGCACCTCTTTTGCCTGTTTCTGCAACTCTCTTGTCTCTTTCTGTAGTTCTCTTGCCTCCTTCTGCACCTCTGTTGCTTCTTTCTGTACTTCATTTGCCTCTTTCTGCACCCTTGTTGCTTCATTCTGCACTTCTCTTGTTTCTTTCTGCACCTGTCCTGCTTCTTTCTGGACCCCTGTTGTCTCTTTCTGCACTCGTCTTCCCTCTTTCTGCACCTCTCTTGTCTCTTTCTGCACCTCTCTTGCTTTTTCTGCACTTTTCTTGCTTCTTTATGCACCTCTCTTGCTTCTTTCTGCACCCTGCTTCCCTTCTCTGCCTCCCTCTTGCTTTTTCTGCAGTTCTCTTGCCATTTTCTGCACCTCTCTTGCCTCTTTCTGCATCTCACTTGCCTCTTTCTGCACTTCACTTGCCTCTTTATGCACCCCTGTTCCCTCTTTCTGCACCTTTCCTGTCTGTTTCTGCACCTCCCTTGCCTCTTTCTGAACCTCTGTTGCTTCTTTCTGCACTTCTCTTGCCTCTTTCTGCACCCTTCATGCCTCTTTCAGCACCTCTGTTGCTTCTTTCTGCACTTCTCTTCCTTCTTTCTGCACCCCTCCTGCCTCTTTCTGTATCCCTCTTGCCTCTTTGTGTGCCTCTCCTACCTCTTTCTGCACCACTCTTGCCTCTTTTTGCACCTCTGTTGGTTCTTTCTGAACTGCTATGCTTCTTTCTGCACCTCTTTTGCAAATTTCTACATCCCTCTTGCCTCTTTCTATACCCCTATTCCCTCTTTATTCACCTCTCTTGCTTCTGTCTGCCCTTCTTTTCCTTCTTTTTGCACTGCTCTTGCTTCTTTCTGCACCTCTCTTGCAAATTTCTGCACCCCTCTTGCCTTTTTCTGCAGATCTCTTGCCTCTTTCTGCACCTCTTTTGCTTCTTTCTGTACTACTCTTGCCTCTTTCTACACCTCTCTTGCCTCTTTCTGCACCTCTGTTCGTTCTTTCTGCACTGCTCTTGTTTCTTTCTGCACCTCTGTTGCAAATTTCTGCATCCCTCTAGGCTCTTTCTGCACCCCTCTTCCCTCTTTCTGCACCTCTCTTGCCTCTGTCTCCACACCTGTTCCCTCTTTCTGCCCTCCTTTTGCGTTTCTCTGCAACTTTCTTGCCTTTTTCTGCAGTTCTCTTGCCTACTTCTGCACCTCACTTGCCTCTTTCTGCACTTCTCTTGCTTCTTTCTGCACCTCTCTTGCTTCTTTCTGCACTTCTCACCTCACTTGCCTCTTTCTGCACTTTTCTTGCTTCTTTCTGCACCTCTCTTGCTTCTTTCTGCAGTTCTCTTGCCTCTTTCTGCACCTCTTTTGCTTCTTTCTGTACTTCTCTTGCCTCTTTCTACAACTCTCTTGCCTCTTTCTGCACCTCTGTTCCTTCTTTCTGCACTGCTCTTGTTTCTTTCTGCAACTCTGTTGCAAATTTCTGCATCCCTCTAGGCTCTTTCTGCACCCCTCTTCCTGCACCTCTCTTGCCTCTGTCTCCACACCTGTTCCCTCTTTATACCCTCCTTTTGCCTTTCTCTGCAACTTTCTTGCCTTTTTCTGCAGTTCTCTTGCCTCCTTCTGCACCTCACTTGCCTCTTTCTGCACTTCTCTTGCTGCTTTCTGCACCTCTCTTGCTTCTTTCTGCACCTTTCAACCCTTTTTCTGCACATCTCTTGCCTCTTTCTACACCTCTCTTGCCTCTTTCTGCACATCTCTTGTTTCTTTCTGCACTGCTCTTGCCTCTTTCTGCACCCCTCTTGCCTTTTTCTGTACCTCTTTTGCTTCTTTCTGCACTTCTCTCTCCTCTTTCTGCACCCCTCTTGCCTCTTTCTGCTTCTGCACTGCTCTTGCTTCTTTCTGCACCTCTCTTGCACATTTCTGCACCCCTCTTCCCTCTTTTTGCACTTCTCTTGCGTCAGTCTCTACCCCTGTTCCCTCTTTCTGCACCTCTTTTGCCTGTTTCTGCAACAATCTTGCCTCTTTCTGCAGTTCTCTTGCCTCTTTCTGCACCCCTCTTGCCTCTTTCTGCACCCCTGTTGCTTTACTCTGCACTTCTCTTGCTTCTTTCTGCACCTCTCTTGCTTCTTTCTGCACCCCTCTTGCCTCTTTCTGCATCCTTCATCCCTCTTTGTGCATCTCTCTTGCCTCTTTCTGCACCTCTCTTGCCTCTTTCTGCACCCCTCGTGCCTGTTTCTGCACCCTTCTTCCCTTTTCCTGCACCTGTCTTGCCAATTTCTGCACCTCTGTTGCCTCTTTCTGCAGTTCTCTTGCCTCTTTCTGTACCCTCTTCCCTCTTTCTGTACCTCTTATGTTTATTTCTGCACTTCTCTTGCCTCTTTCTGCACCCCTCTGGCCTCTTTCTGCACCTCTGTTGCTTCTTTCTGCACTTCTCTTGCCTCTTTCTGCACCCCTCTGGCCTGTTTCTGCACCTCTGTTGCTTCTTTCTGCAGTTCTCTTGCCTCTTTCTGTACCCTCTTCCCTCTTTCTGTACCTCTTATGCTTATTTCTGCACTTCTCTTGCCTCTTTCTGCACCCCTCTGCCCTCTTTCTGCACCTCTGTTGCTTCTTTCTGCACTTCTCTTGCCTCTTTCTGCATACCTCTTGCCTCTTTCTGTACTTCTGTTGGATCTTTTGCACTGTTCTTGCTTCTTTCTGCACCTCTCTTGCAAATTTCTGCACCCCTTTTGCCTCATTCTGCACCCCTCTTCCTCTGTCTGCACCCTTGTTCCGTCTTTCTGCACCTCTTTTGCCTGTTTCTGCAACTCTCTTGCCTCCTTCTGCACCTCTGTTGCTTCTTTCTGTACTTCATTTGCCTCTTTCTGCACCCTTCGTGCCTCTTTCAGCACCTCTGTTGCTTCTTTCTGCACTTCTCTTCCTTCTTTCTGCACCCCTCCTGCCTCTTTCTGTATCCCTCTTGCCTCTTTTTGCACCTCTGTTGGTTCTTTCTGCATTGCTATTGCTTCTTTCTGCACCTCTTTTGCAAATTTCTGCATCCCTCTTGCCTCTTTCTGTACCCCTCTTCCCTCTTTCTTCACCTCTCTTGCTTCTTTCTGCACTTCTTTTCCTTCTTTCTGCACTGCTCTTGCTTCTTTCTGCACCTCTCTTGCAAATTTCTGCACCTCTGTCGCATCTTTCTGCTCTTCTCTTCCCTCTTTCTGCACCCCTCTTGCCTCTTTGTGCACCTCTGTTGGTTCTTTCTGCATTGCTATTGCTTCTTTCTGCACCTCTTTTGCAAATTACTGCATCCCTCTTGCCTCTTTCTGTACCCCTCTTCCCTCTTTCTTCACCTCTCTTGCTTCTTTCTGCACTTCTTTTCCTTCTTTCTGCACTGCTCTTGCCCTTTGTGTGCCTCTCCTACTCTCTTTCTGCACCACTCTTGCCTCTTTTTGCACCTCTGTTGGTTCTTTCTGCATTGCTATTGCTTCTTTCTGCACCTCTTTGCAAATTTCTGCATCCCTGTTGCCTCTTTCTGTACCCCTCTTCCCTCTTTCTTCACCTCTCTTGCTTCTTTCTGCACTTCTTTTCCTTCTTTCTGCACTGTTCTTGCTTCTTTCTGCACCTCTCTTGCAAATTTCTGCACCTCTGTCGCATCTTTCTGCACTTCTCTTCCCTCTTTCTGCACCCCTCTTGCCTTTTTCTGCAGGTCTCTTGCCTCTTTCTGCACCTCTTTTGCTTCTTTCTGTACTTCTCTTGCCTCTTTCTACACCTCTCTTCCCTCTTTCTGCACCTCTGTTCGTTCTTTCTGCACTGCTCTTGTTTCTTTCTGCACCTCTGTTGCAAATGTCTGCATCCCTCTAGGCTCTTTCTGCACCCGTCTTCCCTCTTTCTGCACCTCTCTTGCCTCTGTCTCCACACCTGTTCCTTCTTTCTGCCCTCCTTTTGCCTTTCTCTGCAACTCTCTTGCCTTTTTCTGCAGTTCTCTTGCCTCCTTCTGCACCTCACTTGCCTCTTTCTGCACTTCTCTTGCTTCTTTCTGCACCTCTCTTGCTTCTTTCTGCACCTCTCTTGCTTCTTTCTGCACCTTTCAACCCTTTTTCTGCACATCTCTTGCCTCTTTCTGCACCTCTCTTGCCTATTTCTGCACATCTCTTGTTTCTTTCTGCACTGCTCTTGCCTCTTTCTGCACCTCTTTTGCTTCTTTCTGCACTTCTCTCTCCTCTTTCTGCACCCCTCTGGCCTCTTTCTGCTTCTGCACTGCTCTTGCTTCTTTCTGCACCTCTCTTGCATATTTCTGCACCCCTCTTCCCTCTTTTTGTACTTCTCTTGCGTCAGTCTTCACCCCTGTTCCCTCTTTCTGCACCTATTTTGCCTGTTTCTGCAACAATCTTGCCTCTTTCTGCAGTTCTCTTGCCTCTTGACCTCTTTCTGCACCCCTGTTGCTTCAATCTGCACTTCTCTTGCTTCTTTCTGCACCTCTCTTGCTTCTTTCTGCACCCTTCTTGCCTCTTTCTGCATTCTTCATCCCTCTTTGTGCAACTCTCTTGCCTCTTTCTGCACCTCTCTTGCCTCTTTCTGCACCCCTCGTGCCTGTTTCTGCACCCTTCTTCCCTTTTCCTGCACCTATCTTGCCTATTTCTACACCTCTGTTGACTCTTTCTGCAGTTCTCTTGCCTCTTTCTGCACCCTCTTCCCTCTTTGTGCACCTCTTTTGCTTCTTTCTGCACTTATCTTGCCCGTTTCTGCACCCCTCTGGCCTGTTTCTGCACCTCTGTTGCTTCTTTCTGCACTTCTCCTGCTTCTTTCTGCACCCCTCTTGCCTCTTTCTGCACCCTTCTTCCCTCTTTGTGCAACTCTCTCGACTCTTTCTACACCTCTCTTCCCTCTTTCTGCACCCCTCTTGCCTCTTTGTACAACTCTGTTCCTTCTTTCTGCACTTCTCTTGCCTCTTTCTGCACCCCTCTTGCCTCTTTCTGCACTTCTGTTGGTTCTTTTGCACTGTTCTTGCTTCTTTCTGCACCTCTCTTGCAAATTTCTGCACCTCTCTTGCCTCATTCTGTACCCCTCTTCCTACTTTCTGCACCTCTCTTGCCTCTGTCTGCACCCTTATTCCATCTTTCTGCACCTCTTTTGCCTGTTTCTGCAACTCTCTTGCCTCTTTCTTCAGTGCTCTTGCCTCCTTCTGCACCTCTGTTGCTTCTTTCTGTACTTCATTTGCCTCTTTCTGCACCCCTGTTGCTTCATTCTGCACTTCTCTTGCTTCTTTCTGCACCTGTCTTGCTTCTTTCTGCACCCCTGTTGTCTCTTTCTGCACTCGTCTTCCCTCTTTCTGCGCCTCTCTTGTCTCTTTCTGTACCTCTCTTGCTTCTTTCTGTACTTTTCTTGCTTCTTTCTGCACCTCTCTTGCTTCTTTCTCCACCCTTCTTCCCTTCTTTGCATCCCTCTTGCTTTTTTCTGCAGTTCTCTTGCCATTTTCTGCACCTCTCTTGCCTCTTTCTACACCTCACTTGCCTCTTTCTGCACTTCTCTTGCTTGTTTTTATACCTCTTGATTCTTTCAGCAATTTTCTTGCCTCTTTTTGCACTCCTCTTAACTGTTTCTGCACCTCTCTTGCCTGTTTCTGCATCTCACTTGCTTCTTTGTGCACCCCTCTTGCCTGTTTCTGCACCCTTCTTCCCTTTTCCTGCACCTGTCTTGCCTCTTTCTGCACCTCTGTTGCCTCTTTCTGTAGTTCTCTTGCCTCTTTCTGCACCCTCTTCCCTCTTTATGTACCTCTTTTGCTTCTTTCTGCACTTCTCTTGCCTCTTTCTGCAACCCTCTGGCCTCTTTCTGCACCTCTGTTGCTTCTTTCTGCACTTTTCTTGCTTCGTTCTGCACCTCTGTTGCTTCTTTCTGCACCCCTCTTGCCTCTTTCTGCACTCTTCTTCCCTCTTTGTGCAACTCTCTTGACTCTTTCTACACCTCTTTTCCCTCTTTCTGCACCCCTCTTGCCTCTTTGTGCACCTCTGTTCCTTCTTTCTGCACTTCTCTTGCTTCTTTCTGCACCTGTCTTGCTTCTTTCTGCACCCCTGTTGTCTCTTTCTGCACTCGTCTTCCCTCTTTCTTCACCTCTCTTGTCTCTTTCTGTACCTCTCTTGCTTCTTTCTGCCATTTTCTTGCTTCTTTCTGCACCTCGCTTGCTTCTTTCTTCACCCTTCTTCCATTCTTTGCATCCCTCTTGCTTTTTTCTGCAGTTCTCTTGTCATTTTCTGCACCTCTCTTGCCTCTTTCTGCACCTCATTTGCCTCTTTCTGCACTTCTCTTGCTTCTTTTTATACCTCTTTTGCTTCTTTCAGCAAATGTCTTGCCTCTTTTCACACTCCTCGTGCCTGTTTCTGCACCTCTCTTGCCTCTTTCTGCATCTCACTTGCTTCTTTCTGCACCCATCTTGCCTCTTTCTGCACCCTTCTTCCCTCTTTCTGCACCTCTGTTGCTTCTTTCTGCACGTCTCTTGCCTCTATCTGCACCCTTCGTGCCTCTTTCAGCACCTCTGTTTCTTCTTTCTGCACTTCTCTTCCTTCTTTCTGCACCCCTCCTGCCTCTTTCTGTACCCCTCTTGCCTCTTTGTTTGCCTCTCCTACCTCTTTCTGCACCATTCTTGCCTCTTTTTGCACCTCTCTTGGTTCTTTCTGCCCTGCTATTGCTTCTTTCTGCACCTCTTTTGCAAATTTCTGCATCCTCTTGCCTCTTTCTGTACCCCTCTTACCTCTTTCTCCACCTCTCTTGCTTCTTTCTGCACTTCTTTTCCTTCTTGCTACACTGCTCTTACTTCTTTCTGCACCTCTCTTGCAAATTTCGGCACCTCTGTTGCTTCTTTCTACACTTCTCTTGCCTCTTTCTGCACCCCTCTTGCCTTTTTATGCAGTTCTCTTGCCTCTTTATGCACCTCTTTTGCATCTTTCTGTACTTCTCTTGCCTTTCTATACCTCTCTTGTCTCTTTCTGCACTGCTCTTGCTTCTTTCTGCACCTCTGTTGCAAATTTCTGCATCCCTCTTTGCTTTTTCTGCACACTTCTTCCCTCTTTCTGCACCTCTCTTGCCTCTGTCTCCACACCTCTTCCTTCTTTCTGCCCTCCTTTTGCCTGTCTCTGCAACTCTCTTACCTTTTTCTGCACCCCTCTTCCCTCTTTTTGCACTTCTCTTGCATACGTCTCCACCCCTGTTCACCTCTTTCTGCACCTCTTTTGCCTGTTTCTGCAACACTCTTGCCTCTTTCTGCCCCCTTCTTGCCTCTTTCTGCACCCCTCTTGCCTCCTTCTGCACCTCACTTGTCTCTTTCTGCCCTTCTCTTGCTTTTTGCTGCACCTCTCTTGCTTCTTTCTGCACCCTTCAACACTTTTTCTGTAAATCTCTTGCTTCTTTCTGCACCTCTCTTGCCTCTTTCTGCACATCTCTTGGTTCTTTCTGCACTGCTCTGGCCTCTTTCTGCACCCCTCTTGCCTCTTTCTGCACCTTTTTTGTTTCTTTCTGCACTTCTCTCTCCTCTTTCTGCACCCCTCTAGCCTCTTTCTGCACCTCTGTTGGTTCTTTCTGAACTGCTATTGCCTCTTTCTGCACCTCTTTTGCAAATTTCTGCATCCCTCTTGCCTCTTTCTGTACCCCTATTCCCTCTTTATTCACCTCTCTTGCTTCTGTCTGCCCTTCTTTTCCTTCTTTTTGCACTGCTCTTGCTTCTTTCTGCACCTCTCTTGCAAATTTCTGCACCTCTGTTGCTTCTTTCTGCACTTCTCTTGCCTCTTTCTGCACCCCTCTTGCCTTTTTCTGCAGATCTCTTGCCTCTTTCTGCACCTCTTTTGCTTCTTTCTGTACTACTCTTGCCTCTTTCTACACCTCTCTTGCCTCTTTCTGCACCTCTGTTCGTTCTTTCTGCACTGCTCTTGTTTCTTTCTGCACCTCTGTTGCAAATTTCTGCATCCCTCTAGGCTCTTTCTGCACCCCTCTTCCCTCTTTCTGCACCTCTCTTGCCTCTGTCTCCACACCTGTTCCCTCTTTCTGCCCTCCTTTTGCGTTTCTCTGCAACTTTCTTGCCTTTTTCTGCAGTTCTCTTGCCTACTTCTGCACCTCACTTGCCTCTTTCTGCACTTCTCTTGCTTCTTTCTGCACCTCTCTTGCTTCTTTCTGCACTTCTCCACTTCACTTGCCTCTTTCTGCACTTCTCTTGCTTCTTTCTGCACCTCTCTTGCTTCTTTCTGCAGTTCTCTTGCCTCTTTCTGCACCTCTTTTGCTTCTTTCTGTACTTCTCTTGCCTCTTTCTACAACTCTCTTGCCTCTTTCTGCACCTCTGTTCCTTCTTTCTGCACTGCTCTTGTTTCTTTCTGCAACTCTGTTGAAAATTTCTGCATCCCTCTAGGCTCTTTCTGCACCCCTCTTCCGTCTTTCTGCACCTCTCTTGCCTCTGCCTCCACACCTGTTCCCTCTTTATTCCCTCCTTTTGCCTTTCTCTGCAACCTTCTTGCCTTTTTCTGCAGTTCTCTTGCCTCCTTCTGCACCTCACTTGCCTCTTTCTGCACTTCTCTTGCTGCTTTCTGCACCTCTCTTGCTTCTTTCTGCACCTTTCAACCCTTTTTCTGCACATCTCTTGCCTCTTTCTACACCTCTCTTGCCTCTTTCTGCACATCTCTTGTTTCTTTCTGCACTGCTCTTGACTCTTTCTGCACCCCTCTTGCCTTTTTCTACCTCTTTTGCTTCTTTCTGCACTTCTCTCTCCTCTTTCTGCACCCCTCTTGCCTCTTTCTGCTTCTGCACTGCTCTTGCTTCTTTCTGCACCTCTCTTGCACATTTCTGCACCCTCTTCCCTCTTTTTGCACTTCTCTTGCGTCAGTCTCTACCCCTGTTCCCTCTTTCTGCACCTCTTTTGCCTGTTTCTGCAACAATCTTGCCTCTTTCTGCAGTTCTCTTGCCTCTTTCTGCACCCCTCTTGCCTCTTTCTGCACCCCTGTTGCTTTACTCTGCACTTCTCTTGCTTCTTTCTGCACCTCTCTTGCTTCTTTCTGCACCCCTCTTGCCTCTTTCTGCATCCTTCATCCCTCTTTGTGCATCTCTCTTGCCTCTTTCTGCACCTCTCTTGCCTCTTTCTGCACCCCTCATGCCTGTTTCTGCACCCTTCTTCCCTTTTCCTGCACCTGTCTTGCCAATTTCTGTACCTCTGTTGCCTCTTTCTGCAGTTCTCTTGCCTCTTTCTGTACCCTCTTCCCTCTTTCTGTACCTCTTATGCTTATTTCTGCACTTCTCTTGCCTCTTTCTGCACCCCTCTGGCCTCTTTCTGCACCTCTGTTGCTTCTTTCTGCACTTCTCTTGCCTCTTTCTGCACCCCTCTGGCCTGTTTCTGCACCTCTGTTGCTTCTTTCTGCAGTTCTCTTGCTCTTTCTGTACCCTCTTCCCTCTTTCTGTACCTCTTATGCTTATTTCTGCACTTCTCTTGCCTCTTTCTGCACCCCTCTGGCCTCTTTCTGCACCTCTGTTGCTTCTTTCTGCACTTCTCTTGCCTCTTTCTGCACTTCTGTTGGATCTTTTGCACTGTTCTTGCTTCTTTCTGCACCTCTCTTGCAAATTTCTGCACCCCTTTTGCCTCATTCTGCACCCCTCTTCCTCCTTTCTGCACCTCTCTTGCCTCTGTCTGCACCCTTGTTCCGTCTTTCTGCACCTCTTTTGCCTGTTTCTGCAACTCTCTTGCCTCCTTCTGCACCTCAGTTGCTTCTTTCTGTACTTCATTTGCCTCTTTCTGCACCCTTCGTGCCTCTTTCAGCACCTCTGTTGCTTCTTTCTGCACTTCTCTTCCTTCTTTCTGCACCCTCCTGCCTCTTTCTGTATCCTCTTGCCTCTTTTTGCACCTCTGTTGGTTCTTTCTGCATTGCTATTGCTTCTTTCTGCACCTCTTTTGCAAATTTCTGCATCCTCTTGCCTCTTTCTGTACCCCTCTTCCCTCTTTCTTCACCTCTCTTGCTTCTTTCTGCACTTCTTTTCCTTCTTTCTGCACTGCTCTTGCTTCTTTCTGCACCTCTCTTGCAAATTTCTGCACCTCTGTCGCATCTTTCTGCACTTCTCTTCCCTCTTTCTGCACCCCTCTTGCCTCTTTGTGCACCTCTGTTGGTTCTTTCTGCATTGCTATTGCTTCTTTCTGCACCTCTTTGCAAATTTCTGCATCCCTCTTGCATCTTTCTGTACCCTCTTCCCTCTTTCTTCACCTCTCTTGCTTCTTTCTGCACTTCTTTTCCTTCTTTCTGCACTGCTCTTGCCCTTTGTGTGCCTCTCCTACCTCTTTCTGCACCACTCTTGCCTCTTTTTGCACCTCTGTTGGTTCTTTCTGCATTGCTATTGCTTCTTTCTGCACCTCTTTTGCAAATTTCTGCATCCCTCTTGCCTCTTTCTGTACCCCTCTTCCCTCTTTCTTCACCTCTCTTGCTTCTTTCTGCACTTCTTTTCCTTCTTTCTGCACTGTTCTTGCTTCTTTCTGCACCTCTCTTGCAAATTTCTGCACCTCTGTCGCATCTTTCTGCACTTCTCTTCCCTCTTTCTGCACCCCTCTTGCCTTTTTCTGCAGGTCTCTTGCCTCTTTCTGCACCTCTTTTGCTTCTTTCTGTACTTCTCTTGCTTCTTTCTACACCTCTCTTCCCTCTTTCTGCACCTCTGTTCGTTCTTTCTGCACTGCTCTTGTTTCTTTCTGCACCTCTGTTGCAAATGTCTGCATCCCTCTAGGCTCTTTCTGCACCCCTCTTCCCTCTTTCTGCACCTCTCTTGCCTCTGTCTCCACACCTGTTCCCTCTTTCTGCCCTCCTTTTGCCTTTCTCTGCAACTCTCTTGCCTTTTTCTGCAGTTCTCTTGCCTCCTTCTGCACCTCACTTGCCTCTTTCTGCACTTCTCTTGCTTCTTTCTGCACCTCTCTTGCTTCTTTCTGCACCTCTCTTGCTTCTTTCTGCACCTTTCAACCCTTTTTCTGCACATCTCTTGCCTCTTTCTGCACCTCTCTTGCCTATTTCTGCACATCTCTTGTTTCTTTCTGCACTGCTCTTGCCTCTTTCTGCACCTCTTTTGCTTCTTTCTGCACTTCTCTCTCCTCTTTCTACACCCTCTGGCCTCTTTCTGCTTCTGCACTGCTCTTGCTTCTTTCTGCACCTCTCTTGCATATTTCTGCACCCCTCTTCCCTCTTTTTGCACTTCTCTTGTGTCAGTCTTCACCCCTGTTCCCTCTTTCTGCACCTATTTTGCCTGTTTCTGCAAAAATCTTGCCTCTTTCTGCAGTTCTCTTGCCTCTTGACCTCTTTCTGCACCCCTGTTGCTTCAATCTGCACTTCTCTTGCTACTTTCTGCACCTCTCTTGCTTCTTTCTGCACCCTTCTTGCCTCTTTCTGCATTCTTCATCCCTCTTTGTGCAACTCTCTTGCCTCTTTCTGCACCTCTCTTGCCTCTTTCAGCACCTCTGTTGCTTCTTTCTGCACTTCTCTTCCTTCTTTCTGCACCCCTCCTGCCTCTTTCTGTATCCCTCTTGCCTCTTTTTGCACCTCTGTTGGTTCTTTCTGCATTGCTATTGCTTCTTTCTGCACCTCTTTTGCAAATTTCTGCATCCCTCTTGCCTCTTTCTGTACCCCTCTTCCCTCTTTCTTCACCTCTCTTGCTTCTTTCTGCACTTCTTTTCCTTCTTTCTGCACTGCTCTTGCTTCTTTCTGCACCTCTCTTGCAAATTTCTGCACCTCTGTCGCATCTTTCTGCACTTCCCTTCCCTCTTTCTGCACCCCTCTTGCCTCTTTGTGCACCTCTGTTGGTTCTTTCTGCATTGCTATTGCTTCTTTCTGCACCTCTTTTGCAAATTTCTGCATCCCTCTTGCCTCTTTCTGTACCCCTCTTCCCTCTTTCTTCACCTCTCTTGCTTCTTTCTGCACTTCTTTTCCTTCTTTCTGCACTGCTCTTGCCCTTTGTGTGCCTCTCCTACCTCTTTCTGCACCACTCTTGCCTCTTTTTGCACCTCTGTTGGTTCTTTCTGCATTGCTATTGCTTCTTTCTGCACCTCTTTTGCAAATTTCTGCATCCCTCTTGCCTCTTTCTGTACCCTCTTCCCTCTTTCTTCACCTCTCTTGCTTCTTTCTGCACTTCTTTTCCTTCTTTCTGCACTGTTCTTGCTTCTTTCTGCACCTCTCTTGCAAATTTCTGACCTCTGTCGCATCTTTCTGCACTTCTCTTCCCTCTTTCTGCACCCCTCTTGCCTTTTTCTGCAGGTCTCTTGCCTCTTTCTGCACCTCTTTTGCTTCTTTCTGTACTTCTCTTGCTTCTTTCTACACCTCTCTTCCCTCTTTCTGCACCTCTGTTCGTTCTTTCTGCACTGCTCTTGTTTCTTTCTGCACCTCTGTTGCAAATGTCTGCATCCCTCTAGGCTCTTTCTGCACCCTCTTCCCTCTTTCTGCACCTCTCTTGCCTCTGTCTCCACACCTGTTCCCTCTTTCTGCCCTCCTTTTGCCTTTCTCTGCAACTCTCTTGCCTTTTTCTGCAGTTCTCTTGCCTCCTTCTGCACCTCACTTGCCTCTTTCTGCACTTCTCTTGCTTCTTTCTGCACCTCTCTTGCTTCTTTCTGCACCTCTCTTGCTTCTTTCTGCACCTTTCAACCCTTTTTCTGCACATCTCTTGCCTCTTTCTGCACCTCTCTTGCCTATTTCTGCACATCTCTTGTTTCTTTCTGCACTGCTCTTGCCTCTTTCTGCACCTCTTTTGCTTCTTTCTGCACTTCTCTCTCCTCTTTCTGCACCCTCTGGCCTCTTTCTGCTTCTGCACTGCTCTTGCTTCTTTCTGCACCTCTCTTGCATATTTCTGCACCCCTCTTCCCTCTTTTTGCACTTCTCTTGCGTCAGTCTTCACCCCTGTTCCCTCTTTCTGCACCTATTTTGCCTGTTTCTGCAACAATCTTGCCTCTTTCTGCAGTTCTCTTGCCTCTTGACCTCTTTCTGCACCCCTGTTGCTTCAATCTGCACTTCTCTTGCTACTTTCTGCACCTCTCTTGCTTCTTTCTGCACCCTTCTTGCCTCTTTCTGCATTCTTCATCCCTCTTTGTGCAACTCTCTTGCCTCTTTCTGCACCTCTCTTGCCTCTTTCTGTACCCTCGTGCCTGTTTCTGCACCCTTCTTCCCTTTTCCTGCACCTATCTTGCCTATTTCTACACCTCTGTTGACTCTTTCTGCAGTTCTCTTGCCTCTTTCTGCACCCTCTTCCCTCTTTCTGCACTCTCTTTTGCTTCTTTCTGCACTTATCTTGCCTGTTTCTGCACCCCTCTGGCCTGTTTCTGCACCTCTGTTGCTTCTTTCTGCACTTCTCTTGCCTCTTTGTACAACTCTGTTCCTTCTTTCTGCACTTCTCTTGCCTCTTTCTGCACCTCTCTTGCCTCTTTCTGCACTTCTGTTGGTTCTTTTGCACTGTTCTTGCTTCTTTCTGCACCTCTCTTGCACATTTCTGCACCTCTCTTGCCTCATTCTGCACCCCTCTTCCTACTTTCTGCACCTCTCTTGCCTCTGTCTGCACCCTTATTCCATCTTTCTGCACCTCTTTTGCTTGTTTCTGCAACTCTCTTGCCTCTTTCTTCAGTGCTCTTGCCTCCTTCTGCACCTCTGTTGCTTCTTTCTGTACTTCATTTGCCTCTTTCTGCACCCCTGTTGCTTCATTCTGCACTTCTCTTGCTTCTTTCTGCACCTGTCTTGCTTCTTTCTGCACCCCTGTTGTCTCTTTCTGCACTCGTCTTCCCTCTTTCTGCACCTCTCTTGTCTCTTTCTGTACCTCTCTTGCTTCTTTCTGTACTTTTCTTGCTTCTTTCTGCACCTCTCTTGCTTCTTTCTCCACCCTTCTTCCCTTTTTTGCATCCCTCATGCTTTTTTCTGCAGTTCTCTTGCCATTTTCTGCACCTCTCTTGCCTCTTTCTGCACCTCACTTGCCTCTTTCTGCACTTCTCTTGCTTGTTTTTATACCTCTTGATTCTTTCAGCAATTTTCTTGCCTCTTTTTGCACTCCTCTTAACTGTTTCTGCACCTCTCTTGCCTGTTTCTGCATCTCACTTGCTTCTTTGTGCACCCCTCTTGCCTGTTTCTGCACCCTTCTTCCCTTTTCCTGCACCTGTCTTGCCTCTTTCTGCACCTCTGTTGCCTCTTTCTGTAGTTCTCTTGCCTCTTTCTGCACCCTCTTCCCTCTTTATGTACCTCTTTTGCTTCTTTCTGCACCCCTCTTGCCTCTTTCTGCACCCTTCTTCCCTCCTTGTGCATCTCTATTGCCTCTTTCTGCACCTCTGTTGCCTCTTTCTGCAGTTCTCTTGCCTCTTTATACACCCACTTCCCTCTTTCTGTACCTCTTTTGCTTCTTTCTGCACTTCTCTTGCCTCTTTTTGCAGCCCTCTTGCCTCTTTCTGCACCTCTCTTGGTTCTTTCTGCACTGTTCTTGCTTCTTTCTGCACCTCTCTTGCACAATTCTGCACCTCTCTTGCCTCTTTCTGCACCCTCTTCCCTCTTTCTGCACTTCATTTGCATCTGTCTGCACCTGTTCCCTTTCTGCACCAATTCTGCCTGTTTCTGCAACTCTCTTGCCTCTTTCTGCAGTTCTCTTGCCTCCTTCTGCACCTCTGGTGCCTCTTTCTGCAGACCTCTTGCCTCTTTCTGCACCCATGTTGCTTCATTTTGCACTTCTCTTGCTTCTTTCTGCATCTCTCTTGCTTCTTTCTGCATCCCTCTTGCCTCTTTCTGCACCCTTCTTCCCTCTTTGTGCATCTCTCTTACCTCTTTCTGCACCTCTCTTACCTCTTTCTGCACACCTCTTGCCTGTTTCTGCACCTCTCTTGCTTCTTTCTTCATCTCTCTTGCTTCTTTCTGCACACCTCTTGCCTCTTTATGCACCTCTCTTGCCTATCTGTACCCTCTGGCCTCTTTCTACACCTATCTTGCTTCTTTCTGCATCCTTGTTCCCTTTTCCTGCACCTGTCTTGCCTCTTTCTGCACCTCTGTTTCCTCTTTCTGCAGTTCTCTTGCCTCTTTCTGTACCCTCTTCCCTCTTTCTGTACCTCTTTTGCTTCTTTCTGCACTTCTCTAGCAAATTTCTGCACCTCTCTTGCCTCTTTCTGCACCCCTCTTCCCTCTTTCTGCACTTCATTTGCATCTGTCTGCACCAGTTCCCTCTTTCTGCACCAATTTTGCCTGTTTCTGCAACTCTCTTGCCTCTTTCTACAGTTCTCTTGACTACTTCTGCACATCTGTAGCCTCTTTCTGCACACCTCTTCCCTCTTTGTGCACCTCTCTTGCTTCTTTCTTCATCTCTCTTGCTTCTTTCTGCACCCCTCTTGCATCTTTGTGCACCCTTCTTCCCTCTTTGTGCATCTCACTTGCTTCTTTCTGCACCTCTCTTGCTTCTTTCTGCACCTTTCAACCCTTTTTCTGCACATCTCTTGCCTCTTTCTGCACCTCTCTTGCCTATTTCTGCACATCTCTTGTTTCTTTCTGCACTGCTCTTGCCTCTTTCTGCACCTCTTTTGCTTCTTTCTGCACTTCTCTCTCCTCTTTCTGCACCCCTCTGGCCTCTTTCTGCTTCTGCACTGCTCTTGCTTCTTTCTGCACCTCTCTTGCATATTTCTGCACCCCTCTTCCCTCTTTTTGCACTTCTCTTGCGTCAGTCTTCACCCCTGTTCCCTCTTTCTGCACCTATTTTGCCTGTTTCTGCAACAATCTTGCCTCTTTCTGCAGTTCTCTTGCCTCTTGACCTCTTTCTGCACCCCTGTTGCTTCAATCTGCACTTCTCTTGCTACTTTCTGCACCTCTCTTGCTTCTTTCTGCACCCTTCTTGCCTCTTTCTGCATTCTTCATCCCTCTTTGTGCAACTCTCTTGCCTCTTTCTGCACCTCTCTTGCCTCTTTCTGTACCCCTCGTGCCTGTTTCTGCACCCTTCTTCCCTTTTCCTGCACCTATCTTGCCTATTTCTACACCTCTGTTGACTCTTTCTGCAGTTCTCTTGCCTCTTTCTGCACCCTCTTCCCTCTTTCTGCACCTCTTTTGCTTCTTTCTGCACTTATCTTGCCTGTTTCTGCACCCCTCTGGCCTGTTTCTGCACCTCTGTTGCTTCTTTCTGCACTTCTCTTGCCTCTTTGTACAACTCTGTTCCTTCTTTCTGCACTTCTCTTGCCTCTTTCTGCACCTCTCTTGCCTCTTTCTGCACTTCTGTTGGTTCTTTTGCACTGTTCTTGCTTCTTTCTGCACCTCTCTTGCACATTTCTGCACCTCTCTTGCCTCATTCTGCACCCCTCTTCCTACTTTCTGCACCTCTCTTGCCTCTGTCTGCACCCTTATTCCCATCTTTCTGCACCTCTTTTGCTTGTTTCTGCAACTCTCTTGCCTCTTTCTTCAGTGCTCTTGCCTCCTTCTGCACCTCTGTTGCTTCTTTCTGTACTTCATTTGCCTCTTTCTGCACCCCTGTTGCTTCATTCTGCACTTCTCTTGCTTCTTTCTGCACCTGTCTTGCTTCTTTCTGCACCCTGTTGTCTCTTTCTGCACTCGTCTTCCCTCTTTCTGCACCTCTCTTGTCTCTTTCTGTACCTCTCTTGCTTCTTTCTGTACTTTTCTTGCTTCTTTCTGCACCTCTCTTGCTTCTTTCTCCACCCTTCTTCCCTTTTTTGCATCCCTCATGCTTTTTTCTGCAGTTCTCTTGCCATTTTCTGCACCTCTCTTGCCTCTTTCTGCACCTCACTTGCCTCTTTCTGCACTTCTCTTGCTTGTTTTTATACCTCTTGATTCTTTCAGCAATTTTCTTGCCTCTTTTGCACTCCTCTTAACTGTTTCTGCACCTCTCTTGCCTGTTTCTGCATCTCACTTGCTTCTTTGTGCACCCCTCTTGCCTGTTTCTGCACCCTTCTTCCCTTTTCCTGCACCTGTCTTGCCTCTTTCTGCACCTCTGTTGCCTCTTTTCTGTAGTTCTCTTGCCTCTTTCTGCACCCTCTTCCCTCTTTATGTACCTCTTTTGCTTCTTTCTGCACTTCTCTTGCCTCTTTCTGCAACCCTCTGGCCTCTTTCTGCACCGCTGTTGCTTCTTTCTGCACTTTTCTTGCTTCGTTCTGCACCTCTGTTGCTTCTTTCTGCACCCCTCTTGCCTCTTTCTGCACTCGTCTTCCCTCTTTCTGCACCTCTCTTGTCTCTTTCTGTACCTCTCTTGCTTCTTTCTGTACTTTTCTTGCTTCTTTCTGCACCTCTCTTGCTTCTTTCTCCACCCTTCTTCCCTTCTTTGC
This sequence comes from Calotriton arnoldi, assembly GCA_963921515.1. Classification (NCBI taxonomy): domain Eukaryota; kingdom Metazoa; phylum Chordata; class Amphibia; order Caudata; family Salamandridae; genus Calotriton; species Calotriton arnoldi. The sequence continues at coordinate 2,107,486 of CAWUFW010002297.1, read as the reverse complement.
ATCCCTCTTGCTTTTTTCTGCAGTTCTCTTGCCATTTTCTGCACCTCTCTTGCCTCTTTCTGCACCTCACTTGCCTCTTTCTGCACTTCTCTTGCTTGTTTTTATACCTCTTGATTCTTTCAGCAATTTTCTTGTCTCTTTTGCACTCCTCTTAACTGTTTCTGCACCTCTCTTGCCTGTTTCTGCATCTCACTTGCTTCTTTGTGCACCCCTCTTGCCTGTTTCTGCACCCTTCTTCCCTTTTCCTGCACCTGTCTTGCCTCTTTCTGCACCTCTGTTGCCTCTTTCTGTAGTTCTCTTGCCTCTTTCTGCACCTCTTCCCTCTTTATGTACCTCTTTTGCTTCTTTCTGCACTTCTCTTGCCTTTTTCTGCAACCCTCTGGCCTCTTTCTGCACCTCTGTTGCTTCTTTCTGCACTTTTCTTGCTTCGTTCTGCACCTCTGTTGCTTCTTTCTGCACCACTCTTGCCTCTTTCTGCACTCTTCTTCCCTCTTTGTGCAACTCTCTTGACTCTTTCTACACCTCTTTTCCCTCTTTCTGCACCCCTCTTGCCTCTTTGTGCACCTCTGTTCCTTCTTTCTGCACTTCTCTTGCTTCTTTCTGCACCTGTCTTGCTTCTTTCTGCACCCCTGTTGTCTCTTTCTGCACTCGTCTTCCCTCTTTCTTCACCTCTCTTGCGTCTTTCTGCACCTCTCTTGCTTCTTTCTGCCATTTTCTTGCTTCTTTCTGCACCTCGCTTGCTTCTTTCTTCACCCTTCTTCCATTCTTTGCATCCCTCTTGCTTTTTTCTGCAGTTCTCTTGTCATTTTCTGCACCTCTCTTGCCTCTTTCTGCACCTCATTTGCCTCTTTCTGCACTTCTCTTTCTTCTTTTTATACCTCTTTTGCTTCTTTCAGCAATGTCTTGCCTCTTTTCGCACTCCTCGTGCCTGTTTCTGCACCTCTCTTGCCTCTTTCTGCATCTCACTTGCTTCTTTCTGCACCCATCTTGCCTCTTTCTGCACCCTTCTTCCCTCTTTCTGCACCTCTGTTGCTTCTTTCTGCACGTCTCTTGCCTCTATCTGCACCCTCGTGCCTCTTTCAGCACCTCTGTTTCTTCTTTCTGCACTTCTCTTCCTTCTTTCCTGCACCCCTCCTGCCTCTTTCTGTACCCCTCTTGCCTCTTTGTTTGCCTCTCCTACCTCTTTCTGCACCATTCTTGCCTCTTTTGCACCTCTCTTGGTTCTTTCTGCCCTGCTATTGCTTCTTTCTGCACCTCTTTTGCAAATTTCTGCATCCTCTTGCCTCTTTCTGTACCCCTCTTACCTCTTTCTCCACCTCTCTTGCTTCTTTCTGCACTTCTTTTCCTTCTTGCTACACTGCTCTTACTTCTTTCTGCACCTCTCTTGCAAATTTTGGCACCTCTGTTGCTTCTTTCTACACTTCTCTTGCCTCTTTCTGCACCCCTCTTGCCTTTTTATGCAGTTCTCTTGCCTCTTTATGCACCTCTTTTGCATCTTTCTGTACTTCTCTTGCCTTTCTATACCTCTCTTGTCTCTTTCTGCACTGCTCTTGCTTCTTTCTGCACCTCTGTTGCAAATTTCTGCATCCCTCTTTGCTTTTTCTGCACACTTCTTCCCCTCTTTCTGCACCTCTCTTGCCTCTGTCTCCACACCTCTTCCTTCTTTCTGCCCTCTCCTTTGCCTGTCTCTGCAACTCTCTTACCTTTTTCTGCCCCTCTTCCCTCTTTTTGTACTTCTCTTGCATACGTCTCCACCCCTGTTCACCTCTTTCTGCACCTCTTTTGCCTGTTTCTGCAACACTCTTGCCTCTTTCTGCCCCCTTCTTGCCTCTTTCTGCACCCCTCTTGCCTCCTTCTGCACCTCACTTGTCTCTTTCTGCCCTTCTCTTGCTTTTTGCTGCACCTCTCTTGCTTCTTTCTGCACCCTTCAACACTTTTTCTGCAAATCTCTTGCTTCTTTCTGCACCTCTCTTGCCTCTTTCTGCACATCTCTTGGTTCTTTCTGCACTGCTCTGGCCTCTTTCTGCACCCCTCTTGCCTCTTTCTACACCTTTTTTGTTTCTTTCTGCACTTGTCTCTCCTCTTTCTGCACCCCTCTAGCCTCTTTCTGCACCTCTGTTGGTTCTTTCTGCACTGCTCTTGCTTCTTTCTGCACCTCTATTGCACATTTCTGCACCCCTCTTCCCTCTTTTTGTACTTCTCTTGCATCAGTCTCCACCCCTGTACACTCTTTCTGCACCTCTTTTGCCTCTTTCTGCACCCCTCTTGCGTCTTTCTGCACCCCTATTGCTTCTTTCTGCGCTTCTCTTGCTTCTTTCTGCACCTCTCTTGCTTCTTTCTGCACATCTCTTGCCTCTTTCTGCATCCTTCTTCCCTTTGTGCATCTCTCTTGCTTATTTCTGCAACTCTCTTGCCTCTTTCTGTACCCCTCTTGCCTGTTTCTGCACCCTTCTTCCCTTTTCCTTCACCTGTCTTGTCTCTTTCTGCACATCTGCTGCCTCTTTCTACAGTTCTCTTGCCTTTTTCTGCACCCTCTTCCCTCTTTCTGTACCTCTTTTGCTTCTTTCTGCACTTCTCTGGCCTCTTTCTGCACCTCTCTTGGTTCTTTCTGCACTGTTCTTACTTCTTTCTGCACCTCTCTTGCAAATTTCTGTACCCCTCTTGCCTCTTTCTGCACCCCTCTTCCCTCTTTCTGCACTTCTCTTGCCTCTGTCTGCACCACTGTTCCCTCTTTCTGCACCACTTCTGCCTGTTTCTGCAACTCTCTTGCCTCTTTCTGCAGTTCTATTGCTTCCTTCTTCATCTCTGTTGCCTCTGCCTGCACCCTTCTTACCTCGTTCTGCACCCTCTTGCCTCTTTCTGCACCCTGTTGCTTCATTTTGCACTTGTCTTGCTTCTTTCTGCACCTCTTTTGCCTCTTTCTGTACCCCTCTTGCCTCTTTCTGCACCTCTCTTGCGTCTTTCTGAACCCTCGTTCCCTTTTCCTGCACCTGTCTTGTCTCTTTCTGTACCTCTCTTACCTGTTTCTGCAGTTCTCTTGCCTCTTTCTGTACCTCTGTTGCTTCTCTCTGTGCTTCTCTTGCCTCTTTCTGCACCCCTCTTGCCTCTTTCTGCACCTCTTTTGCTTATTTCTGCACTTCTCTCTCCTCTTTCTGCACCCCTCTTGCCTCTTTCTGAACCTCTGTTGGTTCTTTCTGCACTGCTCTTGCTTCTTTCTGCACCTCTCTTGCACATTTCTGCACCCCTTCCCTCTTTTTGCACTTCTCATGCATCAGTCTCCACCCCTGTTCCCTCTTTCTGCACCTCTTTTGATGTTTCTGCAACACTCTTGCCTGTTTCTGCAGTTCTCTTGCCTCTTTCTGCACCCCTATTGCCTCTTTCTGCACCCCTGTTGCTTTACTCTGCCCTTCTCTTGCTTCTTTCTACACCTCTCTTGGTTCTTTCTGCACCCCTCTTGCCCCTTTCTCCATCCTTCTTCCCTCTTTGTGCATCTCTCTTGCCTCTTTCTGCACCTCTCTTGCCTCTTTCTGTACCCCTCTTGCCTGTTTCTGCACACTTCTTCCCTTTTCCTGCACCTGTCTTGCCTCTTTCTGCACCTCTGTTGCCTCTTTCTGCAGTTCTCTTGCTTCTTTCTGCACCCTCTTCCTTATTTCTGTACCTCTTTTGCTTCTTTCTGCACTTCTCTGGCCTCTTTCTGCACCTCTCTTGGTTCTTTCTGCACTGTTCTTACTTCTTTCTGCACCTCTCTTGCAAATTTCTGCACCCCTCTTGCCTCTTTCTGCACCCCTCTTCCCTCTTTCTGCACTTCTCTTGCCTGAGCCTGCACCACTGATCCCTCTTTCTGCACCTCTTCTGCCTGTTTCTGCAACTCTCTTGGCTCTTTCTGCACCCCTCTTACCTCTTTCTGTACCCCCTAGCCTCTTTCTGCACCCTGTTGCTTCATTCTGCACTTCTCCTGCTTCTTTCTGCACCTCTCTTGCCTCTTTCTGTATCCTTGTTCCCTTTTCCTGCACCTGTCTTGCCTCTTTCTGCACCTCTGTTGCCTCTATCTGCAGTTCTCTTGCCTCTTTCTGCACCCTCTTCCCTCTTTCTGTACCTCTTTTGCTTCTTTCTGCACTTCTCTTAGCTCTTTCTGCACCCCTCTTGCCTCTTTCTGCACCTCTCTTGGTTCTTCCTGCACAGCTCTTGCTTCTTTCTGCAACTCTCTTGCTTCTTTCTGCACCCCTCTTGCTGAACCCCTTTTCCCTCTTTCTGCACTTATCTTGCCTCTGTCTGCACCCCTGTTCCCTCTTTCTGCACCTCTTGTGTCTGTTTCTGCAACTCTCTTGCCTCTTTCTTCAGTTCTCTTGCCTCCGTCTGAACCTCTGTTGCCTCTTTCTGGACCCCTCTTGCCTCTTTCTGCATCCCTGTTGCTTCATTCTGCACTTCTCTTGCTTCTTTCTGCACCTCTCTTGCTTCTTTCTGCACCCCTCTTGCTTCTTTCTGCACCCTTTTTCCCTCTTTGTGCACCTCTCTTGCCTCTTTGTGCACCTCTCTTCTCTCTTTCTGCACTTCGCTTACCTCTTTCTGCACCTTCTTCCCTCTTTCTGTACCTCTTTTGCTTCTTTCTGCATTTCTGTTGCCTCTTTCTGCACCCCTCTTGCTTCTCTCTGCACCTCTGTTGGTTCTTTCTGCACTGCTCTTGCTTCTTTCTGCGCCTCTCTTGCGAATTTATATACCCCTCTTGCCTCTTTCTGCACCCCTTTACCCTCTTTATACCTCTCTTGCCTCTGTCTGCACCCCTGTTCTCTCTTTGTGAACCTCTTCTACCTGTGTCTGCAACTCTCTTGCCTCTTTCTGCAGTTCTCTTGCCTCTTTCTGCATCTCTGTTGCATCTTTCTGCGCTTCTCTTACCTCTTTCTACACCCCTCTTGCCTCTTTCTGCACCTCCGTTGGTTCTTTGTGGACTCCTCTTTCTTTTTTCTGCATATCTCTTGCTCTTTTCTGCACCCCTCTTGCCTCTTTCTGCACCTCTGTTGCTTCTTTCTGCACTTCTCTTACCTCTTTCTATACCCTCTTCCCCCTTTCTGTACTTCTTTTGCTTTTTTCTGCACTTCTGTTGCCTCTTTCTGCACCCCTCTTGATTCTCTCTGCAACTCAGTTGCTTCTTTCTGCACCTCTTTTGCCTCTTTCCGTACCCCTCTTCCATCTTTCTGCACATCTCTTGCTTCTTTCTGCACCCTTGTTCTGTTTTCCTGCACCTGTCTTGCCTCTTTCTGTACCTCTTTTGCCTCTTTCTGCAGTTCTCTTGCCTCTTTCTGCAGTTCTCTTGTCTCTTTCTGCATCCTCTTCCCTCTTTCTGTACCTCTTCTGCTTCTTTCTGCACTTCTCTTGCCTCTTTCTGCACCCCTCTTGCCTCTTTCTGCACCTCTCTTGGTTCTATCTGCACTGCTCCTGCTTCTTTCTGCACCTCTCTTGCTTCTTTCTGCACCCCTCTTCCCTCTTTCTGCACTTCTCTTGCCTCTGCACCCCTATTCCCTCTTTCTGCACTTCTTTTGTATGTTTCTGCAACTCTCTTGCCTCTTTTTTCAGTTCTCTTGCCTCCTTCTGCACCCCTGTTGCCTCTTTCTCCACCCCTCTTGCCCCTTTCTACACCCTCTTGCCTCTTTCTGCATCCCTGTTACTTCATTCTGCACTTCTCTTGCTTCTTTCTGCACCTCTCTTGCTTCTTTCTGCACCCCTCTTGCCTCTTTCTGTACCCTTTTCCCCTCTTTGTACACCTCTCTTGCCTCTTTCTGCACCTGTCTTGCCTCTTTCTGCACTTCGCTTACCTCTTTCTGCACCCGCTTCCCTTTTTCTGTACCTCTTTTGCTTCTTTCTTCACTTCTGTTGTCTCTTTCTGCACCCTTCTTGCTTCCCTCTGCACATCTGTTGGTTCTTTCTGCACTGCTCTTGCTTCTTTCTGCGCCTCTCTTGCAAATTTATACACCCCTCTTGCCTCTTTTTGCACCCCTTTACCCTCTTTCTGCACCTCTCTTGCCTCTGTCTGCACCCCTGTTCTCTCTTTCTGCACCTCTTCTACCTGTTTCTGCAACTCTCTTGCCTCTTTCTGCAGTTCTCTTGCCTCTTTCTGCACCTTTGTTGCTTCTTTCTGTGCTTCTCTTGCCTCTTTCTGCACCCTTCTTGCCTCTTTCTGCACCTCCGTTGGTTCTTTGTGGACTTCTCTTGCTTTTTTCTGCGTATCTCTTGCTTTTTTCTGCACCCCTCTCGCCTCTTTCTCCACCTCTGTTGCTTCTTTCTGCACTTCTCTTACCTCTTTCTGCACCCTCTTCCCTCTTTCTGTACTTCTTTTGCTTTTTTCTGCACTTCTGTTGCCTCTTTCTGCACCCCTCTTGCTTCTCTCTGCACCTCAGTTGGTTCTTTCTGCTCTGCTCTTGCTTCTTTCTGCGCCTCTCTTGCAAATTTATGCACCCGTCTTGCCTCTTTCTGCACCCCTCTTGCCTCTTTCTGCAGGCCTGCTGCTTCATTCTGCACTTCTGTTGCTTCTTTCTGCACCTTCTTCCCTTTTCCTGCACCTGTCTTGCCTCTTTCTGCAGTTCTCTTGCCTCTTTCTGCACCCTCTTCCCTCTTTCTGTACCTCTTTTGCTTCTTTCTGCACTTTTCTTGCCTCTTTTTGCACCCCTCTTGCTTCTTTCTGCACCTCTCTTGCAAATTTCTGCACCCCTCTTGCCTCTTTCTGCACCCCTCTTCCCTCTTTCTGCACTACATTTGCATCTGTCTGCACCCGTTCCCTCTTTCTGAACCAATTTTGCCTGTTTCTGCAACTCTCTTGCCTCTTACTGCAGTTCTCTTGCCTCCTTCTGCACCTCTGGTGCCTCTTTCTGCACACCTCTTGCCTCTCTCTGCACCCCCTTGCCTCTTTCTGCACCCATGTTGCTTTATTCTGCACTTCTCTTGCTTCTTTCTGCATCTCTCTTGCTTCTTTCTGCATCCCTCTTGCCTCTTTCTGCACCCTTCTTCCCTCTTTCTGCACCTCTCTTGCTTCATTCTTCATCTCTCTTGCTTCTTTCTGCACACCTCTTGCCTCTTTGTGCACCCTTCTTCCCTCTTTGTGCATCTCACTTGCCTCTTTCTGCACCTCTGTTGCTTCTGTCTGCACCCTTCTTCCCTTTTCCTACACCTGTCTTGCCTCTTTCTGCACCTCTGTTGCCTCTTTCTGCAGTTCTCTTGCCTCTTTCTGCGCCTCTCTTTCCTCTTTCTGTACCTCTTTTGCTTCTTTCTGTACTTCTCTTGCCTCTTTCTGCACCCTCTTGCCTCTTTCTGCACCTCTCTTGGCTTCTTTCTACACTGTTCTTGCTTCTTTCTGCACCTCTCTTGCAAATTTCTGTACCTCTCTTGCCTCTATCTGCACCTCATTTGCATCTGTCTGCACCCGTTCCCTCTTTCTGCACCAATTTTGCCTGTTTCTGCAACTCTCTTGCCTATTTCTGTAGTTCTCTTGCCTCCTTCTGCACCTCTGGTGCCTCTTTCTGCACACCTCTTGCCTCTTTCTGCACTTCGCTTACCTCTTTCTGCACCCGCTTCCCTTTTTCTGTACCTCTTTTGCTTCTTTCTTCACTTCTGTTGTCTCTTTCTGCACCCTTCTTGCTTCCCTCTGCACATCTGTTGGTTCTTTCTGCACTGCTCTTGCTTCTTTCTGTGCCTCTCTTGCAAATTTATACACCCCTCTTGCCTCTTTTTGCACCCCTTTACCCTCTTTCTGCACCTCTCTTGCCTCTGTCTGCACCCCTGTTCTCTCTTTCTGCACCTCTTCTACCTGTTTCTGCAACTCTCTTGCCTCTTTCTGCAGTTCTCTTGCCTCTTTCTGCACCTTTGTTGCTTCTTTCTGTGCTTCTCTTGCCTCTTTCTGCACCCTTCTTGCCTCTTTCTGCACCTCCGTTGGTTCTTTGTGGACTTCTCTTGCTTTTTTCTGCGTATCTCTTGCTTTTTTCTGCACCCCTCTCACCTATTTCTCCACCTCTGTTGCTTCTTTCTGCACTTCTCTTACCTCTTTCTGCACCCTCTTCCCTCTTTCTGTACTTCTTTTGCTTTTTTCTGCACTTCTGTTGCCTCTTTCTGCACCCCTCTTGCTTCTCTCTGCACCTCAGTTGGTTCTTTCTGCTCTGCTCTTGCTTCTTTCTGCGCCTCTCTTGCAAATTTATGCACCCCTCTTGCCTCTTTCTGCACCCCTCTACCATCTTTCTGCACCTCTCTTGCCTCTGTCTGCACCCCTGTTCTCTCCTTCTGCACATCTTTTGCCTGTTTCTACAACTCTCTTGCCTCTTTATGCAGTTCTCTTGCCTCCTTCTGCACCCCTGTTGCCTCTTTCTCCACCCTTCTTGCCTCTTTCTGCACCCCTCTTGCCTCTTTCTGCAGGCCTGCTGCTTCATTCTGCACTTCTGTTGCTTCTTTCTGCACCTTCTTCCCTTTTCCTGCACCTGTCGTGCCTCTTTCTGCAGTTCTCTTGCCTCTTTCTGCACCCTCTTCCCTCTTTCTGTACCTCTTTTGCTTCTTTCTGCACTTCTCTTGCCTCTTTCTGCACCCCTCTTGCTTCTTTCTGCACCTCTCTTGCAAATTTCTGCACCCCTCTTGCCTCTTTCTGCACCCCTCTTCCCTCTTTCTGCACTACATTTGCATCTGTCTGCACCCGTTCCCTCTTTCTGCACCAATTATGCCTGTTTCTGCAACTCTCTTGCCTCTTACTGCAGTTCTCTTGCCTCCTTCTGCACCTCTGGTGCCTCTTTCTGCACACCTCTTGCCTCTCTCTGCACCCCCTTGCCTCTTTCTGCACCCATGTTGCTTCATTCTGCACTTCTCTTGCTTCTTTCTGCATCTCTCTCTCTTCTTTCTGCATCCCTCTTGCCTCTTTCTGCACCCTTCTTCCCTCTTTCTGCACCTCTCTTGCTTCTTTCTTCATCTCTCTTGCTTCTTTCTGCACCCCTCTTGCCTCTTTGTGCACCCTTCTTCCCTCTTTGTGCATCTCACTTGCCTCTTTCTGCACCTCTGTTGCTTCTGTCTGCACCCTTCTTCCGTTTTCCTACACCTGTCTTGCCTCTTTCTGCACCTCTGTTGACTCTTTCTGCAGTTCTCTTGCCTCTTTCTGCGCCCTCTTTCCTCTTTCTGTACCTCTTTTGCTTCTTTCTGTACTTCTCTTGCCTCTTTCTGCACCCCTCTTGCCTCTTTCTGCACCTCTCTTGGTTATTTCTACACTGTTCTTGCTTCTTTCTGCACCTCTCTTGCAAATTTCTGTACCTCTCTTGCCTCTATCTGCACTTCATTTAGATCTGTCTGCACCCGTTCCCTCTTTCTACACCAATTTTGCCTGTTTCTGCAACTCTCTTGCCTCTTTCTGTAGTTCTCTAGCCTCCTTCTGCACCTCTGGTGCCTCTTTCTGCACACCTCTTGCCTTTTTCTGCAACTCTCTTACCTCTTTCTGCACCCATGTTGCTTCATTCTGTACTTCTCTTGATTCTTTCTGCATCTCTCTTCCTTCTTTCTGCACCCCTCTACCCTCTTTCTGCACCTCTCTTGCCTCTGTCTGCACCCCTATTCTCTCCTTCTGCACATCTTGTGCCTGTTTCTGCAACTCTCTTGCCTCTTTATGCAGTTCTCTTGCCTCCTTCTGCACCCCTGTTGCCTCTTTCTGCACCCTTCTTGCCTCTTTCTGCACCCCTCTTGCCTCTTTCCGCAGGCCTGCTGCTTCATTCTGCACTTCTATTGCTTCTTTCTGCACCTCTCTTGCTTCTTGCTACACCCCTCTTGCCTCTTTCTGCACCCTTCTTCCCTCCTTGTGCATCTCTATTGCCTCTTTCTGCACCTCTCTTGCTTCTTTCTCCCCCTTCTTCCCTTTTTCTGCACCTGTCTTGCCTCTTTCTGCACCTCTGTTGCCTCTTTCTGCAGTTCTCTTGCCTCTTTCTACACCCTCTTCCCACTTTCTGTACCTCTTTTGCTTCTTTCTGCACTTCTCTTGCCTCTTTCTGCAGCCCTCTTGCCTCTTTCTGCACCTCTATTGGTTCTTTCTACACCGCTCTTGCTTCTTTTTGCACCTCTCTTGTAAATTTCTGCACCCCTCTTGCCTGTTTCTGCACCCCTCTTACCTCTTTCTACACTTCTCTTGCCTCTGTCTATACCTGTTCCCTTTCTGCACCAATTTTGCCTGTTTCTGCAACTCTCTTGCCTCTTTCTGCAGTTCTCTTGCCTCCTTCTGTACCTCTCTTGCCTCTTTCTGCACCCCTCTTGCCTCTTTCTGCAGGCCTGCTGCTTCATTCTGCACTTCTGTTGCTTCTTTCTGCACCTCTCTTGCCTCTTTCTGCACCCTTCTTCCCTCTTTGTGCATCTCTCTTGCCTCTTTCTGCACCTCTCTTGCCTCATTCTACACCCTCTTCCCTCTTTCTGTACCTCTTTTGCTTCTTTCTGCACTTCTCTTGCCTCTTTCTGCAGCCCTCTTGCCTCTTTCTGCACCTCTATTGGTTCTTTCTACACCGCTCTTGCTTCTTTTTGCACCTCTCTTGTAAATTTCTGCACCCCTCTTGCCTGTTTCTGCACCCCTCTTACCTCTTTCTACACTTCTCTTGCCTCTGTCTGTACCCGTTCCCTTTCTGCACCAATTTTGCCTGTTTCTGCAACTCTCTTGCCTCTTTCTGCAGTTCTCTTGCCTCCTTCTGTACCTCTCTTGCCTCTTTCTGCACCCCTCTTGCCTCTTTCTGCAGGCCTGCTGCTTCATTCTGCACTTCTGTTGCTTCTTTCTGCACCTCTCTTGCCTCTTTCTGCACCTTTCTTCCCTCTTTGTGCATCTCTCTTGCCTCTTTCTGCACCTCTCTTGCTTCTTTCTGCACCATTCTTCCCTTTTCCTGCACCTGTCTTGCCTCTTTCTGCAGTTCTCTTGCCTCTTTCTGCACCCTCTTCCCTCTTTCTGTACCTCTTTTGCTTCTTTCTGCACCTCTCTTGCCTCTTTCTGCACCCCTCTTCCCTCTTTCTGCACTACATTTGCATCTGTCTGCACCCGTTCCCTCTTTCTGCACCAATTTTGCCTGTTTCTGCAACCCTCTTGCCTCTTACTGTAGTTCTCTTGCTCCTTCTGCACCTCTGGTGCCTCTTTCTGCACACCTCTTGCCTCTCTCTGCACCCCGTTGCCTCTTTCTGCACCCATGTTGCTTCATTCTGCACTTCTCTTGCTTCTTTCTGCATCTCTCTTGCTTCTTTCTGCATCCCTCTTGCCTCTTTCTGTACCCTTCTTCCCTCTTTGTGCACCTCTCTTGCTTCTTTCTTCATCTCTCTTGCTACTTTCTGCACCCCTCTTGCATCTTTGTGCACCCTTCTTCCCTCTTTGTGCATTTCACTTGCCTCTTTCTGCACCTCTGTTGCTTCTGTCTGCACCCTTCTTCCCTTTTCCTACACATGCCTTGCCTCTTTCTCCACCTCTGTTGCCTCTTTCTGCAGTTCTCTTGCCTCTTTCTGCACCCTCTTTCTGTACCTCTTTTGCTTCTTTCTGCACTTCTCTTGCCTCTTTCTGCACCCCTCTTGCCTCTTTCTGCACCTCTCTTGGTTCTTTCTAAACTGATCTTGCTTCTTTCTGCACCTCTCTTGCAAATTTCTGCACCCCTCTTCCTCTTTCTGCACTTCATTTGCATCTGTCTGCACCCGTTCCCTCTTTCTGCACCAATTTTGCCTGTTTCTGCAACTCTCTTGCCTCTTTCTGTAGTTCTCTTGCCTCCTTCTGCACCTCTGGTGCCTCTTTCTGCACACCTCTTGCCTCTTTCTGCAACTCTCTTACCTCTTTCTGCACCCATGTTGCTTCATTCTGCACTTCTCTTGATTCTTTCTGCATCTCTCTTCCTTCTTTCTACACCCCTCTACCCTCTTTCTGCACCTCTCTTGCCTCTGTCTGCACGCCTATCCTCTCCTTCTGCACATCTTGTGCCTGTTTCTGCAACTCTCTTGCCTCTTTATGCAGTTCTCTTGCCTCCTTCTGCACCCTTCTTGCCTCTTTCAGCACCCCTCTTGCCTCTTTCCGCAGGCCTGCTGCTTCATTCTGCACTTCTGTTGCTACTTTCTGCACCTCTCTTGCTTCTTTCTGCACCCCTCTTGCCTCTTTCTGCACCCTTCTTCCCTCCTTGTGCATCTCTATTGCCTCTTTCTGCACCTCTGTTGCCTCTTTCTGCAGTTCTCTTGCCTCTTTATACACCCACTTCCCTCTTTCTGTACCTCTTTTGCTTCTTTCTGCACTTCTCTTGCCTCTTTTTGCAGCCCTCTTGCCTCTTTCTGCACCTCTCTTGGTTCTTTCTGCACTGTTCTTGCTTCTTTCTGCACCTCTCTTGCACAATTCTGCACCTCTCTTGCCTCTTTCTGCACCCCTCTTCCCTCTTTCTGCACTTCATTTGCATCTGTCTGCACCCGTTCCCTTTCTGCACCAATTCTGCCTGTTTCTGCAACTCTCTTGCCTCTTTCTGCAGTTCTCTTGCCTCCTTCTGCACCTCTGGTGCCTCTTTCTGCAGACCTCTTGCCTCTTTCTGCACCCATGTTGCTTAATTTTGCACTTCTCTTGCTTCTTTCTGCATCTCTCTTGCTTCTTTCTGCATCCCTCTTGCCTCTTTCTGCACCCTTCTTCCCTCTTTGTGCATCTCTCTTACCTCTTTCTGCACCTCTCTTACCTCTTTCTGCACACCTCTTGCCTGTTTCTGCACCTCTCTTGCTTCTTTCTTCATCTCTCTTGCTTCTTTCTGCACACCTCTTGCCTCTTTATGCACCTCTCTTGCCTATCTGTACCCTCTTGCCTCTTTCTACACCTATCTTGCTTCTTTCTGCATCATTGTTCCCTTTTCCTGCACCTGTCTTGCCTCTTTCTGCACCTCTGTTTCCTCTTTCTGCAGTTCTCTTGCCTCTTTCTGTACCCTCTTCCCTCTTTCTGTACCTCTTTTGCTTCTTTCTGCACTTCTCTAGCAAATTTCTGCACCTCTCTTGCCTCTTTCTGCACCCCTCTTCCCTCTTTCTGCACTTCATTTGCATCTGTCTGCACCAGTTCCCTCTTTCTGCACCAATTTTGCCTGTTTCTGCAACTCTCTTGCCTCTTTCTACAGTTCTCTTGACTACTTCTGCACATCTGTAGCCTCTTTCTGCACACCTCTTCCCTCTTTGTGCACCTCTCTTGCTTCTTTCTTCATCTCTCTTGCTTCTTTCTGCACCCCTCTTGCATCTTTGTGCACCCTTCTTCCCTCTTTGTGCATCTCACTTGCCTCTTTCTGCACCTCTGTTGCTTCTGTCTGCACCCTTCTTCCCTTTTCCTACACATGTCTTGCCTCTTTCTCCACCTCTGTTGCCTCTTTCTGCAGTTCTCTTGCCTCTTTCTGCACCCTCTTTCTGTACCTCTTTTGCTTCTTTCTGCACTTCTCTTGCCTCTTTCTGCACCCCTCTTGCCTCTTTCTGCACCTCTCTTGGTTCTTTCTATACTGTTCTTGCTTCTTTCTGCACCTCTCTTGCAAATTTCTGCACCCCTCTTCCCTCTTTCTGCACTTCATTTGCATCTGTCTGCACCCGTTCCCTCTTTCTGCACCAATTTTGCCTGTTTCTGCAACTCTCTTGCCTCTTTCTGTAGTTCTCTTGCCTCCTTCTGCACCTCTGGTGCCTCTTTCTGCACACCTCTTGCCTCTTTCTGCAACTCTCTTACCTCTTTCTGCACCCATGTTGCTTCATTCTGCACTTCTCTTGATTCTTTCTGCATCTCTCTTCCTGCTTTCTACACCCCTCTACCCTCTTTCTGCACCTCTCTTGCCTCTGTCTGCACGCCTATCCTCTCCTTCTGCACATCTTGTGCCTGTTTCTGCAACTCTCTTGCCTCTTTATGCAGTTCTCTTGCCTCCTTCTGCACCCCTGTTGCCTCTTTCTGCACCCTTCTTGCCTCTTTCAGCACCCCTCTTGCCTCTTTCCGCAGGCCTGCTGCTTCATTCTGCACTTCTGTTGCTACTTTCTGCACCTCTCTTGCTTCTTTCTGCACCCTCTTGCCTCTTTCTGCACCCTTCTTCCTCCTTGTGCATCTCTATTGCCTCTTTCTGCACCTCTGTTGCCTCTTTCTGCAGTTCTCTTGCCTCTTTATACACCCACTTCCCTCTTTCTGTACCTCTTTTGCTTCTTTCTGCACTTCTCTTGCCTCTTTTGCAGCCCTCTTGCCTCTTTCTGCACCTCTCTTGGTTCTTTCTGCACTGTTCTTGCTTCTTTCTGCACCTCTCTTGCACAATTCTGCACTCTCTTGCCTCTTTCTGCACCCCTCTTCCCTCTTTCTGCACTTCATTTGCATCTGTCTTCACCCGTTCCCTTTCTGCACCAATTCTGCCTGTTTCTGCAACTCTCTTGCCTCTTTCTGCAGTTCTCTTGCCTCCTTCTGCACCTCTGGTGCCTCTTTCTGCAGACCTCTTGCCTCTTTCTGCACCCATGTTGCTTAATTTTGCACTTCTCTTGCTTCTTTCTGCATCTCTCTTGCTTCTTTCTGCATCCCTCTTGCCTCTTTCTGCACTCCTTCTTCCTCTTTGTGCATCTCTCTTACCTCTTTCTGCACCTCTCTTACCTCTTTCTGCACACCTCTTGCCTGTTTCTGCACCTCTCTTGCTTCTTTCTTCATCTCTCTTGCTTCTTTCTGCACACCTCTTGCCTCTTTATGCACCTCTCTTGCCTCATCTGTACCCTCTTGCCTCTTTCTACACTTATCTTGCTTCTTTCTGCATCCTTGTTCCCTTTTCCTGCACCTGTCTTGCCTCTTTATGCACCTCTGTTGCCTCTTTCTGCAGTTCTCTTGCCTCTTTCTGTACCCTCTTCCCTCTTTCTGTACCTCTTTTGCTTCTTTCTGCACTTCTCTAGCAAATTTCTGCACCTCTCTTGCCTCTTTCTGCACCCCTCTTCCCTCTTTCAGCACTTCATTTGCATCTGTCTGCACCCGTTCCCTCTTTCTGCACCAATTTTGCCTGTTTCTGCAACTCTCTTGCCTCTTTCTACAGTTCTCTTGACTACTTCTGCACATCTGTAGCCTCTTTCTGCACACCTCTTGCCTCTTTCTGCACCCATGTTGCTTCATTCTGCATCTCTCTTGCTTCTTTCTGCATCCCTCTTGCCTCTTTCTGCACCCTTCTTCCCTCTTTGTGGATCTCTCTTACCTCTTTCTGCACCTCTCTTGCTTCTTTCTCCCCCTTCTTCCCTTTTTCTGCACCTGTCTTGCCTCTTTCTGCACCTCTGTTGCCTCTTTCTGCAGTTCTCTTGCCTCTTTCTACACCCTCTTCCCTCTTTCTGTACCTCTTTTGCTTCTTTCTGCACTTCTCTTACCTCTTTCTGCAGCCCTCTTGCCTCTTTCTGCACCTCTATTGGTTCTTTCTATACCGCTCTTGCTTCTTTTTGCACCTCTCTTGTAAATTTCTGCACCCCTCTTGCCTGTTTCTGCACCCCTCTTACCTCTTTCTACACTTCTCTTGCCTCTGTCTGTACCCGTTCCCTTTCTGCACCAATTTTGCCTGTTTCTGCAACTCTCTTGCCTCTTTCTGCAGTTCTCTTGCCTCCTTCTGTTCCTCTCTTGCCTCTTTCTGAACCCCTCTTGCCTCTTTCTGCAGGCCTGCTGCTTCATTCTGCACTTCTGTTGCTTCTTTCTGCACCTCTCTTGCCTCTTTCTGCACCTTTCTTCCCTCTTTGTGCATCTCTCTTGCCTCTTTCTGCACCTCTCTTGCTTCTTTCTGCACCATTCTTCCCTTTTCCTGCACCTGTCTTGCCTCTTTCTGCAGTTCTCTTGCCTCTTTCTGCACCCTCTTCCCTCTTCCCTCTTTCTGTACCTCTTTTGCTTCTTTCTGCACTTCTCTTGCTTCTTTCTGCACCCCTCTTGCTTCTTTCTGCACCTCTCTTGCAACTTTCTGCACCTCTCTTGCCTCTTTCTGCACCCCTATTCCCTCTTTCTGCACTACATTTTCATCTGTCTGCACCCGTTCCCTCTTTCTGCACCAATTTTGCCTGTTTCTGCAACCCTCTTGCCTCTTACTGTAGTTCTCTTGCCTCCTTCTGCACCTCTGGTGCCTCTTTCTGCACACCTCTTGCCTCTCTCTGCACCCCTTGCCTCTTTCTGCACCCATGTTGCTTCATCCTGCACTTCTCTTGCTTCTTTCTGCATCTCTCTTGCTTCTTTCTGCATCCCTCTTGCCTCTTTCTGTACCATTCTTCCCTCTTTGTGCACCTCTCTTGCTTCTTTCTTCATCTCTCTTGCTTCTTTCTGCACCCCTCTTGCATCTTTGTGCACCCTTCTTCCCTCTTTGTGCATCTCACTTGCCTCTTTCTGCACCTCTGTTGCTTCTGTCTGCACCCTTCTTCCCTTTTCCTACACATGTCTTGCCTCTTTCTCCACCTCTGTTGCCTCTTTCTGCAGTTCTCTTGCCTCTTTCTGCATCTTCCTCTTTCTGTACCTCTTTTGCTTCTTTCTGCACTTCTCTTGCCTCTTTCTGCACCCTCTTGCCTCTTTCTGCACCTCTCTTGGTTCTTTCTACACTGTTCTTGCTTCTTTCTGCACCTCTCTTGCAAATTTCTGCACCTCTCTTCCTCTTTCTGCACTTCATTTGCATCTGTCTGCACCTGTTCCCTCTTTCTGCACCAATTTTGCCTGTTTCTGCAACTCTCTTGCCTCTTTCTGTAGTTCTCTTGCCTCCTTCTGCACCTCTGGTGCCTCTTTCTGCACACCTCTTGCCTCTTTCTGCAACTCTCTTACCTCTTTCTGCACCCATGTTGCTTCATTCTGCACTTCTCTTGATTCTTTCTGCATCTCTCTTCCTTCTTTCTGCACCCTCTACCCTCTTTCTGCACCTCTCTTGCCTCTGTCTGCACGCCTATCCTCTCCTTCTGCACATCTTGTGCCTGTTTCTGCAACTCTCTTGCCTCTTTATGCAGTTCTCTTGCCTCCTTCTGCACCCTTCTTGCCTCTTTCAGCACCCCTCTTGCCTCTTTCCACAGGCCTGCTGCTTCATTCTGCACTTCTGTTGCTACTTTCTGCACCTCTCTTGCTTCTTTCTGCACCCCTCTTGCCTCTTTCTGCACCCTTCTTCCCTCCTTGTGCATCTCTATTGCCTCTTTCTGCACCTCTGTTGCCTCTTTCTGCAGTTCTCTTGCCTCTTTATACACCCACTTCCCTCTTTCTGTACCTCTTTTGCTTCTTTCTGCACTTCTCTTGCCTCTTTTTGCAGCCCTCTTGCCTCTTTCTGCACCTCTCTTGGTTCTTTCTGCACTGTTCTTGCTTCTTTCTGCACCTCTCTTGCACATTTCTGCACCTCTCTTGCCTCTTTCTGCACCCTCTTCCCTCTTTCTGCACTTCATCTTGCATCTGTCTGCACCTGTTCCCTTTCTGCACCAATTTTGCCTGTTTCTGCAACTCTCTTGCCTCTTTCTGCAGTTCTCTTGCCTCCTTCTGCACCTCTGTTGCCTCTTTCTGCAGACCTCTTGCCTCTTTCTGCACCCATGTTGCTTAATTCTGCACTTCTCTTGCTTCTTTCTGCATCTCTCTTGCTTCTTTCTGCATCCTCTCTTGCCTCTTTCTGCACCCTTCTTCCCTCTTTGTGCATCTCTCTTACCTCTTTCTGCACCTCTCTTGCCTCTTTCTGCACACCTCTTGCCTGTTTCTGCACCTCTCTTGCTTCTTTCTTCATCTCTCTGGCTTATTTCTGCACCTCTCTTGCTTCTTTCTGCACCCCTCTTGCCTATCTGTACCCTCTTGCCTCTTTCTACACTTATCTTGCTTCTTTCTGCATCCTTGTTCCCTTTTCCTGCACCTGTCTTGCCTCTTTATGCACCTCTGTTGCCTCTTTCTGCAGTTCTCTTGCCTCTTTCTGTACCCTCTTCCCTCTTTCTGTACCTCTTTTGCTTCTTTCTGCACTTCTCTTGCAAATTTCTGCACCTCTCTTGCCTCTTTCTGTACCTCTCTTCCCTCTTTCTGCACTTCATTTGCATCTGTCTGCACCCGTTCCCTCTTTCTGCACCAATTTTGCCTGTTTCTGCAACTCTCTTGCCTCTTTCTACAGTTCTCTTGACTACTTCTGCACATCTGTAGCCTCTTTCTGCACACCTCTTGCCTCTTTCTGCACTCCATGTTGCTTCATTCTGCATCTCTCTTGCTTCTTTCTGCATCCCTCTTGCCTCTTTCTGCACCCTTCTTCCCTCTTTGTGGATCTCTCTTACCTCTTTCTGCACCTCTCTTGCTTCTTTCTCCCCCTTCTTCCCTTTTTCTGCACCTGTCTTGCCTCTTTCTGCACCTCTGTTGCCTCTTTCTGCAGTTCTCTTGCCTCTTTCTATACCCTCTTCCCTCTTTCTGTACCTCTTTTGCTTCTTTCTGCACTTCTCTTGCCTCTTTCTGCAGCCCTCTTGCCTCTTTCTGCACCTCTATTGGTTCTTTCTACACCGCTCTTGCTTCTTTTGCACCTCTCTTGTAAATTTCTGCACCCCTCTTGCCTGTTTCTGCACCCCTCTTACCTCTTTCTACACATCTCTTGCCTCTGTCTGTACCTGTTCCCTTTCTGCACCTAATTTTGCCTGTTTCTGCAACTCTCTTGCCTCTTTCTGCAGTTCTCTTGCCTCCTTCTGTACCTCTCTTGCCTCTTTCTGCACCCCTCTTGCCTCTTTCTGCAGGCCTGCTGCTTCATTCTGCACTTCTGTTGCTTCTTTCTGCACCCTTCTTCCCTCTTTGTGCACCCTTCTTCCCTCTTTGTGCATCTCTCTTGCCTCTTTCTGCACCTCTCTTGCTTCTTTCTGCATCCTTCTTCCCTTTTCTTGCACCTGTCTTGCCTCTTTCTGCATCTCTGTTGCCTCTTTCTGTAGTTCTCTTGCCTATTTCTCACCCTCTTTCCTCTTTCTGTACCTCTTTTGCTTCTTTCTGCACTTCTCTTGCCTCTTTCTGCATCCCTCTTCCCTCTATCTGCACTTAATTTGCATCTGTCTACACCCATTCCCTCTTTTGCACCTCTTTTGCCTGTTTCCGTAACTCTCATGCCTCTTTCTGCAGTTCTCTTGCCTCCTTCTGAACCTCTGTTGCCTCTTTCTGCACCCCTCTTGCCTCTTTCTGCAACCCTCTTGCCTCTTTCTGCACCCATGTTGCTTCATTCTGCACTTCTCTTGCTTCTTTCTGCATCTCTCTTACTTATTTCTGCACCCCTCTTGCCTCTTTCTGCACCCCTCTTGCCTCTTTCTGCACCCTTCTTCCCTCTTTGTGCATCTCTCTTACCTCTTTCTGCACCTCTCTTGCCTCTTTCTGCACCTCTCTTGCAACTTTCTGCACCCTTCTTCCCTTTTCCTGCACATGTCTTGCCTCTTTCTGCACCTCTTTTGCCTCTTTCTGTGCCCCTCTTACCTCTTTCGGCACCCCTTGCCTCTTTCTGCACCCTGTTGCTTCATCCTGCACTTCTCTTGCTTCTTTCTGCACCTCTCTTGCCTCTTTCTGCACCCTTGTTCCCTTGTCCTGCACCTGTCTTGCCTCTTTCTGCACCTCTGTTGCCTCTTTCTGCAATTCTCTTGCCTCTTTCTGTACCCTCTTCCCTCTTTCTGCACCTCTCTTGCCTCTTTTTGCACCCCTCTTCCCTCTTTCTGCACTTCATGTGCATCTGTCTGCACCCGTTCCCTCTTTCTGCACCAATTTTGCCTGTTTCTGCAACTCTCTTGCCTCTTTCTGCAGTTCTCTTGACTCCTTCTGCACCTCTGGTGCCTCTTTCTGCACACCTCTTGCCTCTTTCTGCACCCATGTTGCTTCATTCTGCATCTCTCTTGCTTATTTCTGCATCCCTCTTGCCTCTTTCTGCAACCTTCTTCCCTCTTTGTGGATCTCTCTTACCACTTTCAGCACCTCTCTTGCCTCTTTCTGCACACCTCTTGCCTCTTTCTGCACCTCTCTTGCTTCTTTCTTCATCTCTCTTGCTTCTTTCTGCACCCTTCTTCCCTCTTTGTGCACCCTTCTTCCCTCTTTGTGCATCTCTTTTGCCTCTTTCTGCACCTCTCTTGCTTCTTTCTGCATCCTTCTTCCCTTTTCCTGCACCTGTCTTTCCTCTTTCTGCATCTCTGTTGCCTCTTTCTGCAGTTCTCTTACCTCTTTCTCACCATCTTTCCTCTTTCTGTACCTCTTTTGCTTCTTTCTGCACCTCTCTTGCAAATTTCTGCACCCCTCTTGCCTCTTTCTGCACCTCTCTTGGTTCTTTCTGCACTGTTCTTGCTTCTTTCTGCACCTCTCTTGCAAATTTCGGCACCTCTCTTGCCTCTTTCTGCACCCCTCTTCCCTCTATCTGCACTTAATTTGCATCTGTTTGCACCCAATCCCTCTTTCTGCACCTCTTTTGCCTGTTTCCGTAACTCTCATGCCTCTTTCTGCAGTTCTCTTGCCTCCTTCTGAACCTCTGTTGCCTCTTTCTGCACCCCTCTTGCCTCTTTCTGCACCCATGTTGCTTTATTCTGCACTTCTCTTGCTTCTTTCTGCATCTCTCTTACTTCTTTCTGCACCTTTCTTGCCTCTTTCTACACACCTCTTGCCTCTTTCTGCACCTCTCTTGCTACTTTCTGCGCCCTTCTTCCCTTTTCCTGCACGTCTTGCCTCTTTCTGCACCTCTTTTGCCTCTTTCTGCACCCCTCTTACCTCTTTCTGCACCCCTTGCCTCTTTCTGCACCCCGGTGCTTCATCTTGTACTTCTCTTGCTCCTTTCTGCACCTCCCTTGCCTCTTTATGCACTCTCTTGCCTATCTGTACCCTCTTGCCTCTTTCTGCACCTATCTTGCCTCTTTCTGCATCCTTGTTCCCTTTTCCTGCACCTGTCTTGCCTCTTTCTGCACCTCTGTTGCCTCTTTCTGCAGTTCTCTTGCCTCTTTCTGTACCCTCTTCCCTCTTTCTGTACCTCTTTTGCTTCTTTCTGCACTTCTCTTGCAAATTTCTGCACCTCTCTTGCCTCTTTCTGCACCCCTCTTCCCTCTTTCTGCACTTCATTTGCATCTGTCTGCACCCATTCCCTCTTTCTGCACCAATTTTGCCTGTTCCTGCAACTCTCTTGCCTCTTTCTACAGTTCTCTTGACTCCTTTTGCACCTCTGTAGCCTCTTTCTGCACACCTCTTGCCTCTTTCTGCACCCATGTTGCTTCATTATGCATCTCTCTTGCTTCTTTCTGCATCCCTCTTGCCTCTTTCTGCACCCTTCTTCCCTCTTTCTGCACCTCTCTTGCTTCTTTCTTCATCTCTCTTGCTTCTTTCTGCACCCTTCTTCCCTCTTTGTGCACCCTTCTTCCCTCTTTGTGCATCTCTCTTGCCTCTTTCTGTACCTCTCTTGCTTCTTTCTGCATCCTTCTTCCCTTTTCCTGCACCTGTCTTGCCTCTTTCTGCATCTCTGTTGCCTCTTTCTGTAATTCTCTTGCCTATTTCTCACCCTCTTTCCTCTTTCTGTACCTCTTTTGCTTCTTTCTGCACTTCTCTTGCCTCTTTCTGCATCCCTCTTCCCTCTATCTGCACTTAATTTGCATCTGTCTGCACCCATTCCCTCTTTTGCACCTCTTTTGCCTGTTTCCATAACTCTCATGCCTCTTTCTGCAGTTCTCTTGCCACCTTCTGAACCTCTGTTGCCTCTTTCTGCACCCCTCTTGCCTCTTTCTGCAACCCTCTTGCCTCTTTCTGCACCCATGTTGCTTCATTCTGCACTTCTCTTGCTTCTTTCTGCATCTCTCTTACTTCTTTCTGCACCCCTCTTGCCTCTTTCTGCACCCCTCTTGCCTCTTTCTGCACCCTTCTTCCCTCTTTGTGCATTTCTCTAACCTCTTTCTGCACCTCTCTTGCCTCTTTCTGCACCTCTCTTGCAACTTTCTGCACCCTTCTTCCCTTTTCCTGCACATGTCTTGCCTCTTTCTGCACCTCTTTTGCCTCTTTCTGTGCCCCTCTTACCTCTTGCTGCACCCCTTGCCTCTTTCTGCACCCTGTTGCTTCATCCTGCACTTCTCTTGCTTCTTTCTGCACCTCTCTTGCCTCTTTCTGCACCCTTGTTCCCTTGTCCTGCACCTGTCTTGCCTCTTTCTGCACCTCTGTTGCCTCTTTCTGCAATTCTCTTGCCTCTTTCTGTACCCTCTTCCCTCTTTCTGCACCTCTCTTGCCTCTTTTTGCACCCCTCTTCCCTCTTTCTGCACTTCATGTGCATCTGTCTGCACCCGTTCCCTCTTTCTGCACCAATTTTGCCTGTTTCTGCAACTCTCTTGCCTCTTTCTGCAGTTCTCTTGACTCCTTCTGCACCTCTGGTGCCTCTTTCTGCACACCTCTTGCCTCTTTCTGCACCCATGTTGCTTCATTCTGCATCTCTCTTGCTTATTTCTGCATCCCTCTTGCCTCTTTCTGCACCCTTCTTCCCTCTTTGTGGATCTCTCTTACCACTTTCAGCACCTCTCTTGCCTCTTTCTGCACACCTCTTGCCTCTTTCTGCACCTCTCTTGCTTCTTACTTCATCTCTCTTGCTTCTTTCTGCACCCTTCTTCCCTCTTTGTGCATCTCTTTTGCCTCTTTCTGCACCTCTCTTGCTTCTTTCTGCATCCTTCTTCCCTTTTCCTGCACCTGTCTTTCCTCTTTCTGCATCTCTGTTGCCTCTTTCTGCAGTTCTCTTGCCTCTTTCTCACCATCTTTCCTCTTTCTGCACCTCTCTTGCAAATTTCTGCACCTCTCTTGCCTCTTTCTGCACCCCTCTTCCCTCTATCTGCACTTAATTTGTATCTGTCTGCACCCAATCCCTCTTTCTGCACCTCTTTTGCCTATTTCCGTAACTCTCATGCCTCTTTCTGCAGTTCTCTTGCCTCCTTCTAAACCTCTGTTGCCTCTTTCTGCACCCCTCTTGCCTCTTTCTGCACCCCTCTTGCTTCTTTCTGCACCCAAGTTGCTTTATTCTGCACTTCTCTTGCTTCTTTCTGCATCTCTCTTACTTCTTTCTGCACCTCTCTTGCCTCTTTCTACACACCTCTTGCCTCTTTCTGCACCTCTCTTGCTACTTTCTGCGCCCTTCTTCCCTTTTCCTGCACGTCTTGCCTCTTTCTGCACCTCTTTTGCCTCTTTCTACACCCCTCTTACCTCTTTCTGTACCCCTTGCCTCTTTCTGCACCCCGGTGCTTCATCTTGTACTTCTCTTGCTTCTTTCTGCACCTCCCTTGCCTCTTTATGCACCTCTCTTGCCTATCTGTACCCTCTTGCCTCTTTCTGCACCTATCTTGCTTCTTTCTGCATCCTTGTTCCCTTTTCCTGCACCAGTCTTGCCTCTTTCTGCACCTCTGTTGCCTCTTTCTGCAGTTCTCTTGCCTCTTTCTGTACCCTCTTCCCTCTTTCTGTACCTCTTTTGCTTCTTTCTGCACTTCTCTTGCAAATTTCTGCACCTCTCTTGCCTCTTTCTGTACCCCTCTTCCCTCTTTCTGCACTTCATTTGCATCTGTCTGCACCCGTTCCCTCTTTCTGCACCAATTTTGCCTGTTTCTGCAACTCTCTTGCCTCTTTCTACAGTTCTCTTGACTCCTTCTGCACCTCTGTAGCCTCTTTCTGCACACCTCTTGCCTCTTTCTGCACCCATGTTGCTTCATTCTGCATCTCTCTTGCTTCTTTCTGCATCCCTCTTGCCTCTTTCTGCACCCTTCTTCCCTCTTTGTGGATCTCTCTTACCTCTTTTTGCACCTCTCTTGCCTCTTTCTGCACACCTCTTGCCTCTTTCTGCACCTCTCTTGCTTCTTTCTTCATCTCTCTTGCTTCTTTCTGCACCCTTCTTCCCTCTTTGTGCACCCTTCTTCCCTCTTTGTGCATCTCTCTTGCCTCTTTCTGCACCTCTCTTGCTTCTTTCTGCATCCTTCTTCCCTTTTTCCTGCACCTGTCTTGCCTCTTTCTGTATCTCTGTTGCCTCTTTCTGTAGTTCTCTTGCCTATTTCTCACCCTCTTTCCTCTTTCTGTACCTCTTTTGCTTCTTTCTGCACTTCTCTTGCCTCTTTCTGCATCCCTCTTCCCTCTATCTGCACTTAATTTGCATCTGTCTGCACCCATTCCCTCTTTTGCACCTCTTGTGCCTGTTTCCGTAACTCTCATGCCTCTTTCTGCAGTTCTCTTGCCTCCTTCTGAACCTCTGTTGCCTCTTTCTACACCCCTCTTGCCTCTTTCTGCAACCCTCTTGCCTCTTTCTGCACCCATGTTGCTTCATCCTGCACTTCTCTTGCTTCTTTCTGCATCTCTCTTACTTCTTTCTGCACCCCTCTTGCCTCTTTCTGCACCCGTCTTGCCTCTTTCTGCACCCTTCTTCCCTCTTTGTGCATCTCTCTTACCTCTTTCTGCACCTCTCTTGCCTCTTTCTGCACCTCTCTTGCAACTTTCTGCACCCTTCTTCCCTTTTCCTGCACATGTCTTGCCTCTTTCTGCACCTCTTTTGCCTCTTTCTGTGCCCCTCTTACCTCTTTCTGCACCCCTTGCCTCTTTCTGCACCCTGTTGCTACATCCTGCACTTCTCTTGCTTCTTTCTGCACCTCTCTTGCCTCTTTCTGCACCCTTGTTCCCTTTTCCTGCACCTGTCTTGCCTCTTTCTGAACCTCTGTTGCCTCTTTCTGCAATTCTCTTGCCTCTTTCTGTACCCTCTTCCCTCTTTCTGCACCTCTCTTGCCTCTTTTTGCACCCCTCTTTCTGCACCCCTCTTTCTGCACCTCATGTGCATCTGTCTGCACCCGTTCCCTCTTTCTGCACCAATTTTGCCTGTTTCTGCAACTCTCTTGCCTCTTTCTGCAGTTCTCTTGACTCCTTCTGCACCTCTGGTGCCTCTTTCTGCACACCTCTTGCCTCTTTCTGCACCCATGTTGCTTCATTCTGCATCTCTCTTGCTTATTTCTGCATCCCTCTTGCCTCTTTCTGCACCCTTCTTCCCTCTTTGTGGATCTCTCTTACCACTTTCAGCACCTCTCTTGCCTCTTTCTGCACACCTCTTGCCTCTTTCTGCACCTCTCTTGCTTCTTTCTTCATCTCTCTTGCTTCTTTCTGCACCTGTCTTTCCTCTTTCTGCATCTCTGTTGCCTCTTTCTGCAGTTCTCTTGCCTCTTTCTCACCATCTTTCCTCTTTCTCTGTTGCTTCTTTCTGCACTTCTCTTGCCTCTTTCTGCATCCCTCTTGCCTCTTTCTGCAGCTCTCTTGGTTCTTTCTACACTGTTCTTGCTTCTTTCTGCACCTCTCTTGCAAATTTCTGCACCTCTCTTGCCTCTTTCTGCACCCCTCTTCCCTCTTTCTGCATTTCATTTGCATCTGTCTGCACCCGTTCCCTCTTTCTGCACCAATTTTCCCTGTTTCTGCAACTCTCTTGCCTCTTTCTGCACCCATGTTGCTTCATTCTGCACTTCTCTTGCTTCTTTCTGCATCTCTCTTGCTTCTTTCTGCATCCCTCTTGCCTCTTTTTGCACCCTTCTTCCCTCTTTGTGCATCTCTCTTACCTCTTTCTGCACCTCTCTTGCCTCTTTCTGCACACCTCTTGCCTCTTTCTGCACCTCTCTTGCTTCTTTCTTCATCTATCTTGCTTCTTTCTGCACCCTTCTTCCCTCTTTGTGCATCTCTGTTGCCTCTTTCTGCACCTCTCTTGCTTCTTTCTACATCCTTCTTCCCTTTTCCTGCACCTGTCTTGCCTCTTTCTGCATCTCTGTTGCCTCTTTCTGCAGTTCTCTTGCCTCTTTCTGCACCCTCTTTCCTCTTTCTCTTACCTCTTTTGCTTCTTTCTGCACTTCTCTTGCCTCTTTCTGCATCCCTCTTGCCTCTTTCTGCACCTCTCTTGGTTCTTTCTATACTGTTCTTGCTTCTTTCTGCACCTCTCTTGGAAATTTCTGCACCTCTCTTGCCTCTTTCTGCACCCCTCTTCCCTCTTCCTGTACTTCATTTGCATCTGTCTGCACCCATTCCCTCTTTCTGTACCAATTTTCCCTGTTTCTGCAACTCTCTTGCCTCTTTCTGCAGTTCTCTTGCCTCGTTCTGCACCTCTGTTGCCTCTTTCTGCATACTTCTTGCCTCTTTCTGCACCCCTCTTGCCTCTTTCTGCACCCATGGTGCTTCATTCTGCACTTCTCTTGCTTCTTTCTGCATCTCTCTTGCTTCTTTCTGCACCCTTCTTCCCTCTTTGTGCATCTCTCTTACCTCTTTCTGAAGTTCTCTTGCCTCCTTCTGCACCTCTGTTGCTCTTTCTGCATACCTCTTGCCTCTTTCTGCACCCCTCTTGCCTCTTTCTGCACCCATGTTGCTTCATTCTGTACTTCTCTTGCTTCTGTTCTGCATCTCTCTTGCCGCTTTCTGTACCCTTCTTCCCTCTTTGTGCATCTCTCTTACCTCTTTCTGCACCTCTCTTGCCTCTTTCTGCATACCTCTTGCCTCTTTCTGCACCCCTCTTGCCTCTTTCTGCACCCATGTTGCTTCATTCTGTACTTCTCTTGCTTCTTTCTGCATCTCTCTTGCCTCTTTCTGTACCCTTCTTCCCTCTTTGTGCATCTCTCTTACCTCTTTCTGCACCTCTCTTGCCTCTTTCTGCATACCTCTTGCCTCTTTCTGCACCTCTGTTGCTTCTTTCTGTACCCTTCTTCCCTTTTCCTGCACCTGTCTTGCCTCTTTCTGCACCTCTGTTGCCTCTTTATGCAGTTCTCTTGCCTCTTTTGTGAGAAGTTGGCCTGGTATATGCTGTCCACTAATTATAGTGGGCACCTTGCACCAGTCCAAACAACCCCTTATTGGAGATAGGTTAAAGACAACCTTTATTGAAAGCTATCCTAGTGGTAGCTATGGAGAGCAGCCTTCAGGCTAAGTCTTGAAGGAATGTAAAGCAGCTTGTTTTACCAGTCTATAATCTCTTGAGTGACCAAATGAAAGAGGACCACACCAGGTATATATTCAAAATATATGTATTTATTGCTAAACACACCCCTCTAGTCTCTTTATGAGGCTAGAGTTCGAAGAACATAAGTTATAAGTTAGTTATTAAAAGTAATAGCACAAATACACTTTTGAGCCCTAGGGGCGTGCCAAACCATATACCAATAAAGTGGTATAAGAACCACGACTGAGCTAGACACAAGGCCTAGAGCCTGTAGAAGTGCTTGGACCACAAGGAACCACCCAAGGTAGTGACACAGGGGACCCACGGGGGACGCGTGCAGTGTGAGAGCACAGCCGCGAATCGCCGTTGACTTCTATGGGGAACTTCGCGGTTGGAGTTTTAAAGAAAAGGGACACTTAGAGGAGGACTTGGAGCAAACCCCTTTAGAACTAGGTCGTTCTAGATTCTATACCCACGGGAGCACCGGAGTACTCGAGTTACCTCACCCAGGAAGCCGGGTGCATAGGTGTCTTTCGGGGTCGGGTTTCGTCGTCGTTTACAATGGCGATCTGCTGCAAAGTGCTGCTGGCGACCAAGTCGAAAGTGTTCGGGTGGATCCAAAGGTGGATCGGAGATCTGAAGAACCTGAAAGCAGAGGGACAGAGTCTGGGTCACTAGCCAGTGACCAGGAAGGCGATGAGCGGATGCCCACCGATGTCGGGTGCTTCAGGTAGGTTGATGGTTCTCTTGACTCTTCAGCCACGAGGTCCAGGAGGTGTCGACGACAACCAGGAGCTGGATTCCAGCTGTACCATGACGTCTGTCGATTGCAGGGGTATCGGCGACCGGATTGGACCCAACAAGCCTTGGCAACGGCAAGTCTCTTGGAAATGGAAGAAGGATGTTGATGCAGACCAGCAAGGTCTGATAGACTCACCCAGCGAGGGTAAGTCAGGGAAAGCCTGGAGCAACCAGCGAAGCCCAATTAGAATAAGAGTTGCCTTCGGGAGGGCCCACTAGCCAACGGACTAGCGACCGCAAAGGAGCCTCAAGTGGATGCACTTGGAGCTGGCTCATGGGACACTCGTGGAGTGGGGGCAAGTGATCTTTGGTGCAGTCGGTGCTGGAGGCGGGGGCTACTCGGAGCCCAAAGCACAACTTCGTGGATGCCCAGGAAGAGGATGCACTTGCAAATGTGCTCGGTGTCCAGGGGTCACAATTCCACGTTACCCACGATAGCTATGGGCCTCAGCTTTGCTGGGGACTCAGGGAAGCCTCGGGGAAGTCTGCAAATTCACCTCTGGTCATGCAAAGACTTCAGGCGTCCGGCGGAGCTTCAGCGATGCAGACCGGACAATTGCTTCTTTGGTGCCTGCCAAGCAGGGGAGTCACTCCTTGACCCCAAGGAGATTCTTCAGTCCTCTAATCTTAAAGTAGAGCGTCAAAGGTCCAGGATTCTGTGTCAGAGTTTCGTCCAGGTAAATCTAAAGTCCTAAGGACTGGGGTCCCATACTTATACCAAGTTAGGGGTTGGACATACTCTGGGGACCTACCTATGGGAGGGTCAGGGCAGAGGGTGGTTACACCCCTTTCCCTTTGTCCAGTTTTGCGCCAGAGCAGGGGCTGGAAGCCCCTGAGCCGGTTTGAACTGGGGTATGCACAGGGACACCAAATGTGCCCCCAGTGCAGGACTTCAAAGCACCAGAGAGTGCTCCCGCCCAGCCCCAATACACACTATCCTGTCTGGGGAGGTGGTTACACCTCCCTGGGACAGGAAACCTATTGTCCAGGCCTCCCCTGCCGGAGTTTCGGTCAGCAGCAGGAGTCCAGACTCGTGTCTGTGGCAGCGGCATCCATTTTGTGATGCCAGGGCTTGGAAAGAAGTTACCGGGCAGGCCGGTGTGTACATGTCTCTCCTCTAGAAGGGTGGAATGCTACCCCTGCCGCCAGAACTGGCGGGGGGTAGTATTCCAAGATGTTTGACACCAAACACGACATGTTTCCGTGGAGCCATCCCAAAGTTAGCATTTAACGCGAGGTTATAATGCGCTTAAGAGTATATGGTCAGGCTGCACTACAAACAGCATCAGAGAAGGGTCTCTGAACGCTGCAGAGGGGCCCTGCTCATGCAGGGGCACCCTCTCACATAGGAACCACGCACTCTGCCTTCAGGATTCATAAGGCCTGCCATAGGAGTGACTTATAGGTTTATATGTGTGTATGTATGTAGTGATATAGGTAACCTATATCACAGTAAGGGGTGCATGCACCACCTTACCCAGGCTGCAGTAGCAGACCTGTGGTGTCCTTTTGGCTGGCCTTCCAGGGGTGGCACAATACATGCTGCAGCCCCTGGTGGGCCTCTGAGGTACCTATGCCCTGGGTACATAGTATACCATATACTAGGGACTTACAAGGGCACTCCAGATTCTAATCAGAGATGTGCCTAAGGCACATGGAAACCATTTTAGAGAGGAAGCAGCTAGGCTGGGGTTCTGATGAGCAGGGCCCCAGCCAGACTAAAGTCGAAAAACAGTGAAGCATCAGCAAAAAGTGGGGGTACCCATGTGAAGCAGATCCTACTCTCCTACATATTTCTTCACCATCTTCCCTCTTTCTGTACTTCTTTTGCTTCTTTCTGCACTTCTCTTGCCTCGTTCTGCACTCCTCTGGACTCTTTCTGCACTTCTATTGGTTCTTTCTGCACCGCTCTTGCTTCTTTCTGCACCTCTCTTGCAAATTTCTGCACCCATCTTGCCTGTTTCTGCACCCCTCTTCCCTCTTTCTGCACTTCTCTTGCATCTGTCTGCACCACTGTTCCCTCCTTCTGCACTACTTTTGCCTGTTTCTGCAACTCTCTTGCCTGTTTCTGCAGTTCTCTTGCCTACTTCTGTACATCTGTTGAATCTTTCTGCGCCCCTCTTATCTCTTTCTGCACCCTGTGCCTCTCTCTTCATCCTGTGGCTTCATCCTGCACTTCTCTTGCTTCTTTCTGCACCTCTCTTGCCTCTTTCTGCACCTCTCTTGCCTCTTTCTGTACCCCTCTTGTCTATTTCTGCACCTCTCTTGCTTCTTTCTGCACCTCTGTTGCCTCTTTCTGCAGTTCTCTTGCCTCTTTCTGTACCCTCATCCTTCTTTCTGTACCTCTTTTGCTTTTTTCTGCACTTCTCTTTCAAATGTCTGCACCTCTCTTGCCTCTTTCTGCACCCCTCTTCCCTCTTTCTGCACTTCATTTGCATCTGTCTGCACCCGTTCCCTCTTTCTGCACCAATTTTGCCTGTTTCTGCAACTCTGTTGCCTCTTTCTGCAGTTCTCTTGCTGCCTTCTGCACCTCTGGTGCCTCTTTCTGCATACCCCTTGCCTCTTTCTGCACCCCTCTTGCCTCTTTCTGCACCCATGTTGCTTCATTCTGCACTTCTCTTGCTTCTTTCTGCATCTCTCTTGCTTCTTTCTGCATCCCTCTTGCCTCTTTTTGCACCCTTCTTCCCTCTTTGTGCATCTCTCTTACCTCTTTCTGCACCTCTCTTGCCTCTTTCTGCACACCTCTTGCCTCTTTCTGCACCTCTCTTGCTTCTTTCTTCATCTATCTTGCTTCTTTCTGCACCCTTCTTCCCTCTTTGTGCATCTCTGTTGCCTCTTTCTGCACCTCTCTTGCTTCTTTCTACATCCTTCTTCCCTTTTCCTGCACCTGTCTTGCCTCTTTCTGCATCTCTGTTGCCTCTTTCTGCAGTTCTCTTGCCTCTTTCTGCACCCTCTTTCCTCTTTCTCTTACCTCTCTTGGTTCTTTCTACACTGTTCTTGCTTCTTTCTGCACCTCTCTTGGAAATTTCTGCACCTCTCTTGCCTCTTTCTGCACCCCTCTTCCCTCTTCCTGTACTTCATTTGCATCTGTCTGCACCCATTCCCTCTTTCTGCACCAATTTTCCCTGTTTCTGCAACTCTCTTGCCTCTTTCTGCAGTTCTCTTGCCTCGTTCTGCACCTCTGTTGCCTCTTTCTGCATACCTCTTGCCTCTTTCTGCACCCCTCTTGCCTCTTTCTGCACCCATGGTGCTTCATTCTGCACTTCTCTTGCTTCTTTCTGCATCTCTCTTGCTTCTTTCTGCACCCTTCTTCCCTCTTTGTGCATCTCTCTTACCTCTTTCTGAAGTTCTCTTGCCTCCTTCTGCACCTCTGTTGCTCTTTCTGCATACCTCTTGCCTCTTTCTGCACCCCTCTTGCCTCTTTCTGCACCCATGTTGCTTCATTCTGTACTTCTCTTGCTTCGTTCTGCATCTCTCTTGCCGCTTTCTGTACCCTTCTTCCCTCTTTGTGCATCTCTCTTACCTCTTTCTGCACCTCTCTTGCCTCTTTCTGCATACCTCTTGCCTCTTTCTGCACCCCTCTTGCCTCTTTCTGCACCCATGTTGCTTAATTCTGTACTTCTCTTGCTTCTTTCTGCATCTCTCTTGCCTCTTTCTGTACCCTTCTTCCCTCTTTGTGCATCTCTCTTACCTCTTTCTGCACCTCTCTTGCCTCTTTCTGCATACCTCTTGCCTCTTTCTGCACCTCTGTTGCTTCTTTCTGTACCCTTCTTCCCTTTTCCTGCACCTGTCTTGCCTCTTTCTGCACCTCTGTTGCCTCTTTCTGCAGTTCTCTTGCCTCTTTTGTGAGAAGTTGGCCTGGTATATGCTGTCCACTAATTATAGTGGGCACCTTGCACCAGTCCAAACAACCCTTTATTGGAGATAGGTTAAAGACAACCTTTATTGAAAGCTATCCTAGTGGTAGCTATGGAGAGCAGCCTTCAGGCTAAGTCTTGAAGGAATGTAAAGCAGCTTGTTTTACCAGTCTATAATCTCTTGAGTGACCAAATGAAAGAGGACCACACCAGGTATATATTCAAAATATATGTATTTATTGCTAAACATACCCCTCTAGTCTCTTTATGAGGCTAGAGTTCGAAGTACATAAGTTATAAGTTAGTTATCAACAGTAATAGCACAAATACATGTTTGAGCCCTAGGGGCGTACCAAACCATATACCAATAAAGTGGAATAAGAACCACGACTGAGCTAGACACAAGGCCTAGAGCCTGTAGAAGTGCTTGGACCACAAGGATCCACCCAAGGTAGTGACACAGGGGACCCACGGGGGATGCGTGCAGTGTGAGAGCACAGCCGCGAATCGCCGTTGACTTCTATGGGGAACGTCGCGGTTGGAGTTTTAAAGAAAAGGGACACTTAGAGGAGGACTTGGAGCAAACCCCTTTAGAACTAGGTCGTTCTAGAGTCTATACCCATGGGAGCACCGGAGTACTCGAGTTACCTCACCCAGGGAAGCCGGGTGCATAGGTGTCTTTCGGGGTCGGGTTTCGTCGTCGTTTACAATGGCGATCTGCTGCAAAGTGCTGCTGGTGACCAAGTCGAAAGTGTTCGGGTGGATCCAAAGGTGGATCGGAGATCTGAAGAACCTGAAAGCAGAGGGGACAGAGTCTGGGTCACTGGCCAGTGACCAGGAAGGCGATGAGCGGATGCCCACCGATGTCGGGTGCTTCAGGTAGGTTGACATTTGTCTTGACTCTTCAGCCACGAGGTCCAGGAGGTGTTGACGATGACCAGGAGCTGGATTCGAGCTGAACCACAACGTCTGTCGATTGCAGGGGTATCGGCGACCAGATTGGACCCAACAAGCCTTGGCAACGGCAAGTCGCTTGGAAATGGAAGAAGGACGTTGATGCAGACCAGCAAGGTCTGAGGGACTCACCCAGCGAGGGTAAGTCAGGGCAAGCCTGGAGCAACCAGGGAAGCCCAATTAAAATAAGAGTTGACTTCGGAAGGGCCCACTAGCCAATGGACTAGTGACCGCGAAGGAGCCTCGAGTAGACGCACTTGGAGCTGGCTCACGGGACACTCGTGGAGTGGGGGCCAGTGATCTTCGGTGCAGTCGGTGCTGGAGGCGGGGGCTACTCGGAGCCCAAAGCACAACTTCGTTGAAGCCCAGGAAAAGGATGCACTTGCAAATGTGCTCGGTGTCTAGGGGTCCCGGTTCCACGTTACCCACGAAAGCTACGGGCCTCAGCTTTGCTGGGGACTCAGGGCAGCCTCGTGGAAGTCTGGAAATCCACCTCTGGTGATGCAAAGACTTCGGCGTCTGGCGGGAGCTTCAGCGATGCAGACCAGACAATTGCTTCTTTGGTGCCTGCCAAGCAGGGGAGTCACTCCTTGACCCCAAGGGAGATTCTTCAGTCCTCTAATCTTAAAGTAGAGCATCGAAGGTCCAGGATTCTGTGTCAGAGTTTCGTCCAGGTAAATCTAAAGTCCTAAGGACTGGGGTCCCATACTTATACCAAGTTAGGGGGTTGGACATACTCTGGGGACCCACCTATGGGAGGGTCAGGGCAGAGGGGTGTTACACCCCTTTCCCTTTGTCCAGTTTCGCGCCAGAGCAGGGCCTGGAAGCCCCTGAGCCGGTTTGAACTGGGGTATGCACAGGGACACCAAATGTGCCCCCAGTGCAGGACTTCAAAGCACCAGAGAGTGCTCCCGCCCAGCCCCAATACACACTATCCTGTCTGGGGAGGTGGTTACACCTCCCTGGGACAGGAAACCTATTGTCCAGGCCTCCCCTGCCGGAGTTTCGGTCAGCAGCAGGAGGCCAGACTCATGTCTGTGGCAGCAGCATCCATTTTGTGATGCCAGGGCTTGGAAAGAAGTTACCGGGCAGGCCGGTGTGTACATGTCTCTCCCTCTAGAAGGGTGGAATGCTACCCCCGCCGCCAGAACTGGCGGGGGGTAGTATTCCAAGATGTTTGACACCAAATACGACATGTTTCCGTGCAGCCATCCCAAAGTTAGCATTTAACGCGAGGTTATAATACGCTTAAGAGTATATGGTCAGGCTGCACTACAAACAGCATCAGAGAAGGGTCTCCGAACGCTGCAGAGGGCCCTGCTCATGCAGGGGCACCCTCTCACATAGGAACCACGCACTCTGCCTTCAGGATTCATAAGGCCTGCCATAGGAGTGACTTATAGGTTTATATGTGTGTATGTATGTAGTGATATAGGTAACCTATATCACAGTAAGGGGTGCATGCACCACCTTACCCAGGCTGCAGTAGCAGACCTGTGGTGTCCTTTGGCTGGCCTTCCAGGGGTGGCACAATACATGCTGCAGCCCCTGGTAGGCCTCTGAGGTACCTATGCCCTGGGTACATAGTATACCATATACTAGGGACTTACAAGGGCACTCCAGATTCCAATCAGAGATGTGCCTAAGGCACATGGAAACCATTTTAGAGAGGAAGCAGCTAGGCTGGGGTTCTGATTAGCAGGGCCCCAGCCAGACTAAAGTCGAAAAACAGTGAAGCATCAGCAAAAAGTGGGGGTACCCATGTGAAGCAGATCCTACTCTCCTACACAACCCCCCCCCCAAACGTAGGGACATTAAACTAACCTTGCCCAGTTAAGTCTTCATGTTCTAAGTGGAAGAACCTAGAGAGTCTATCTGCATTGGCATGGTTACTTAAAAGGAGCCGGTACTGAATCATAAATTAACACAACAGTGCCAACACCCTAGATACCAAAGTACATGAAATCAAATAAATGACCTTGTCGGATTTCCATCAACTACCAAGAGTGGTCAGTGTCATCATTTGGATACCCTTCCTTCCTACCACTACTCCTCTAAATCACAGAAGAGGATCATGTGGATCGGATTTCGGCCAAGTCACGAAAATCACAAAAGGAGGAAGTAAAGATAGAAAAAGTGAGACCATATATTCATTGAGCAACCGGCCTCACACCAGTATCTTCATTTATTTAGGGTGATGAAAATCTAAGTGCAGTGCATGTGAGTGAAATTAAAAAGGATTTGGAAGAGAGAAAAAAGACCTTTTAATACGAATATCTCTTCCAATCCTACTTTAAAAATAGTGCAGAAGCAGCTTTGAACACATAGGCCGCTTACAGTGTGGTCAACTAGTTTCAGCCTAATGGGCCAATTGCCCAGGCTTTCTTCAGGACCTAAACAACAACTACTATCGCTACTGCATTCCCAATTGGGTCATAAAACATTTATGTGTATAAAGTTGTCATAAAATACGACCTTCTACATGGTCATTCTTCCGTACAAACGGAGAAATCTTCACACCTGTAACACATAAACACATAAAAACAATTGTGAAATAATAAGACAATGACACGAGCTCCTTACATTAATTCATCTGCATGGATGACTTCATTGGTTACTTCATATACCAATAAGTAAAATTACACCGCTTTATCCTTTTTGCTATCGGTGCACTCACCTTTCTTGTGTAAAGTCAAAACCTCACCTCACCCGGTAAATACTCAGGTATGGGAGACCCCGCCCTGTAAATAGAGGAAAGGCACTTTTAAGGGATTTCATTCATCTATCCCTTATTTAGTATACTTTGATTTATACTTCCCAGTTCAGGAACCAACGTTTCTTCTAAAAAGGACACCTACACTAACAATTTCCAAAATACAAACTCCAAACTAAAAGTTCAGAACCACCTTCGCTTGACTTTTATCAACTGTCTAAGTGGTACCTCGATTCTAAAATTGTCCGAAAAATGTCAATAAATGCCACTAGTTGTCTCTTGTGTTCCTAAATTAACGAGCGCACCAAAGCAAATATGGCACCCGGAACCAATCGGCTATCTCAGTTCATGAGCTCAAAAACTCATCTTGCACACACGAACATACTACGTATGTATATGCATCTGCTCTATACCCAGTGAGGAAGACGCATGGTGTACTAAACGTACTCACAAACAGGTAAGGATATCTACTACGTATGTGTATGCATTTGCTCTATACCCAGTGAGGAAGACGCATGGTGTACTAAACGTATTCACAAACAGGTAAGGATATCGATCTTTTAATCCTACCACTACAACTGCAAATGCGGTAAAAGTGACCACAACAACGGTCTCGTGGTTCTATCAAGCATACGCTAATGATATATGATGTATTCAAGAACGCTGTATGGTACACTCACGCAATGGCGACGCGGGAGAATCTAAAATCCTACCTCTCCGTCGGTGCCTCGAGCTCTCCTGAGTCAGTGGGAGGTGCGTCAGTGCTTCTCAATCCTGACTATGTACGTTATGCAGGACTACCGGCAAATGGAATTGGCGTCACTCTGAACTACAGAATGATGTCATGATAACCGGAAACTGTAGTTCTTTGTTAAAAATTAAGAATTAGCGTCAGTGCTTCTCAATCCTGACTATAACGTTACGCAGGACTGCCGGCAATTAGAAATGGCGTCACTCTGAACTACAGAATGACGTCATGATAACCGGAAACTGTAGTTCTTTGTTAAAAAATAGGGAAAATTAAGGAAAATTAAATTCATATCGTTCCCATCCTGTCATATACACACTTGTTTATGTCTAAATATATGACTGAACGCAAAAACTCCTTAATAAGTATATATAAAATAAGAATGTGTACAAAAATTACAAGTACAGTCCTTCTTTTAACTCCATGGTATCGTTACAGATAGAGTCTCTAATATTCTTTCATTGTCTGAAATCCAAACGGTCTATTCAGAAGGATACATCTACATATCTCGACATATCCATCACACTGCTAATCAAACTAAATAGTATGGATACATCACAATAAACGATCAAAACTGCTACAGAACCGAATGTAAAATCTATATGTTTGATGGTTTCGACTGCCCTACTCTTATCTAAACTAGAAGGTTATAAGGCAGCCCAAGGTATACCATCATTCAGGCCTTTGGTGTCACTATGCAGTTTAAACACCCACTTCTGTTCCTTATTAAAGAGAAATCTGGCTTTGTCAGAAACGTGAGATGGTATATATGGTTTTTCCAAGACTGTCCATGTAAATTCATCTGCCTTATGATCAAACTCAGCAAAATGCTTCGTTAATTTAGTGTTAGTTTTTCTACATCTAAATGTGCTTTTATGTTCTAGCATTCTAAGCTTAACTTTGCGAGTTGTCATCCCTACATATTGATATTTACAGGGGCACTGTATCAAATAAATCAAATTGTCGCTGTTACAATTAGAGAAAGTATTTTGCACCCAAGTTCTCTGAGTCCCAATATCAACTGTTTTTGAATTTCTTGTTTGTGGGCAAATCGCACAGGCTCCGCAAGGGAAATGGCCCTGAACCGCCGGTAAGTCCCAGAGTGTGCCTACTTTCTTTGACCCATGCTCCTTCGGTCGTGTATGCACCAATTTATCACGGAGATTATACCCTCTTTTAAAGGCGAACAAAGGCAGTGGTATTTTATCTTTACTACTATTCAACAGTCGCCAATTTTTGCGAATACTCTTCTGGATACCATTGGTTAATGTGCTGAAAGTATTTATAAAAGTCAGGCGTCCCAAAGGTGGTTTCTTGATCTGGGGTTCCAAAAGCGCCTCTCTATGATTATTAGTAGCGCGTTTATATGCCCGTTTAATGAGTTTTTTAGGATATTTCTTCTCTATCAATTGGTGGGACAGATTCTGGGCATGTTGCTTATATTGTTCAAAAGAAGAACAATTCCTTCTCACTCTTAAAAATTGGCCAAACGGCAAATTATCCCGCAGGGCCTTCGGATGTTGACTGTCATACCTAAGGAGGGAATTCCGAGCCATTGGTTTCCGATAGAGTTCACTTGCTAAACCTGTTCGCGTAACAAAAATAGATAAATCAAGAAAAGCTATTCTGGTCTTATGAGCCTCAAGTGGAAATCTTAAAAAATTGTTCCGTGTGTTTAGCCATTGGTGGAACTGTGATAACGATTCAAGATCACCACGCCACACTACAAAGATGTCGTCGATATAACGCTTCCATAGTTTTATCGACTCATGGAAGGGATTATCATCATTTAGTACATGTTGTTGTTCAAAAGTGTGGACGTAAAGATTCGCCAAACTCGGCGCAAAAACACTCCCCATGCTTGTTCCAGAGATTTGGAGGTAAATCGTTTCTTTGAACTTAAAGAAATTATCTTTCATGGCCAAATGGGCCAAGGTCATAATGAAATGGACAGGTGTAATAGAGTCCAGGTCAGTATTATTCAAAATTGAGGCAATTGTGTCCAACGTCTCATCTTGAGGAATAGACGTATATAATGATTCGACATCGAAGGAGACTAATAGGTCTCTCTCCAGGTCGAATTCCACCGTAGGTAAAGGACGCAACACATCTTTCGTATCCTGAAGATACGTCGGCATCTTTTTTACTAAAGGCCTCAAGAAAAAATCTACAAAAGTAGACAATGGCTCTAGAATTGAACCTATCCCAGAAATTATGGGTCTGCCTGGCAGTGGTCGTTGGCTCTTATGTACTTTTGGTAAAGTATAAAAGTACGGCATCACAGGGTGAGCAGTTTGAAGAAATGCTGTTTCCTGTGATGTGATCCACCCTTCATTGTATGCTTCTTCCACTACTTCAGTAATGGCTTTCCGGATTCTCTCTGTAGGATCTTCTTTGAGTGGACGATAAAATCTCCTATCACCCAGTTGCCTTAAGCATTCGGCTTGATATGCCTCAGTTTCTAGGATCACAATTGCTCCGCCCTTGTCCGCGGGCTTAATTGTTATCTCACGATCTTCTGTGAGTGCTCGTAAGGCCACTTGTTCACCTTTAGGCAAGTTACTGTAATTTCTTCTTTTGTTAGTACATAGGGCAGTAATTTCCTCTTGCACCGTTCTCTCAAATATGAGTACTTGTGGTGGTACACTATGTAGCGGAGGATTGAAAGTGGACCGCTTCTTTAGCCCAGTATTCATCATCTCTGTCGAGGACTGTGTCGACTCCTTGTCTTTGAAAAACTAGTTCAATCGTATCTTGCGAAAAATCTAGCAAGTTCGCATTGCAATAAAAAGTCATCTCCATCTGACGTCACTACAAAGCCAAGACCTTTGTTGAGGACTCCTTCCTCCTCTTGAGTCAAGATCTTATTGCTTAAATTCACTATTAGGTCGCTTCCGCTCTCCTCCCTTGTAGTGGTTGATTCTGCTTGGTTTTGCTGCGCGTGTCCATTTGTTGGAGCCCTGTTGGTGGTTGGTTCCAATGGACTTGTGGTTGCCGGTTCTTTCTTCTGCCTCGATATCTTCCTGGGCCAGACCCTAAAAAAGACTGATTATTGAAGTCTTGTGGGTACATCTGAAAAGGAGCTCCCGGTGGTTGGAAATGTTGTGGCGGAAAGCCCCATGGTGTAGGAGGCCACCATTGTTGGAAATGAGGTGCTGTCTGTCCTCTCCAAGTGGCTCTTCTCCCTCGACCTCTGAACTGTTGTCTAGTTGTTTCGGGAAATTCTGAATCACTTAGACTATCTTCGGAGCTACTACCTGAGTATGTAGAACCATATCTTCTACCTTTCCTGTTGAACTCTGGAGGGGTATAGTCTCCTTCGATGTCGAATCATTATATACGTCTATTCCTCAAGATGAGACGTTGGACACAATTGCCTCAATTTTGAATAATACTGACCTGGACTCTATTACACCTGTCCATTTCATTATGACCTTGGCCCATTTGGCCATGAAAGATAATTTCTTTAAGTTCGAAGAAACGATTTACCTCCAAATCTCTGGAACAAGCATGGGGAGTGTTTTTGCGCCGAGTTTGGCGAATCTTTACGTCCACACTTTTGAACAACAACATGTACTAAATGATGATAATCCCTTCCATGAGTCGATAAAACTATGGAAGCGTTATATCGACTGACATCTTTGTAGTGTGGCGTGGTGATCTTGAATCGTTATCACAGTTCCACCAATGGCTAAACACACGGAACAATTTTTTAAGATTTACACTTGAGGCTCATAAGACCAGAATAGCTTTTCTTGATTTATCTATTTTTGTTACGCCAACAGGTTTAGCAAGTGAACTCTATCGGAAACCAATGGCTCGGAATTCCCTCCTTAGGTATGACAGTCAACATCCGAAGGCCCTGCGGGATAATTTGCCGTTTGGCCAATTTTTAAGAGTGAGAAGGAATTGTTCTTCTTTTGAACAATATAAGCAACATGCCCAGAATCTGTCCCACCAATTGATAGAGAAGAAATATCCTAAAAAACTCATTAAACGGGCATATAAACGCGCTACTAATAATCATAGAGAGGCGCTTTTGGAACCCCAGATCAAGAAACCACCTTTGGGACGCCTGACTTTTGTAAATACTTTCAGCACATTAACCAATGGTATCCAGAAGAGTATTCGCAAAAATTGGCGACTGTTGAATAGTAGTAAAGATAAAATACCACTGCCTTTGTTCGCCTTTAAAGAGGGTATAATCTCCGTGATAAATTGGTGCATACACGACCGAAGGAGCATGGATCAAAGAAAGTAGGCACACTCTGGGACTTACCGGCGGTTCAGGGCCATTTCCTTGCGGAGCCTGTGCGATTTGCCCACAAACAAGAAATTCAAAAACAGTTGATATTGGGACTCAGAGACCTTGGGTGCAAAATACTTTCTCTAATTGTAACAGCGACAATTTGATTTATTTGATACAGTGCCCCTGTAAATATCAATATGTAGGGATGACAACTCGCAAAGTTAAGCTTAGAATGCTAGAACATAAAAGCACATTTAGATGTAGAAAAACTAACACTAAATTAACGAAGCATTTTGCTGAGTTTGATCATAAGGCAGATGAATTTACATGGACAGTCTTGGAAAAACCATATATACCATCTCACGTTTCTGACAAAGCCAGATTTCTCTTTAATAAGGAACAGAAGTGGGTGTTTAAACTGCATAGTGACACCAAAGGCCTGAATGATGGTATACCTTGGACTGCCTTATAACCTTCTAGTTTAGATAAGAGTAGGGCAGTCGAAACCATCAAACATATAGATTTTACATTCGGTTCTGTAGCAGTTTTGATCGTTTATTGTGATGTATCCATACTATTTAGTTTGATTAGCAGTGTGATGGATATGTCGAGATATGTAGATGTATCCTTCTGAATAGACCGTTTGGATTTCAGACAATGAAAGAATATTAGAGACTCTATCTGTAACGATACCATGGAGTTAAAAGAAGGACTGTACTTGTAATTTTTGTACACATTCTTATTTTATATATACTTATTAAGGAGTTTTTGCGTTCAGTCATATATTTAGACATAAACAAGTGTGTATATGACAGGATGGGAACGATATGAATTTAATTTTCCTTAATTTTCCCTATTTTTTAACAA
The DNA here is from genome assembly GCA_963921515.1 of Calotriton arnoldi. Classification (NCBI taxonomy): domain Eukaryota; kingdom Metazoa; phylum Chordata; class Amphibia; order Caudata; family Salamandridae; genus Calotriton; species Calotriton arnoldi. The sequence goes on along the minus strand of CAWUFW010002297.1, from coordinate 2,066,478 downwards.
AGAACTACAGTTTCCGGTTATCATGACGTCATTCTGTAGTTCAGAGTGACGCCATTTCTAATTGCCGGCAGTCCTGCGTAACGTTATAGTCAGGATTGAGAAGCACTGACGCTAATTCTTAATTTTTAACAAAGAACTACAGTTTCCGGTTATCATGACATCATTCTGTAGTTCAGAGTGACGCCAATTCCATTTGCCGGTAGTCCTGCGTAACGTACATAGTCAGGATTGAGAAGCACTGACGCACCTCCCACTGACTCAGGAGAGCTCGAGGCACCGACGGAGAGGTAGGATTTTAGATTCTCCCGCGTCGCCATTGCGTGAGTGTACCATACAGCGTTCTTGAATACATCATATATCATTAGCGTATGCTTGATAGAACCACGAGACCGTTGTTGTGGTCACTTTTACCGCATTTGCAGTTGTAGTGGTAGGATTAAAAGATCGATATCCTTACCTGTTTGTGAATACGTTTAGTACACCATGCGTCTTCCTCACTGGGTATAGAGCAGATGCATACACATACGTAGTAGATATCCTTACCTGTTTGTGAGTACGTTTGGTACACCATGTGTCTTCCTCACTGGGTATAGAGCAGATGCATATACATACGTAGTATGTTCGTGTGTGCAAGATGAGTTTTTGAGCTCATGAACTGAGATAGCCGATTGGTTCCGGGTGCCATATTTGCTTTGGTGCGCTCGTTAATTTAGGAACACGAGAGACAACTAGTGGCATTTATTGACATTTTTCGGACAATTTTAGAATCGAGGTACCACTTAGACAGTTGATAAAAGTCAAGCGAAGGTGGTTCTGAACTTTTAGTTTGGAGTTTGTATTTTGGAAATTGTTAGTGTAGGTGTCCTTTTTTAGAAGAAACGTTCGTTCCTGAACTGGGAAGTATAAATCACAGTATACTAAATAAGGGATAGATGAATGAAATCCCCTTAAAAGTGCCTTTCCTCTATTTACAGGGCGGGGTCTCCCATACCTGAGTATTTACCGGGTGAGGTGAGGTTTTGACTTTACACAAGAAAGGTGAGTGCACCGATAGCAAAAAAGGATAAAGCGGTGTAATTTTACTTATTGGTATATGAAGTAACCAATGAAGTCATCCATGCAGATGAATTAATGTAAGGGAGCTCGTGTCATTGTCTTATTATTTCACAATTGTTTTTATGTGTTTATGTGTTACAGGTGTGAAGATTTCTCCGTTTGTACGGAAGAATGACCATGTAGAAGGTCGTATTTTATGACAACTTTATACACATAAATGCTTTATGACCCAATTGGGAATGCAGTAGCGATAGTAGTTGTTGTTTAGGTCCTGAAGAAAGCCTGGGCAATTGGCCCATTAGGCTGAAACTAGTTGACCACACTGTAAGCGGCCTATGTGTTCAAAGCTGCTTCTGCACTATTTTTAAAGTAGGATTGGAAGAGATATTCGTATTAAAAGGTCTTTTTTCTCTCTTCCAAATCCTTTTTAATTTCACTCACATGCACTGCACTTAGATTTTTATCACCCTAAATAAATGAAGATACTGGTGTGAGGCCGGTTGCTCAATGAATATATGGTCTCACTTTTTCTATCTTTACTTCCTCCTTTTGTGATTTTCGTGACTTGGCCGAAATCCGATCCACATGATCCTCTTCTGTGGTTTAGAGGAGTAGTGGTAGGAAGGAAGGGTATCCAAATGATGACACTGACCACTCTTGGTAGTTGATGGAAATCCGACAAGGTCATTTATTTGATTTCATGTACTTTGGTATCTAGGGTGTTGGCACTGTTGTGTTAATTTATGATTCAGTACCGGCTCCTTTTAATAGACCACCAGATTTATTTGTTGTTGTTATTAGTTGCATTGGGGATTAAATCTGTAGTCTGGTCGTTAAACTTTCCCTAGGACCCTTTCTCCTGTGGAGTTGTAATTGATGTTGGCATGGTTACTCCCAGGTCTATGTTCCACTGTGAAGTCCATCCCCTGTAGGGAAATGGACCACCTAAGCAGTTTGGGGTTTTCACCCTTCATTTGTTTTAGCCATAAGAGGGGCTTATGGTCTGTTTGAACAAGGAAGTGAGTACCAAACAAGTATGGCCTCAGCGTCTTCAGAGCCCAGACCACAGCAAAGGCCTACCTCTCAATGGCTGACCAACGTTTCTCTCTAGGGGTCAGCCTTCTGCTAATAAAAGCTACTGGCTGATCCTGACCTTCATCATTCAATTGTGACAGTACAGCCCCTACCCCCAATTCAGATGCATCTGTTTGGACAATGAACTTCTTGGAGTAATCAGGACTCTGTAGAATGGGAGCAGTGCACATGGCCTGCTTTAGGTCATCAAATGCCTTTTGACAGCTAACTGTCCACTGAACCTTTTTGGGCATTTTCTTGGAAGTTAAGTCATTCAGGGGTGTCACTATTGATCTATACCCCTTGACAAATCTCCTATAGTACCCAGTCAGGCCTAAAAAGGCTCTCACCTGAGTCTGGGTAGTTGGAGCAGTCCAGTCCATGATGGTCTGGATCTTGCTCTGCAGTGGTTGAACCTGGCCTCCACCCACAAGGTGGCCCAGGTACACAACCTGACTCTGCCCTATCTGGCACTTTGTGGCCTTGATAGTCAGGCCTGCTTTCTGCAGGGCCTGTAAAACATTTCTGAGGTGGACCTGGTGATCCTCCCAGGTGGAGCTAAAGACAGCAATATCATCTAGATATGCTGCACTATAGGCTTCCAGACCTGTAAGGACTGTATTCACCAACCTCTGAAAAGTGGCAGGTGCATTCTTCAGACCAAAGGGCATCACCACAAATTGATAATGCCCACTAGGGGTTGAGAATGCTGTCTTTGGCTTTGCATCATCAGCTAGTCTGATCTGCCAGTAGCCAGCTGTCAGGTCAAATGTGCTTAGATACTTGGCTGAGGCCAAAGTGTCTATTAGCTCATCTGCCCTAGGTATTGGATGGGCATCAGTCCTAGTGACTGCATTGAGACCCCTGTAGTCCACACAAAACCTCATCTCTCTTTTCCCACCATTGGTGTGAGGTTTTGGCACAAGGACCACTGGACTAGCCCAAGGGCTATCTGAGGGTTCAATAACTCCCAAATCCAACATTTTCTGGACTTCTGTCCTGATACAGTCCCTGACATGGTCAGGTTGCCTATAAATCTTATTTTTAATAGGCAGACTGTCCCCAGTGTCCACTTCATGAGTGCACCAGGTGGTCTGACTTGGAGTCAGAGAGAACATATGTCTGTACTGATTGAGCACTTGTCTACAATCAGCTTGCTGCTGAGCAGTGAGGCTGCCTGCCAAGGCTACACCATCTACTGACCCATCATCAGGGTTCTGTGAGAGCAGGTCAGGGAGTGGGTCACTCTCTTCCTCCTGTCCCTCATCAGTAGCCATGAGCAAGCCCATGTCTGCCCTGTCCACATATGGTCTCAATCTGTTGACATGGAGAACCCTGTGGGGACTCCTGGGTGTTCCTAGGTCTACTAAGTAGGTAACCTCACCCTTCTGTTCAACAATGGTATGGGGTCCACTCCATTTGTCTTGGAGAGCTGCTGGGGCCACTGGCTCCAACACCCACATCTTCTGTCCTGGCTGGTAAACAGTCAGTACAGCCTTTAGTCATGCCAGGCTTTTTGAAGTTCCTGGCTAGCCTCAAGGTTTTTAGTTGCCTTTTCATGTACTCAGCCATCCTGGAGCGGAGAGCAAGTACATAGTCCACTATGTCTTGCTTTGGGGGCTTGAGAGGTAACTCCCATCCTTCCTTCACCAAGCACAATGGACCTCTGACAGGGTGACCAAACAAAAGTTCAAAAGGGCTGTAGCCAACCCCTTTGAGGCACCTCCTGTATGCAAATAAAAGGCAGGGCAAGAGTATGTCCCATCTTCGCCTAAGCTTTTCTGGGAGCCCTTTAATCATGCCCTTCAAGGTTTTGTTGAATCTCTCAACTAAACCATTGCATTGTGGGTGATAGGGTGTGGTGAACTTGTAAGTCACTCCACACTCCTTCCACATTGCTTTTAAGTATCCAGACATAAAGTTAGCACCCTGTCTGATACAACCTCCTTAGGGAAGCCCACTCTTGAGAAAATTCCCAGGAGGGCTCTTGCCACCACAGGTGCTGTAGTGGTCCTAAGGGGAATAGCCTCTGGGTACCTGGTGGCATGATCCACTACCACCAGGATAAACCTGTGCCCAGATGCTGTTTGGGGATCCATGGGACCAACAATGTCAATCCCCACCCTTTCAAAGGGAACCCCCACCACAGGTAGTGGTATCAGGGGGCCTTTGTAGTGCCACCTGCCTTGCCACTGGCCTGGCAGGTTACACAGGAGCGACAAAACTCCTTGGTGTCTTCAGACATGTGGGGCCAGTGAAAGTGAGGGACAATTCTGTCCCAAGTCTTGTTCTGGCCCAGGTGACCTGCTAAGGGAATGTCATGGGCTAGGGTCAATAGGAAGCCCCTGAACTTCAGAGGTATAACCAACCTCCTGGTGGCACCAGGCTTGGGGTCTCTACACTCTGAGTACAAGAGTCCATCATCCCAATACACTGTATGGGGACCACTAGCTTTCCAGCAGCCTCAGCAGCAGCTTGCTGTCTGAGGGGTTCAAGAGAGGGGCAGCTCTGCTGCTCCTGGCTCAGATCTGCCCTGGAAGGGCCCCTGTCCCTAAGAACTCAACCTGATCAGGCTCAAGCTCCTCTGGGACAGTTCCTTCCTCAGGACTGAGATCATCTCCCTGAAGAAACTGATCTTCCTTCTGAGCCAAGGGGAAGGCACTGCCTTTACCCTACTACTCCTCTTCTTGGAGGGCACTTGGTCCATTATTCCAGAATCCAAGGCCTGTTCAGTGTTAGACATTTTGGCTTGTGACCTGGTCACAGCAAACACATCTGCAGGGATGCCCAGCATTTCTGCATGGGTCCTGAGCTCCACTTCTGCCCAAGTCGAAGTTTCTAAATTATTGCCAAGCAAGCATTCAACTGGTAGGTCTGCACTTACCACAACCTTCTTAAGGCCAGTTACCCCTCCCCAGGAGAAGTTAACAACTGCCAGAGTATGGTCTGTTCTGACATTGCTAGCATTGGTCACTTGGTACATTTCACCAAGTATAATCTGTAGGAGAGTAGGATCTGCTTCACATGGGTACCCCCACTTTTTGCTGATGCTTCACTGTTTTTCGACTTTAGTCTGGCTGGGGCCCTGCTAATCAGAACCCCAGCATTGCTGCTTCCTCTCTAAAATGGTTTCCATGTGCCTTAGGCACATCTCTGATTGGAATCTGGAGTGCCCTTGTAAGTCCCTAGTATATGGTATACTATGTACCCAGGGCATAGGTACCTCAGAGGCCTACCAGGGGCTGCAGCATGTAGTGTGCCACCCCTGGAAGGCCAGCCAAAAGGACACCACATGTCTGCTACTGCAGCCTGGGTAAGGTGGTGCCTGCACCCCTTACTGTGATATAGGTTACCTATATCACTACATACATACACACATATAAACCTATAAGTCACTCCTATGGCAGGCCTTATCAATCCTGAAGGCAGAGTGCGTGGTTCCTATGTGAGAGGGTGCCCCTGCATGAGCAGGGCCCCTCTGCAGCGTTCGGAGACCCTTCTCTGATGCTGTTTGTAGTGCAGCCTGACCATATACTCTTAAGCGCATTATAACCTCGCGTTAAAATGCTAACTTTGGGATGGCTGCACGGAAACATGTCGTGTTTGGTGTCAAACATCTTGGAATACTACCCTCCTGCCAGTTCTGGCGGCGGGGGTAGCATTCCACCATTCTAGAGGGAGAGACATGTACACACCGGCCTGCCCGGTAACTTCTTTCCAAGCCCTGGCATCACAAAATGGATGCCGCTGCCACAGACATGAGTCTGGCCTCCTGCTGCTGACCGAAACTCTGGCAGGGGAGGCCTGGACAATAGGTTTCCTGTCCCAGGGAGGTGTAACCACCTCCCCAGACAGGATAGTGTGTATTGGGGCTGGGCGGGAGCACTCTCTGGTGCTTTGAAGTCCTGCACTGGGGGCACATTTGATGTCCCTGTGCATACCCCAGTTCAAATCGGCTCAGGGGCTTCCAGCCCCTGCTCTGGCGCGAAACTGGACAAAGGGAAAGGGGTGTAGCCACCCCTCTGCCCTGACCCTCCCATAGGTGGGTCCACAGAGTATGTCCAACCCCCTACCTTAGTATAAGTATGGGACCCCAGTCCTTAGGACTTTAGATTTACCTGGACGAAACTCTGACACAGAATCCTGGACCTTCGACGCTCTACTTTAAGAGTAGAGGACTGAAGAATCTCCCTTGGGGTCAAGGAGTGACTCCCCTGCTTGGCAGGCACCAAAGAAGCAATTGTCTGGTCTGCATCGCCGAAGCTCCCGCCGGACGCCGAAGTCTTTGCATCACCAGAGGTGGATTTCCAGACTTCCCGAGGCTGCCCTGAGTCCCCAGCAAAGCTGAGGCCCGTAGCTGTTGTGGGTAACGTGGAACCATGACCCCTGGACACCGAGCACATTTGCAAGTGCATCCTCTTCCTGGGCTCCCACGAAGTTGTGCTTTGAGCTCCGAGTAGCCCCCGCCTCCAGCACCGACTGCACCAAAGATCACTGGCCTCCACTCCACGAATGTCCCGTGAGCTAGCTCCAAGTGCGTCCACTTGAGGCTCCTTCGCGGTCACTAGTCCGTTGGCTAGTAGGCCCTCCCGAAGGCCAATCTTATCCTGCTTGGGCTTCCCTGGATGCTCCAGGTGTGCCCTGACTTACCCTCGCTGGGTGAGTCCCTCAGACCTTGCTGGTCTGCACTACTGTCCTTCTTCTATTTCCATGAGACTTGCCGTTGCCAAGGCTTGTTGGGTCCAATCCGGTCGCCGACAACTCAGCAATCGACAGACGTCGTGGCACAGCTCGAATCCAGCTCCTGGTCATCGTCGACGCCTCCTGGACCTCGTGGCTGAAGAGTCAAGATGACCGTCAACCTACCTGAAGCACCCGACATCGGTGGGCATTCGCTCATCGCCTTCCTGGTCACTGGCTAGTGACCCAGACTCTGTCCCCTCTGCTTTCAGGTTCTTCAGATCTTCGATCCACCTTTGGATCCACCCGAACATTTTCGACTTGGTCGCCAGCAGCACTTTGCAGCAGATCGCCATTGAAAACGACGACGAAACCCGACCCCGAAAGACACCTATGCACCCGGTTTCCCTGGGTGAGGTAACTCGAGTACTCCGGTGCTCCCATGGGTATAGACTCTAGAACGACCCAGTTCTAAAGGGGTTTGCTCCAAGTCCTCCTCTAAGTGTCCCTTTTCTTTTAAATTCAAACCGCGACTTTCCCCATAGAAGTTAACGGCGATTCGCTGCTGTGTTCATACACTGCACGCGTCCCCGTGGGTCCCCTGTGTCACTACCTTGGGTGGTTCCTTGTGGTCCAAGCACTTCTACAGGCTCTAGGCCTTGTGTCTAGCTCAGTCGTGGTTCTTATACCACTTTATTGGTATATGGTTTGGTACGCCCCTAGGGCTCAAACGTGTATTTGTGCTATTACTGTTAATAACTAACTTATAACTTATGTACTTCGAACTCTAGCCTCATAAAGAGACTAGAGGGGTGTGTTTAGCAATAAATACATATATTTTGAATATATACCTGGTGTGGTCCTCTTTCATTTGGTCACTCAAGAGATTATAGACTGGTAAAACAAGCTGCTTTACATTCCTTCAAGACTTAGCCTGAAGGCTGCTCTCCATAGCTACCACTAGGATAGCTTTCAATAAAGGTTGTCTTTAACCTATCTCCAATAAGGGGTTGTTTGGACTGGTGCAAGGTGCCCACTATAATTAGTGGACAGCATATACCAGGCCAACTTCTCACATTGGTGTGCAGCGTGTGGGATTCCAGCTTGCTATTGTTTTACTAGATAATCTCAATTGAAGTGATCAACTGAAAGCCACTAAGGGTACCTAAGGTACATATAAATCAAGCTTAGTAATACAGTAAGTTCAAACTGAAGTTCTACTGAACTTAGAGTTGTGTGTTAAGGGATAGCACACCCTTTCTACAACTCAAGAGAGTTTAGTAGGCCACACTAGAGTAGGTAGTGCATACACCACACCTCACTAGTAATGTCTTCAAAGCCAGGACCCAGTGAGTCCTTGCCAGAAGCCAGTGGGCTTCTTCCCTCCAAGTATGATAAACTCCCATTCTTGGAATTGAGAGCATTATGCAATACTAGGAAGTTGAAGGCAGGCAAAAGTGCCAGCACCCAGCACCTGAAGGAGGTGTTACTAGCTGATGATCTCAGCAGGCCCCTAGGGTCTGAAGGGGTAGGCAGAGAGGGTGGGGCAGAAGATGAGGAAGGGGCCAGGGGTGAAGAAACCCAGGCCCCCCTCTGAAACTGGCCAGGAAGGTGAAAATGACCTTGTCCTGGAAAACCCTATTCCTCCTGTGGAGGAGGAGGAGGAGGATCAGAATGACCTCCCTTTGTCCCCCAGGAAGAGTACTGAGTGTGCCCAGAAGGTCTAGATCTCCTTCTCAGGAGTCTAACCACTCTGACACCTCAATAGGGTCCTCTGTCTCTTCTCATAGGAGAGAGTCCTCCCATGACAGGAGGAAGAGACTGATTCAGTATGAGCAAGCCCAGCTTGAACTCAGAAAACAGCAGTTGGCTATAGACATGGAGTCCCTAGATCTCTATAGAGAGAGAAAAGTTGGGACTAGAGTCCCATGGTGGCAGCAATTTCCCCAAAGATAGGGAAAGGTCTTATGACCATAGAAACCTGAGCAAGATTGTCCCTCCCTACCAGAGTGGGGATGACATCCACAAATGGATAACTGCTCTAGAGAGGGCCTGTAAAGTACAGAGGGTCCCTCAGGAGCAGTGGGCAGAAATCTTGTGGCTCTCCTTTGCAGACAAAGGTAGAGACAAGCTCCTCACTGTAAGAGAAGAGGATACTGACAATTACAAGGTCTTGAAGAGTGCTCTGATTGATGGGTTTGGCCTAACAACTGAACAATACAGGTTAAAGTTCAGAGACACCCAAAAGCGCAGACTCAAGACTGGGTAGACTATGTGGATTGTTCTGCTAAGGCTCTGGAAGGCTGGTTGATGGGCAGTAAGGTGTGTGACTTCACAGGATTGTACAATCTTATCATGAGGGAGCAGATTCTTAATAACTGTCAAAATCAGCTGTTGCATCAGTACCTGGTGGACTCTGATCTGACCTCCCCCCAAGAATTGGGAAAGAAGGCAGACAAATGGGTCAGAACCAGGGTGAGGCAGAAGCTACAGAACCAAGGTGGTGACCCTAAGAAGCAAGATTCGAAAAACTCTGATAAGGGTGGGGAGAAGGGTAAAGATCAAAAGTCTTCACAAGGCCCCCAAAAATCTTCTTCAGGGGGATTCACAGTCTAACAAAGGGAAAGGCCAAAGGAAACCATGGTGCAAGGTCTGTAAGCAAAATACCCACTGGACCAGTGATTGCACCAAGTCCAAAGACTCTATTCCAGCCCCCACCAATGCCCCTAAGGCACCTGCTCCCCTAGTGCAGTTACAGTTGGTGGTGGGAATACACAGGCCAAGGGTTTAGTAGGGTTGACCCTGGGTAAGGAGATGAGCTCTGACCTAGTCAGAGAACTCACTCAGGCTGTCCTAGTCTGTGATGGAGGCATGGATGTGACCTCCTCTGTGAGTCCCAGTAATCTGGGCAAGTACAGACAACAGCCCTTAATCAATGGAAAAGAGGCTTTGGCATTTAGGGACACAGGGGCAAGTGTCACCATGGTGACACAAGACCTTGTGGATCCTGGGCAGATTACACTTGGTGAAATGTACCAAGTGACCAATGCTAGCAATGTCAGAACAGACCATACTCTGGCAGTTGTTAACTTCTCCTGGGGAGGGGTAACTGGCCTTAAGAAGGTTGTGGTGAGTGCAAACCTACCAGTGGAATGCTTGCTTGGCAATGATCTTGAAACTTCAGCTTGGGCAGAAGTGGAGCTCGGGACCCATGCAGAAATGCTGGGGATCCCTGCAGATGTGTTTGCTGTGACCAGGTCACAGAGCAAAATGTCTAACACTGAACAGGCCTTGGATTCTGGAATAATTGACCAAGTGCCCTCCAAGAAGAGGAGTAGTAGGGTAAAGGCAGTGCCTTCCCCCTTGGCTCAGAAGGAAGATCAGTCTCTTGAGGGGGATGATCTCAGTCCTGAGGAAGGAACTGTCCCAGAGGAGCTTGAACCTGACCAGGTTGAGTTCTTGGGGACAGGGGGCCCTTCCAGGGCAGATCTGAGCCAGGAGCAGCAGAGCTGCCCTCTCTTGAACCCCTCAGACAGCAAGCTGCTGCTGAGGCTCCTGGGAAAGCTAGTGGTCTCCATACAGTGTATTGGGATGATGGACTCTTGTACTCAGAGTGTAGAGACCCCAAGCCTGGTGCCACCAGGAGGTTGGTTATACCTCTGAAGTTCAGGGGCTTCCTATTGACCCTAGCCCATGATATTCCCTTAGCAGGTCACCTGGGCCAGAACAAGACTTGGGACAGACTTGTCCCTCACTTTCACTGGCCCCATATGTCTGAAGACACCAAGGAGTTTTTGTTGCTCCTGTGTAACCTGCCAGGCCAGTGGCAAGGCAGGTGGCACTACAAAGGCCCCCCTGATACCACTACCTGTGTTGGGGGTTCCCTTTGAAAGGGTGGGGATTGACTTTGTTGGTCCCATGGATCCCCAAACAGCATCTGGGCACAGGTTTATCCTGGTGGTAGTGGATCATGCCACCAGGTACCCAGAGGCTATTCCCCTTAGGACCACTACAGCACCTGTGGTGGCAAGGGCCCTCCTGGGAATTTTCTCAAGAGTGGGCTTCCCTAAGGAGGTTGTATCAGACAGGGGTGCTAACTTTATGTCTGGATACTTGAAAGCAATGTGGAAGGAGTGTGGAGTGACTTACAAGTTCACCACACCCTATCACCCACAATGCAATGGTTTAGTTGAGAGATTCAACAAAACCTTGAAGGGCATGATTAAAGGGCTCCCAGAAAAGCTTAGGCGAAGATGGGACATACTCTTGCCCTGCCTTTTATTTGCATACAGGGAGGTGACTCAAAGGGGTTGGCTACAGCCCTTTTGAACTTTTGTTTGGTCACCCTGTCAGGGGTCCATTGTGCTTGGTGAAGGAAGGATGGGAGTTACCTCTCAAGCCCCCAAAGCAAGACATAGTGAACTATGTACTTGGTCTCCGCTCCCGGATGGCTGAGTACATGAAAAAGGCAACTAAAAACCTTGAGGCTAGCCAGGAACTTCAAAAAGCCTGGCATGACCAAAGGCTGTACTGACTGTTTACCAGCCAGGACAGAAGGTGTGGGTGTTGGAGCCAGTGGCCCCAGCAGCTCTCCAAGACAAATGGAGTGGACCCCATACCATTGTTGAACAGAAGGGTGAGGTTACCTACTTAGTAGACCTAGGAACACCCAGGAGTCCCCACAGGGTTCTCCATGTCAACAGGTTAAAACAATATGTGGACAGGGCAGACATGGGCTTGCTCATGGCTACTGATGAGGGACAGGAGGAAGAGAGTGACCCACTCCCTGACCCGCTCTCACAGAACCCTGATGATGGGTCAGTGGATGGTGTAGCCTTGGCAGGCAGCCTCACTACCCAGCAGCAGACTGATTGCAGACAGGTGCTCAATCAGTTCAGACACATGTTCTCACTGACTCCCAGTCAGACCACCTGGTGCACTCATGAAGTGGACACTGGGGACAGTCTGCCTATTAAAAATAAGATTTATAGGCAACCTGACCATGTCAGGGACTGTATCAGGACAGAAGTCCAGAAAATGTTGGATTTGGGAGTTATTGAACCCTCAGATAGCCCTTGGGCTAGTCCAGTGGTCCTTGTGCCAAAACCTCACACCAATGGTGGGAAAAGAGAGATGAGGTTTTGTGTGGACTACAGGGGTCTCAATGCAGTCACTAGGACTGATGCCCATCCAATACCTAGGGCAGATGAGCTAATAGACACTTTGGCATCAGCCAAGTATCTAAGCACATTTGACCTGACAGCTGGCTACTGGCAGATCAGACTAGCTGATGATGCAAAGCCAAAGACAGCATTCTCAACCCCTAGTGGGCATTATCAATTTGTGGTGATGCCATTTGGTCTGAAGAATGCACCTGCCACTTTTCAGAGGTTGGTGAATACAGTCCTTACAGGTCTGGAAGCCTATAGTACAGCATATCTAGATGATATTGCTGTCTTTAGCTCCACCTGGGAGGATCACCTGGTCCACCTCAGAAATGTTTTACAGGCCCTGCAGAAAGCAGGCCTGACTATCAAGGCCACCAAGTGCCAGATAGGGCAGAGTCAGGTTGTGTACCTGGGCCACCTTGTGGGTGGAGGCCAGGTTCAACCACTGCAGAGCAAGATCCAGACCATCATGGACTGGACTGCTCCAACTACCCAGACTCAGGTGAGAGCCTTCTTAGGCCTGACTGGGTACTATAGGAGATTTGTCAAGGGGTATGGATCAATAGTGACACCCCTGAATGACTTAACTTCCAAGAAAATGCCCAAAAGGTTCAGTGGACAGTTAGCTGTCAAAAGGCATTTGATGAACTAAAGCAGGCCATGTGCACTGCTCCCATTCTACAGAGTCCTGATTACTCCAAGAAGTTCATTGTCCAAACAGATGCATCTGAATTGGGGGTAGGGGCTGTACTGTCACAATTGAATGATGAAGGTCAGGATCAGCCAGTAGCTTTTATTAGCAGAAGGCTGACCCCTAGAGAGAAACGTTGGTCAGCCATTGAGAGGAGGCCTTTGCTGTGGTCTGGGCTCTGAAGAAGTTGAGGCCATACTTGTTTGGTACTCACTTCCTTGTTCAAACAGACCATAAGCCCCTCTTATGGCTAAAACAAATGAAGGGTGAAAACCCCAAACTGCTTAGGTGGTCCATTTCCCTACAGGGGATGGACTTCACAGTGGAACATAGACCTGGGAGTAACCATGCCAATGCAGAAGGACTCTCTAGGTACTTCCACTTAGAACATGAAGACTTAACTGGGCAAGGTTAGTTTAATGTCCCTACGTTTGGGGGGTTGTGTAGGAGAGTAGGATCTGCTTCACATGGGTACCCCCACTTTTGCTGAAGCTTCACTGTTTTTCGACTTTAGTCTGGCTGGGGCCCTGCTAATCAGAACCCCAGCCTAGCTGCTTCCACTCTAAAATGGTTTCCACTCTAAAATGGCACATCTCTGATTGGAATCTGGAGTGCCCTTGTAAGTCCCTAGTATATGGTATACTATATACCCAGGGCATAGGTACCTCAGAGGCCTACCAGGGGCTGCAGCATGTATTGTGCACCAGTCCAAACAACCCCTTATTGGAGATAGGTTAAAGACAACCTTTATTGAAAGCTATCCTAGTGGTAGCTATGGAGAGCAGCCTTCAGGCTAAGTCTTGAAGGAATGTAAAGCAGCTTGTTTTACCAGTCTATAATCTCTTGAGTGACCAAATGAAAGAGGACCACACCAGGTATATATTCAAAATATATGTATTTATTGCTAAACACACCCCTCTAGTCTCTTTATGAGGCTAGAGTTCGAAGTACATAAGTTATAAGTTAGTTATTAAAAGTAATAGCACAAATACACTTTTGAGCCCTAGGGGCGTGACAAACCATATACCAATAAAGTGGTATAAGAACCACGACTGAGCTAGACACAAGGCCTAGAGCCTGTAGAAGTGCTTGGACCACAAGGAACCACCCAAGGTAGTGACACAGGGGACCCACGGGGGACGCGTGCAGTGTGAGAGCACAGCCGCGAATCGCCGTTGACTTCTATGGGGAACGTCGCGGTTAGAGTTTTAAAGAAAAGGGACACTTAGAGGAGGACTTGGAGCAAACCCCTTTAGAACTAGGTCGTTCTAGAGTCTATACCCACGGGAGCACTGGAGTACTCGAGTTACCTCACCCAGGGAAGCCGGGTGCATAGGTGTCTTTCGGGGTCGGGTTTCGTCGTCGTTTACAATGGCGATCTGCTGCAAAGTGCTGCTGGCGACCAAGTCGAAAGTGTTCGGGTGGATCCAAAGGTGGATCGGAGATCTGAAGAACCTGAAAGCAGAGGGGACAGAGTCTGGGTCACTAGCCAGTGACCAGGAAGGCGATGAGCGGATGCCCACCGATGTTGGGTGCTTCAGGTAGGTTGATGGTCGTCTTGACTCTTCAGCCACGAGGTCCAGGAGGCGTCGACGACAACCAGGAGCTGGATTCGAGCTGTACCACGACGTCTGTCGATTGCAGGGGTGTCGGCGACCGGATTGGACCCAACAAGCCTTGGCAACGGCAAGTCTCTTGGAAATGGAAGAAGGACGTTGATGCAGACCAGCAAGGTCTGAGAGACTCACCCAGCGAGGGTAAGTCAGGGCAAGCCTGGAGCAACCAGGGAAGCCCAATTAGAATAAGAGTTGCCTTCGGGAGGGCCCACAAGCCAACGGACTAGCAACCGCGAAGGAGCCTCAAGTGGACACACTTGGAGCTGGCTCACGGAACACTCGTGGAGTGGGGGCAAGTGATCTTCGGTGCAGTCGGTGCTGGAGGCGGGGGCAACTCGGAGCCTAAAGCACAACTTCGTGGATGTCCAGGAAGAGGATGCACTTGCAAATGTGCTCGGTGTCCAGGGGTCAAGGTTCCATGTTACCCACGACAGCTACGGGCCTCAGCTTTGCTGGGGACTCAGGGAAACCTCGGGGAAGTCTGGAAATTCACCTCTGGTGATGCAAAGACTTCGGCGTCCGGCGGGAGCTTCAGCGATGCAGACTGGACAATTGCTTCTTTGGTGCCTGCCAAGCAGGGGAGTCACTCCTTGACCCCAAGGGAGATTCTTCAGTCCTCTAATCTTAAAGTAGAGCGTCAAAGGTCCAGGATTCTGTGTCAGAGTTTTGTCCAGGTAAATCTAAAGTCCTAAGGACTGGGGTCCCATACTTATACCAAGTTAGGGGGTTGGACATACTCTGGGGACCCACCTATGGGAGGGTCAGGGCAGAGGGGTGGTTACACCCCTTTCCCTTTGTCCAGTTTCATGCCAGAGCAGGGGCTGGAAGCCCCTGAGCCGGTTTGAACTGGGGTATGCACAGGGACACCAAATGTGCCCCCAGTGCAGGACTTCAAAGCACCAGAGAGTGCTCCCGCCCAGCCCCAATACACACTATCCTGTCTGGGGAGGTGGTTACACCTCCCTGGGACAGGAAACCTATTGTCCAGGCCTCCCCTGCCGGAGTTTCGGTCAGCAGCAGGAGTCCAGACTCGTGTCTGTGGCAGCGGCATCCATTTTGTGATGCCAGGGCTTGGAAAGAAGTTACCGGGCAGGCCGGTGTGTACATGTCTCTCCCTCTAGAAGGGTGGAATGCTACCCCGCCGCCAGAATTGACGGGGGTAGTATTCCAAGATGTTTGACACCAAACACGACATGTTTCCGTGCAGCCATCCCAAAGTTAGCATTTAACGCGAGGTTATAATGCGCTTAAGAGTTTATGGTCAGGCTGCACTACAAACAGCATCAGAGAAGGGTCTCCGAATGCTGCAGAGGGGCCCTGATCATGCAGGGGCACCCTCTCACATAGGAACCACGCACTCTGCCTTCAGGATTCATAAGGCCTGCCATAGGAGTGACTTATAGGTTTATATGTGTGTATGTATGTAGTGATATAGGTAACCTATATCACAGTAAGGGGTGCATGCACCACCTTACCCAGGCTGCAGTAGCAGACCTGTGGTGTCCTTTTGGCTGGCCTTCCAGGGGTGGCACAATACATGCTGCAGCCCCTGGTAGGCCTCTGAGGTACCTATGCCCTGGGTACATAGTATACCATATACTAGGGACTTACAAGGGCACTCCAGATTCTAATCAGAGATGTGCCTAAGGCACATGGAAACCATTTTAGAGAGGAAGCAGCTAGGCTGGGGTTCTGATGAGCAGGGCCCCAGCCAGACTAAAGTCAAAAAACAGTGAAGCATCAGCAAAAAGTGGGGGTACCCATGTGAAGCAGATCCTACTCTCCTACATCTTTCTTCACCATCTTCCCTCTTTCTGTACCTCTTTTGCTTCTTTCTGCACTTCTCTTGCCTCGTTCTGCACTCCTCTGGACTCTTTCTGCACCTCTATTGGTTCTTTCTGCACCGCTCTTGCTTCTTTCTGCACCTCTCTTGCAAATTTCTGCACCCATCTTGCCTGTTTCTGCTCCCCTCTTCCCTCTTTCTGCACTTCTCTTGCCTCTGTCTGCACCACTGTTCCCTCCTTCTGCACTACTTTTGCCTGTTTCTGCAACTCTCTTGCCTGTTTCTGCAGTTCTCTTGCCTACTTCTGTACATCTGTTGAATCTTTCTGCGCCCCTCTTATCTCTTTCTGCAACCTGTGCCTCTCTCTTCACCCTGTGGCTTCATCCTGCACTTCTCTTGCTTCTTTCTGCACCTCTCTTGCCTCTTTCTGCACCTCTCTTGCCTCTTTCTGTACCCCTCTTGTCTATTTATGCACCTCTCTTGCTTCTTTCTGCACCTCTGTTGCCTCTTTCTGCAGTTCTCTTGCCTCTTTCTGTACCCTCTTCCTTCTTTCTGTATCTCTTTTGCTTTTTTCTGCACTTCTCTTTCAAATGTCTGCACCTCTCTTGCCTCTTTCTGCACCCCTCTTCCCTCTTTCTGCACTTCATTTGCATCTGTCTGCACCCGTTCCCTCTTTCTGCACCAATTTTGCCTGTTTCTGCATCTCTCTTGCCTCTTTCTGCAGTTTTCTTGCTGCACTCTGCACCTCTGGTGCCTCTTTCTGAACACCTCTTGGTTCTTTCTGCACCCCTCTTGCCTCTTTCTGCACCCATGTTGCTTCATTCTGCACTTCTCTTGCTTCTTTCTGCACCTCTCTTGCTTCTTTCTGTACCCTTCTTCCCTTTTCCTGCACCTGTCTTGATTCTTTCTGCACCTCTGTTGCCTCTTTCTGCAGTTCTCTTGCCTCTTTCTTTACCATCTTCCCTCTTTCTGTACCTCTTTTGCTTCTTTCTGCACTTCTCTTGCCTCTTTCTGCACTCCTCTGGCCTCTTTCTGCACCTCTATTGGTTCTTTCTGCACCGCTCTTACTTCTTTCTGCACCTCTCTTGCAAATTTCTGCACCCATCTTGCCTGTTTCTGCAACCCTCTTCCCTCTTTCTGCACTTCTCTTGCCTATGTCTGCACCACTGTTCCCTCCTTCTGCACTACTTTTTTCTGTTTCTGCAACTCTCTTGCCTCTTTCTGCAGTTTTCTTGCCTACTTCTGTACCTCTGTTGAATCTTTCTGCACCCCTCATCTCTTTCTGCACCCCTTGCCTCTTTCTGCACCCTGTTGCTTCATCCTGCACTTCTCTTGCTTCTTTCTGCACTTCTCTTGCCTCTTTCTGTACCTCTCTTGCCTCTTTCTCTACCCCTTGTCTATTTCTAGACCTCTCTTGCTTCTTTCTGCACCTCTGTTGCCTCTTTCTGCAGTTCTCTTGCCTCTTTCTGTACCCTCTTCCTGTACCTCTTTTGCTTTTTTCTGCACTTCTCTTGTAAATTTCTGCACCTCTCTTGCCTCTTTCTGCACCCCTCTTCCCTCTTTCTGCACTTCATTTGCATCTGTCTGCACCCGTTCCCCCTTTCTGCACCAATTGTGCCTGTTTCTGCACCCCTCTTGCCTCTTTCTGCACCCATGTTGCTTCATTCTGCACTTCTCTTGCTTCTTTCTGCATCTCTCTTGGTTCTTTATGCATCCCTCTTGCCTCTTTCTGCACACTTCTTCCCTCTTTGTGCATCTCTCTTACCTCTTTCTGCACCTCTCTTGCCTCTTTCTGCACACCTCTTGCCTCTTTCTGCACCTCTCTTGCTTCTTTCTTCATCTCTCTTGCTTCTTTCTGCACCCTTCTTCCCTCTTTGTGCACCCTTCTTCCCTCTTTGTGCATCTCTCTTGCCTCTTTCTGCATCTCTCTTCCTTCTTTCTACATCCTTCTTCCCTTTTCCTGCACCTGTCTTGCCTCTTTCTGCATCTCTGTTGCCTCTTTCTGCAGTTCTGTTACCTCTTTCTGCACCCTCTTTCCTCTTTCTCTTACCTCTTTTGCTTCTTTCTGCACTTTTCTTGCCTCTTTCTGCATCCCTCTTGCCTCTTTCTGCACCTCTCTTGGTTCTTTCTACACTGTTCTTGCTTCTGTAGGGAGGTGGAATCTGACTATATGGTTGCCCCCACTTTTTTTCCTGGTGTTTTGCTGGTTTATGACTTAGTTGGACTGGGATCCTGCTATTCAGGGCCCCAGTCTAATCTGCTTCCTCTATAAAATGGTTTCCATGTACCTTAGGTAAACCTTTGATTGGAATCTGGAGTGCCCTTATAAGTCCCTAGTATATGGTATACTATGTACCCAGGGCATAGGTACCTCGGAGGCCTACCAGGGGCTGCAGCATGTATTGTGCCACCCCTGGAAGGCCATCCAAAATGACACCATAGGTCTGCTACTGCAGCCTGGGTAAGGTGGTGCATGCACCCCTTACAGTGGTATAGGCTACCTATATCACTACCATTGCACACACATATAAACCTATAAGTCACTCCTATGGCAGGCCTTTACAATCCTGAAGGCAGAGTGCTTGGTTTTTATGTGAGAGGGTGCCCCTGCATGAGCAGGGCCCCTTTGCAGCATTCGGAGTCAATCCTCTGATGCTGTTTGTTGTGCAGCCTGACCATATACTCTTAAGTGCATTATATCCTCGCAGTAAATGCTAACTTTGGGATGGCTGCACAGAAACATGTCGTGTTTGGTGTCAAACATCTTGGAATACTACCCCCCCGCCAATCCTGGCGGCGGGGGTAGCATTCCACCCTTCTAGAGGGAGAGACATGTACACACCCGGCTACCCAGTAACTTCTTTCCAGAGCCCTGGCATCACAAAATGGATGCCGCTGCCACAGACACGGGTCTGGCCTCCTGCTGCTGACTGAAACTCCGGCAGGGGAGGCCTGGACAATAGGTTTCCTGTCACAGGGAGGTGTAACCTCCTCCCCAGACAGGATAGTGTGTTTTGGGGCTGGGCGGGAGCACCCTCTGGTGCTTTGAAGTCCTGCACTGGGGGCACATTTGGTGTCCCTGTGCATATGCCAGTTCAAACCGGTTGCAGGGGCTACCTGCCCCTGCTCTGGCATGAAACTCGACAAAGGGAATGGGTGTAACCACCCCTCTTCCCTGACCCTCCCATAGGTGGGTCCCCAGAGTATGTCCAACCCCTAACTTAGTATAAGTATGGGACCCCAGTCCTTAGGACTTTAGATTACCCTGGATGAAACTCTGTACACTGAATCCTGGACCTTCGACGCTCTACTTCAAGACTAGAGGACTGAAGAATCTCACTTGGGGTCAAGGAGTGACTCCCCTGCTTGGCAGGCACCTACAGAAGCAATTGTCCGGTCTGCATCACTGAAGCTCCCGTCGGATGCTGAAGTCTTTGCATCACCAGAGGTGGATTTCCAGACTTCTCCGAGGCTGCCCTGAGTCCCCAGCAAAGCTGAGGCCCGTAGCTGTCGTGGGTAATGTGGAACCGTGACCCCTGGACACCAAGCACATTTGCAAGTGCATCCTCTTCCTGGTCTCTCACGAAGTTGTGCTTTGGGCTCCAAGTAGCTCCCGCCTCCAGCACCAACTGCACTGAAGATCACTTGCCTCCACTCCACGAGTGTCCTACAAGCCTGCTCCAAGTGCATCCACTCGAGGCTCCTTTGCGGTCGCTAGTCCATTGGCTAGTGGGCCCTCCCGAAGGCAACTCTTCTTCTGCTTGGGCTTTCCTGGTTGCTGCCAGAGGTGTCCTGACTTACCCTTCGCTGGGTGAGTCCCCCAGACCTTGCTGGTCTGCAACATTGTCCTTTCTTTGTTTCTTCAAGACTTGCCGCTGCCAAGGCTTGTTGGGTCCAATCCGGTCGCTGACACCGCAGCAATCGACAGACGTTGTGGGACAGCTCGAATCCAGCTCCTGGTTGTCATCGATGCCTCCTGGACCTTGTGGCTGAAGAGTCAAGATGACCGTCAACCTACCTGAAGCACCCGACATCGGTGGGCATCCGCTCATCGCCTTCCTGGTCACTGGCTAGTGACCCAGACTCTGTCCCCTCTGCTTTCAGGTCCTCACATCTTCGATCCACCTTTGGATCCACCCGAAGACTTTCGACTTGGTCGCCAGCAGCACTTTGCAGCAGATCGCCATTGAAAACGACAACGAGACCCGACCCCGAAAGACACCTATGCACCCGGCTCCCCTGGGTGAGGTAACTCGAGTACTCCGGTGCTCCCATGGGTATAGACTCTAGAACCACCTAGGTCTAAAGGGGTTTGCTCCAAGTCCTCCTCTAAGTGTCCTTTTTCTTTAAAATTCAAACCGCGACAGTCCCCAAAGAAGTCAACGGCGGCTCGCAGCTGTGTTCTCACACTGCACGTGTCCCCCGTGGGTCCCCTGTGTCACTACCTTGGGTGGTTCCTTGTGGTCCAAGCATTTCTACAGGCTCTAGGCCTTGTGTCTAGCTCAGTCGTGGTTCTTATACCACTTTATTGGTATATGGTTTGGTACGCCCCTAGGGCTCAAACGTGTATTTGTGCTATTACTGTTGATAACTGACTTGTAACTTATGTCCTTCGAACTCTAGCCTCATAAAGAGACTAGAGGGGTGTGTTTACGTCTAAATACATATATTTTATATATATACCTGGTGTGGTCCTCTTTCATTTGGTCACTCAAGAGATTATAGACTGGTAAAACATGCTGCTTTACATTCCTTCAAGACTTAGCCTGAAGGCTGCTCTCCATAGCTACCACTAGGATAGCTTTCAATAAAGGTTGTCTTTAACCTATCTCCAATAAGGGGTTGTTTGGACTGGTGCAAGGTGCCCACTATAATTAGTGGACAGCATATACCAGGCCAACTTCTCACATTGGTGTGCAGCGTGTGGGATTCCAGCTTGCTATTGTTTTATCAGATAATCTCAATTGAATTGATCAACTGAAAACCACTAAAGGTACCTTAGGTACATATAATTCAAGCTTAGGATACAGTAAGTTCTACTGAACTTAGAGTTGTGTGTTAAGGGATAGCACAACCTTTCTACAACTCAAGAGAGTTTAGTAGGCCACACTAGAGTAGGTAGTGCATACACCACACCACACTAGTAATGTCTTCACTGCCAGGAACCAGTGAGCTCCTGCCATCCAGATATGACAACCTCTCATTCTTGGAATTAAAAGAGTTGTGCAAAGTTAGGAAGTTGAAGACAGGCAAAAGTGCCAACACCCAACGTCTCTTGGAGATGCTTCTGCTAGATGATCTTAGAAGACCCATAAGGTCTGAAAGGGTAGGCAGAGAGGGTGAGGCAGAAGATGAGGGAGGGGCCAGGGATGAAAATGCCCAGGACCTGACCTCTGAAAGTAGCCAGGGGGATGACAATGATCCTGACCTGGAAAGTGCAGCTACTCCTGAGGATGAGGAGGAGGCCTCAGAAGGACCTCCCCTTTGTCCCCCAGGAAGAGTTGTGAGTGTGCCCAGAAGGTCTAGATCTCCTTCTCAGGAGTCTAACCACTCTGACACCTCAGTAGGGACCTCTGTCTCCTCTCATACGAGGGAATCCTCTCATGAGAGGAGAAAGAGACTGATTCAGTATGAGCAAGCCCAGCTTGAGCTCAGAAAACAGCAGTTGGCTATAGACAGGGAGTCCCTAGATCTCTATAGACAGAGAAAAAAGATGGGACTAGAGTCCCATGGTGGCAGCAATTTCCCCAGAGATAGGGAAAGGTCTTATGACCATAGAAACCTGAGCAAGGTTGTCCCTCCCTACCAGAGTGGGGATGACATCCACAAATGGATAACTGCTCTAGAGAGGGCTGGTAAAGTACAGAGGGTCCCTCAGGAGCAGTGGGCAGCAATCTTGTGGCTCTCCTTTGCAGACAAAGGTAGAGATAAGCTCCTCACTGTTAGAGAAGAGGATGCTGACAATTACAAAGTCTTGAAGAGTGCTCTGATGGATGGGTTTGGCCTAACCACTGAACAATACAGGTTGAAGTTCAGAGATACCCAAAAGACACAGACTCAAGACTGGGTGGACTTTGTTGATTGTTCTGCTAAGGCTCTGGAAGGTTGGATACATGGCAGCAAAGTGCATGACTTTATAGGATTGTACAATTTGATTATGAGGGAGCAGATCCTTAATAATTGCCAAAACCAGCTTTTACACCAGTACCTGGTGGACTCTGATCTGACCTCTCCCCAAGAATTGGGAAAGAAGGCAGACAAATGGGTCAGAACCAGGGTAAGGCCTAAGAACCAGGGTGGTGACCAGAAGAAAGATTCTACCAAGTCCCAAGAGAAAGGTGGGGATAAATCTAAGGATAAATCCACTACAGGGCCCCAAAAGTCCACTTCTGGGGGTGGGTCCCAAACTCCTTCCTCTCCTGAAAAGAAACCCTATTGCCATGTCTGTAAAAAGCCTGGGCACTGGAAATCTGATCCCAGTTGTCCCAGGATTGGCAATAAAGAAAATGTTCCTCCAACAAATACTACCCTCCCTCCTGGTACTACCAGTAGTAATCCTCCAGTTGGGAGTAGTGCACCCAAAAATGTAGGTGCTTTTGCAAGGGGAACAGAGGTGGGCCCTAGTTTAGACAGGGCCCCCTCAACAGACTCCTCTGACTCTGATGGTGGTATAGGATTTGCCACCTTTACCATGGGTCCCAATGCATTGGGCAGGTACAGACTGGAGCCAATAATTAATGGTCAGAAGGCTGTGGCATTCAGGGACACAGGGGCTAGTGTCACCATGGTGGCAAGGAAACTAGTCCCCCCTCACCAGCTTTTACCTGAGTTTAAATACCAGGTGACCAACATAGATGGTGTCAGAAAAGATCACCCCATGGCCATAGTCAATCTCAGCTGGGAAGGGGTCACAGGCCTAAAAAGAGTGGCAGTGTCCCCCAACTTGCCTGTAGATTGCCTGATGGGCAATGATCTGGAAATTTCAGCCTGGGCTGAAGTTGAACACCAAACCCATCTGAGAATGCTGGGCGTCCCTGTAAAGGTTAGTGGGGCTGGGATGGCCACAGCCCAAGCCCAGGGAAATTTTGGAGAGATGGAGCCTGGAAGAATGGCCCTCTCTCCCCCAAAAGAGAGCACAAGGGTTGAAGAAAAGTCTTCTTCCCTCCAGACAGTAGGTAAGGGTCAGCCTCCTCAGGGAACTGACCCTACCCCTAGTGAAGGAACTGCCCCAGAGGTAGTCAGGCCTGGCCTGGCCACACCCCTGATGGCAGAGGACCCTTCCAAGGTGGTAACCAGTCTGGAGCAGGTAACCTGCCCCTCTCTACCCTGCCTCAGTCAGCCCAGGGCTGCAGAGGTCAGGGAGGTCAGTGGACCCCCCAGGGCCCCCTGTCCAGAGGAACCCCCCCACCAGCAGATTAGGGGCACCCAGTCTAGTAGCCCTAGCCAGGTGAAAATTCCTCAACACACTGAGGGATCCCCCATACCTTTGTGTAGGGACCTCCTCCAGAAGGACTCTGTTAGGCAAGGGTAAACCTGGGACCAAAAGGTTCCAAATCTGCCATGTCCCTCCAGTGGTCCATCCAAAGGGTCCCAACCCCCAGCTGTAGGCAGCCAAAGGTTGACCCTTAGAGCAAAGTGCAACTCAGTCATGGAAAGACAGGCATACATGGTGACCAGTGATCTGAGGAAGCGGAGACCAACCTTCCTAGGGCCTCACTTCCCTATTGAGACACCTCACCAGCCTTGTACTTTACCAAAGCACACCACAGGTAGTAATTCCCCATGGTGGAGGCCCTCTCATACCCTTAGGGTGAGGGATTGCTTAGTGGACCATAAGACTGGGGGCAACCATGCTAGTGCAGGTGCTTCCTTATATGGCCACTTAGTCAATAAAGGCTCAACTGGCCAAGGTTAGCCTCATCTCCTTTTGTTTGGGGGGGTTATGTAGGAAGGTGGAATCTGACTATATGGTTGCCCCCACTTTTTTCCTGGTGTTTTGCTGGTTTATGACTTAGTTGGACTGGGATCCTGCTATTCAGGGCCCCAGTCTAATCTGCTTCCTCTATAAAATGGTTTCCATGTACCTTGGGTACATCTTTGATTGGAATCTGGAGTGCCCTTATAAGTCCCTAGTATATGGTATACTATGTACCCAGGGCATAGGTACCTCAGAGGCCTACCAGGGGCTGCAGCATGTATTGTGCCACCCCTGGAAGGCCATCCAAAATGACACCACAGGTCTGCTACTGCAGCCTGGGTAAGGTGGTGCATGCACCCCTTACAGTGGTCTAGGCTACCTATATCACTACCATTGCACACACATATAAACCTATAAGTCACTCCTATGGCAGGCCTTTACAATCCTGAAGGCAGAGTGCTTGGTTTTTATGTGAGAGGGTGCCCCTGCATGAGCAGGGCCCCTCTGCAGTGTTCAGAGTCAATCCTCTGATGCTGTTTGTGGTGCAGCCTGACCATATACTCTTAAGTGCATTATATCCTCGTGGTAAATGCTAACTTTGGGATGGCTGCACAGAAACATGTCGTGTTTGGTGTCAAACATCTTGGAATACTACCCCCACGCCAATTCTGGCAGTGGGGGTAGCATTCCACCCTTCTAGAGGGAGAGACATGTACAAACTGGGCTACCCGGTAACTTCTTTCCAGAACCCTGGCATCACAAAATGGATGCTGCTGCCACAGACACGGGTCTGGCCTCCTGCTGCTGACTGAAACTCCGGCAGGGGAGGCCTGGACAATAGGTTTCCTGTCAAAGGGAGGTGTAACCACCTCCCCAGACAGGATAGTGTGTATTGGGGCTGGGCGGGAGTACCCTCTGGTGCTTTGAAGTCCTGCACTGGGGTCACATTTGGTGTCCCTGTGCCTATGCCATTTCAAACCGGTTGCAGGGGCTACCTGCCCCTGCTCTGGCGTGAAAGTGGACAAAGGGACATGGGTGTAACCACCCCTCTTCCCTGACCCTCCCATAGGTGGGTCCCCAGAGTATGTCCAAGCCCCGAACTTTGTATAAGTATGGGACCCCAGTCCTTAGGACTTTAGATTACCCTGGATGAAACTCTGACACCAAATCCTGGACCTTCGACGCTCTACTTCAAGATTAGAGGACTGAAGAATCTCCCTTGGGGTCAAGGAGTGACTCCCCTGCTTGGCAGGCACCTACAAAGCAATTGTCCGGTCTGCATCACTGAAGCTCCCGCCGGACACCGAAGTCTTTGCATCACCAGAGGTGGGTTTCCAGACTTCTCTGAGGCTTCCGTGAGTCCCCAGCAAAGCTGAGGCCCGTAGCTGTCGTGGGTAACATGGAACTGTGACCCCTGGAAACCAAGCACATTTGCAAGTGCATCCTCTTCCTGGTCTTCCACAAAGTTGTGCTTTGGGCTCCAAGTAGCCCCCACCTTCAGCACCGACTGCACCGAAGATCACTGGCCTCCACTCCACGAGTGTCCTGCAAGCCAGCTCCAAGTGCGTCTACTCGAGGCTCCTTTGCGGTCGCTAGTCCGTTGGCAAGTGGGCCCTCCCGAAGGCAACTCTTCTTCTGTTTGGGCTTTCCTGGTTGCTCCAGAGGTGCCCTGACTTACCCTCGCTGGGTGAGTCCCCCAGACCCTGCTGGTCTGCAACATCGTCCTTTCTTTGTTTCTTTCAGACTTGCCGTTGCCAAGGCTTGTTGGGTCCAATACGGTTGCCGACACCGCAGCAATCGACAAACATTGTGGGACAGCTCCAATCCAGCTCCTGGTTGTCGTCAACGCCTCCTGGACCTCGTGGCTGAAGAGTCAAGACAACTGTCAACCTACCTGAAGCACCCGACATCGGTGGGCATCCGCTCATCGCCTTCCTGGTCACTGGCTAGTGACCCAGACTCTGTCCCCTCTGCTTTCAGGTTCCTCACATCTTCGATCCACCTTTGGATCCACCCGAACACTTTCGACTTGGTCGCCAGCAGCACTTTGCAGCAGATCGCCATTGAAAACGACGACGAGACCCGACCCCGAAAGACACCTATGCACCCGGCTCCCCTGGGTGAGGTAACTTGAGTACTCCGGTGCTCCCGTGGGTATAGACTCTAGAACCACCTAGGTCTAAAGGGGTTTGCTCCAAGTCCACCTCTAAGTGTCCTTTTTCTTTAAAATTACAACCGCGACATTCCCCATAGAAGTCAACGGCGGCTCGCGGCTGTGTTCTCACACTGCACGCGTCCCCCGTGGGTCCCCTGTGTCACTACCTTGGGTGGTTCCTTGTGGTCCAAGCATTTCTACAGGCTCTAGGCCTTGTGTCTAGCTCAGTCGTGGTTCTTATACCACTTTATTGGTATATGGTTTGGTACGTCCCTAGGGCTCAAACGTGTATTTGTGCTATTACTGTTGATAACTGACTTGTAACTTATGTACTTCGAACTCTAGCCTCATAAAGAGACTAGAGGGGTGTGTTTACGACTAAATACATATATTTTATATATATACCCGGTGTGGTCCTCTTTCATTTGGTCACTCAAAAGATTATAGACTGGTAAAACAAGCTGCTTTACATTCGTTCAAGACTTAGCCTGAAGGCTGCTCTCCATAGCTACCACTAGGATAGCTTTCAATAAAGGTTGTCTTTAACCTATCTCCAATAAGGGGTTGTTTGGACTGGTGCAAGGTGCCCACTATAATTAGTGGACAGCATATACCAGGCCAACTTCTCACAGCTTCTTTCTGCACCTCTCTTGCAAATTTCTGCACCTCTCTTGCCTCTTTCTGCACTTCATTTGCATCTGTCTGCACCCGTTCCCTCTTTCTGCACCAATTTTCCCTGTTTCTGCAACTCTCTTGCCTCTTTCTGCAGTTCTCTTGCCTCCTTCTGCACCTCTGCTGCCTCTTTCTGCACACCTCTTGCCTCTTTCTGCACCCCTCTTGCCTCTTTCTGCACCCATGTTGCTTCATTCGGCACTTCTCTTGCTTCTTTCTGCATCTCTCTTGCTTCTTTCTGCACCCCTCTTGCCTCTTTCTGCACCCTGTTGCTTCATCCTGCACTTCTCTTGCTTCTTTCTGCACCTCTCTTGCCTCTTTCTGTACCTCTCTTGCCTCTTTCTCTACCTCTCTTGCCTCTTTCTCTACCCCCTTGTCTATTTCTGCACCTCTCTTGCTTCTTTCTGCACCCTTGTTCCCTTTTCCTGCACCTGTCTTGCCTCTTTCTGTACCTCTGTTGCCTCTTTCTGCAGTTCTCTTGCCTCTTTCTGTACCCTCTTCCTGTACCTCTTTTGCTTTTTTCCGCACTTCTCTTGCAAATTTCTGCACCTCTCTTGCCTCTTTCTGCACCCCTCTTTCTGCACTTCATTTGCATCTGTCTGCACCCGTTCCCTCTTTCTGCACCAATTTTGCCTGTTTCTGCAACTCTCTTGCCTCTTTCTGCAGTTCTCTTGCTGCCCTCTGCACCTCTGGTGCCTCTTTCTGCACCCATGTTGCTTCATTCTGTACTTCTCTTGCTTATTTCTGCATCACTCTTGGTTCTTTCTGCATCCCTCTTGCCTCTTTCTGCACCCTTCTTCCCTCTTTGTGCATCTCTCTTACCTCTTTCTGCACCTCTCGTGCCTCTTTCTGCACACCTCTTGCCTCTTTCTGCACCTCACTTGCTTCTTTCTTCATCTCTCTTGCTTCTTTCTGCACCCTTCTTCCCTCTTTGTGCACCCTTCTTCCCTCTTTGTGCATCTCTCTTGCCTCTTTCTGCATCTCTCTTGCTTCTTTCTACATCCTTCTTCCCTTTTCCTGCACCTGTCTTGCCTCTTTCTGCATCTCTGTTGCCTCTTTCTGCAGTTCTGTTGCCTCTTTCTGCACCCTCTTTCCTCTTTCTCTTTTGCTTCTTTCTGCACTTCTCTTGCTTCTTTCTGCATCCCTCTTGCCTCTTTCTGCACCTCTCTTGGTTCTTTCTACACTGCTCTTGCTTCTTTCTGCACCTCTCTTATAAATTTCTGCCCCTCTCTTCCCTCTTTCTGCACCCCTCTTTCTGCACTTCATTTGCATCTGTCTGCACCCATTCCCTCTTTCTGCACCAATTTTCCCTGTTTCTGCAACTCTCTTGCCTCTTTCTGCAGTTCTCTTGCCTCCTTCTGCACCTCTGTTGCCTCTTTCTGCACACCTCTTGCCTCTTTCTGCACCCCTCTTGCCTCTTTCTGCAACCATGTTGCTTCATTCGGCACTTCTCTTGCTTCTTTCTGCATCTCTCTTGCGTCTTTCTGCACCCCTCTTGCCTCTTTCTGCACCCTTCTTCCCTCTTTGTGCATCTCTCTTACCTCTTTCTACACCTCTCTTGCCTCTTTCTGCACACCTCTTGCTGCACCTCTCTTGCTTCTTTCTGTACCCTTCTTCCCTTTTCCTGCACCTGTTTTGCCTCTTTCTGCACCTCTATGCCTCTTTCTGCAGTTCTCTTGCCTCTTTCTGCACCATCTTCCCTCTTTCTGTACCTCTTTTGCTTCTTTCTGCACTTCTCTTGCCTCTTTCTGCACCCCTCTGGCCTCTTTCTGCACCTCTATTGGTTCTTTCTGCACCGCTCTTGCTTCTTTCTGCACCTCTCTTGCAAATTTCTGCACCCATCTTGCCTGTTTCTGCACCCCTCTTCCCTCTTTCTGCACTTCTCTTGCCTCTGTCTGCACCACTGTTCCCTCTTTCTGCACTACTTTTTCCTGTTTCTGCAACTCTCTTGCCTCTTTCTGCAGTTCTCTTGCCTACTTCTGTACCTCTGTTGACTCTTTCTGAGCCCCTCTTATCTCTTTCTGCACCCCTTGCCTATTTCTGCACCCTGTTGCTTCATCCTGCACTTCTCTTGCTTCTTTCTGCACCTCTCTTGCCTCTTTCTGCACCTCTCTTGCCTCTTTCTGTATCCCTCTTGCCTATTTCTGCACCTCTCTTGTTTCTTTCTGCACCCTTGTTCCCTTTTCCTGCACCTGTCTTGCCTCTTTCTGCACCTCTGTTGCCTCTTTCTGCAGTTCTCCTGCCTCTTTCTGCACCCTCTTCCCTCTTTCTGTATCTCTTTTGCTTCTTTCTGCACTTCTCTTGCCTCTTTCTGCACCCCTCTTGCCTCTTTCTACACCTCTCATGGTTCTTCCTGCACTGCTCTTGCTTCTTTCTGCATCTCTCTTGCAAATTTCTGCACCCCTCTTGCCTCTTTCTGCACCTCTCTTGGTTCTTTCTGCACTGTTCTTGCTTCTTTTTGCACCTCTCTTGCAAATTTCTGCACCTCTCTTGCCTCTTTCTGCACCCCTCTTCCCTCTTTCTGTACTTAATTTGCATCTGTATGCACCTGTTCCCTCTTTCTGCACCTCTTTTGCCTGTTTCTGTAACTCTCTTGTCTCTTTCTGCAGTTCTCTTGCCTCCTCCTGCACCTCTGTTGCCTCTTTCTGCACCTCTCTTGCCTCTTTCTGCACCCCTCTTGCCTCTTTCTGTACCCATGTTGCTTCATTCTGCACTTATCCTGCTTCTTTCTGCATCTCTTTTACTTCTTTCTGCAGCCCTCTTGCCCCTTTCTGCACCCTTCTTCCCTCTTTGTGCATCTCTCTTATCTCTTTCTGTACCTGTTGCCTCCTTCTGCACCCATGTTGCTTCATTCTGCACTTCTCTTGCTTCT
The DNA here is from genome assembly GCA_963921515.1 of Calotriton arnoldi. Classification (NCBI taxonomy): domain Eukaryota; kingdom Metazoa; phylum Chordata; class Amphibia; order Caudata; family Salamandridae; genus Calotriton; species Calotriton arnoldi. The sequence continues at coordinate 2,036,793 of CAWUFW010002297.1, read as the reverse complement.
TTCTGCACCTCTCGTGCCTCTTTCTGCACACCTCTTGCCTCTTTCTGCACCTCACTTGCTTCTTTCTTCATCTCTCTTGCTTCTTTCTGCACCCTTCTTCCCTCTTTGTGCACCCTTCTTCCCTCTTTGTGCATCTCTCTTGCCTCTTTCTGCATCTCTCTTGCTTCTTTCTACATCCTTCTTCCCTTTTCCTGCACCTGTCTTGCCTCTTTCTGCATCTCTGTTGCCTCTTTCTGCAGTTCTGTTGCCTCTTTCTGCACCCTCTTTCCTCTTTCTCTTTTGCTTCTTTCTGCACTTCTCTTGCCTCTTTCTGCATCCCTCTTGCCTCTTTCTGCACCTCTCTTGGTTCTTTCTACACTGCTCTTGCTTCTTTCTGCACCTCTCTTATAAATTTCTGCCCCTCTCTTCCCTCTTTCTGCACCCCTCTTTCTGCACTTCATTTGCATCTGTCTGCACCCATTCCCTCTTTCTGCACCAATTTTCCCTGTTTCTGCAACTCTCTTGCCTCTTTCTGCAGTTCTCTTGCCTCCTTCTGCCCCTCTGTTGCCTCTTTCTGCACACCTCTTGCCTCTTTCTGCACCCCTCTTGCCTCTTTCTGCACCCATGTTGCTTCATTCGGCACTTCTCTTGCTTCTTTCTGCATCTCTCTTGCGTCTTTCTGCACCCCTCTTGCCTCTTTCTGCACCCTTCTTCCCTCTTTGTGCATCTCTCTTACCTCTTTCTACACCTCTCTTGCCTCTTTCTGCACACCTCTTGCTGCACCTCTCTTGCTTCTTTCTGTACCCTTCTTCCCTTTTCCTGCACCTGTTTTGCCTCTTTCTGCACCTCTATGCCTCTTTCTGCAGTTCTCTTGCCTCTTTCTGCACCATCTTCCCTCTTTCTGTACCTCTTTTGCTTCTTTCTGCACTTCTCTTGCCTCTTTCTGCACCCCTCTGGCCTCTTTCTGCACCTCTATTGGTTCTTTCTGCACCGCTCTTGCTTCTTTCTGCACCTCTCTTGCAAATTTCTGCACCCATCTTGCCTGTTTCTGCACCCCTCTTCCCTCTTTCTGCACTTCTCTTGCCTCTGTCTGCACCACTGTTCCCTCTTTCTGCACTACTTTTTCCTGTTTCTGCAACTCTCTTGCCTCTTTCTGCAGTTCTCTTGCCTACTTCTGTACCTCTGTTGACTCTTTCTGAGCCCCTCTTATCTCTTTCTGCACCCCTTGCCTATTTCTGCACCCTGTTGCTTCATCCTGCACTTCTCTTGCTTCTTTCTGCACCTCTCTTGCCTCTTTCTGCACCTCTCTTGCCTCTTTCTGTATCCCTCTTGCCTATTTCTGCACCTCTCTTGTTTCTTTCTGCACCCTTGTTCCCTTTTCCTGCACCTGTCTTGCCTCTTTCTGCACCTCTGTTGCCTCTTTCTGCAGTTCTCCTGCCTCTTTCTGCACCCTCTTCCCTCTTTCTGTATCTCTTTTGCTTCTTTCTGCACTTCTCTTGCCTCTTTCTGCACCCCTCTTGCCTCTTTCTACACCTCTCATGGTTCTTCCTGCACTGCTCTTGCTTCTTTCTGCATCTCTCTTGCAAATTTCTGCACCCCTCTTGCCTCTTTCTGCACCTCTCTTGGTTCTTTCTGCACTGTTCTTGCTTCTTTTTGCACCTCTCTTGCAAATTTCTGCACCTCTCTTGCCTCTTTCTGCACCCCTCTTCCCTCTTTCTGTACTTAATTTGCATCTGTATGCACCCGTTCCCTCTTTCTGCACCTCTTTTGCCTGTTTCTGTAACTCTCTTGTCTCTTTCTGCAGTTCTCTTGCCTCCTTCTGCACCTCTGTTGCCTCTTTCTGCACCTCTCTTGCCTCTTTCTGCACCCCTCTTGCCTCTTTCTGTACCCATGTTGCTTCATTCTGCACTTATCCTGCTTCTTTCTGCATCTCTTTTACTTCTTTCTGCAGCCCTCTTGCCCCTTTCTGCACCCTTCTTCCCTCTTTGTGCATCTCTCTTATCTCTTTCTGTACCTGTTGCCTCCTTCTGCACCCATGTTGCTTCATTCTGCACTTCTCTTGCTTCTTTCTGCATCTCTCTTGCTTCTTTCTGCACCAATTTTCCCTGTTTCTACAACTCTCTTGCCTCTTTCTGCAGTTTTCTTGCCTCCTTCTGCACCTCTGTTGCCTCTTTCTGCATACCTCTTGCCTCTTTCTGCACCCCTTGCCTCTTTCTGCACCCATGTTGCTTCATTCTGCACTTCTCTTGCTTCTTTCTGCATCTCTCTTGCCTCTTTCTGTGCCCTTCTTCCCTCTTTGTGCATCTCTCTTACCTCTTTCTGCACCTCACTTGCCTCTATCTGCATACCTCTTCCCTCTTTCTGCACCTCTCTTGCTTCTTTCTGTATCCTTCTTCCCTTTTCCTGCACCTGTTTTGCCTCTTTCTGCACCTCTGTTGCCTCTTTCTGCAGTTCTCTTGCCTCTTTCTTCACCAACTTCCCTCTTTCTGTACCTCTTTTGCTTCTTTCTGCACTTCTCTTGCCTCTTTCTGCACTCCTCTGGCCTCTTTCTGCACCTCTATTGGCTCTTTCTGCACCGCTCTTGCTTCTTTCTGCACCTCTCTTACAAATTTCTGCACCCATATTGCCTGTTTCTGCACCCCTCTTCCCTCTTTCTGCACTTCTCTTGCCTCTGTCTGCACCACTGTTCCCTCCTTCTGCCCTACTTTTGCCTGTTTCTGCAACTCTCTTGCCTCTTTCTGCAGTTCTCTTGCCTACTTCTGTACCTCTGTTGAATCTTTCTGCACCCCTGTTAACTCTTTCTGCACCCCTTGCCTCATTCTGTACCCTGTTGCTTCATCCTGCACTTCTCTTGCTTCTTTCTGCACCTCTCTTGCCTCTTTCTGCACCTCTCTTGCCTCTTTCTCTACCCCTCTTGTCTATTTCTGCACCTCTCTTGCTTCTTTCTGCACCCTTGTTCCCTTTTCCTGCACCTGTCTTGCCTCTTTCTGCACCTCTGTTGCCTCTTTCTGCAGTTCTCTTGCCTCTTTATGTACCCTCTTCCCTCTTTCTGTACCTCTTTTGCTTTTTTCTGCACTTCTCTTGCAAATTTCTGCACCCCTCTTCCCTCTTTCTGCACTTCATTTGCATCTGTCTACACCCGTTCCCTCTTTCTGCACCAATTTTGCCTGTTTCTGCAACTCTCTTGCCTCTTTCTGCAGTTCTCTTGCTGCCCTCTGCACCTCTGGTGCCTCTTTCTGCACACCTCTTGCCTCTTTCTGCACCCCTCTTGCCTCTTTCTGCACCCATGTTGCTTCATTCTGCACTTCTCTTGCTTCTTTCTGCATATCTCTTGCTTCTTTCTGCATCCCTCTTGCCTCTTTCTGCACCCTTCTTCCCTCTTTGTGCATCTCTATTACCTCTTTCTGCACCTCTCTTGCCTCTTTCTGCACACCTCTTGCCTCTTTCTGCACCTCTCTTGCTTCTTTCTACATCCTTCTTCCCTTTTCCTGCACCTGTCTTTCCTCTTTCTGCATCTCTGTTGCCTCTTTCTGCAGTTCTCTTGCCTCTTTCTGGACCCTCTTTCCTCTTTCTCTTACCTCTTTTGCTTCTTTCTGCACTTCTCTTGCCTCTTTCTGCATCCCTCTTGCCTCTTTCTGCACCTCTCTTGGTTCTTTCTACACTGTTCTTGCTTCTTTCTGCACCTCTCTTGCAAATTTCTACACCTCTCTTGCCTCTTTCTGCACCCCTCTTCCCTCTTTCTGCACTTCATTTGCATCTGTCTGCACCCGTTCCCTCTTTCTGCACCAATTTTCCCTGTTTCTGCAACTCCCTTGCCTCTTTCTGCAGTTCTCTTGCCTCCTTCTGCACCTCTGTTGCCTCTTTCTGCACACCTCTTGCCTCTTTCTGCACCCCTCTTGCCTCTTTCTGCACCCATGTTGCTTCATTCTGCACTTCTCTTACTTCTTTCTGCATCCCTCTTGCCTCTTTCTGCACCCTTCTTCCCTCTTTGTGCATCTCTCTTACCTCTTTCTGCACCTCTCTTGCCTCTTTCTGCACACCTCTTGCCTCTTTCTGCACCTCTCTTGCTTCTTTCTACATCCTTCTTCCCTTTTCCTGCACCTGTCTTTCCTCTTTCTGCATCTCTGTTGCCTCTTTCTGCAGTTCTCTTGCCTCTTTCTGCACCCTCTTTCCTCTTTCTCTTACCTCTTTTGCTTCTTTCTGCACTTCTCTTGCCTCTTTCTGCATCCCTCTTGCCTCTTTCTGCACCTCTCTTGGTTCTTTCTACACTGTTCCTGCTTCTATCTGCACCTCTCTTGCACATTTCTACACCTCTCTTGCCTCTTTCTGTACCCCTCTTCCCTCTTTCTGCACTTCATTTGCATCTGTCTGCACCCGTTCCCTCTTTCTGCACCAAGTTTCCCTGTTTCTGCAACTCTCTTGCCTCTTTCTGCAGTTCTCTTGCCTCCTTCTGCACCTCTGTTGCCTCTTTCTGCACACCTCTTGCCTCTTTCTGCACCCCTCTTGCCTCTTTCTGGACCCATGTTGCTTCATTCTGCACTTCTCTTGCTTCTTTCTGCATCTCTCTTGCTTCTTTATGCACCCCTCTTGCCTCTTTCTGCACCCTTCTTCCCTCTTTGTGCATCTCTCTTACCTCTTTCTGCACCTCTCTTGCCTCTTTCTGCACACCTCTTGCCTCTTTCTGCACCTCTGTTGCCTCTTTCTGCAGTTCTCTTGCCTCTTTCTGCACCATCTTCCCTCTTTCTGTACCTCTTTTGCTTCTTTCTGCACTTCTCTTGCCTCTTTCTGCACTTCTCTTGCCTCTTTCTGCACCCCTCTGGCCTCTTTCTGCACCTCTATTGGTTCTTTTTGCACCGCTCTTGCTTCTTTCTGCACCTCTCTTGCAAATTTCTGCACCCATCTTGCCTGTTTCTGCACCCCTCTTCACTCTTTCTGCACATCTCTTGCCTCTGTCTGCACCACTGTTCCCTCTTTCTGCACTACTTTTTCCTGTTTCTGCAACTCTCTTGCCTATTTCTGCAGTTCTCTTGCCTACTTCTGTACCTCTGTTGACTCTTTCTGCACCCCTCTTATCTCTTTCTGCACCCTGTTGCTTTATCCTGCACTTCTCTTGCTTATTTATGCACCTCTCTTGCCTCTTTCTGCACCTCTCTTGCCTCTTTCTGTACCCCTCTTGCCTATTTCTGCACCTCTCTTGCTTCTTTCTGCACCCTTGTCACCTTTTCCTGCACCTGTCTTGCCTCTTTCTGCACCTTTGTTGCCTCTTTGTGCAGTTCTCCTGCCTCTTTCTGCACCCTCTTCCCTCTTTCTGTATATCTTTTGCTTCTTTCTGCACTTCTCTTGCCTCTTTCTGCACCCCTCTTGCCTCTTTCTACACCTCTCTTGGTTCTTCCTGCACTGCTCTTGCTTCTTTCTGCACCTCTCTTGCAAATTTCTGCACCCCTATTGCCTCTTTCTGCACCTCTCTTGGTTCTTTCTGCACTGTTCTTGCTTCTTTCTGCACCTCTCTTGTAAATTTCTGCACCTCTCTTGCCTCTTTCTGTTCTTCTCTTCCCTCTTTCTGCACTTAATTTGCATCTGTCTGCACCCGTTCCCTCTTTCTGCACCTCTTTTGCCTGTTTCTGTAACTCTCATGCCTTTCTGCAGTTCTCTTGCCTCCTTCTGCACCTCTGTTGCCTCTTTCTGCACCCCTCTTGTCTCTTTCTGCACCCCTCTTGCTTCTTTCTGTACCCATGCTGCTTCATTTTGCAATTCTCTTGCTTCTTTCTGCATCTCTTTTACTTCTTTCTGCACCGCTCTTGCCTCTTTCTGCACCCTTCTTCCCTCTTTGTGCATCTCTCTTACCTCTTTCTGCACCTCTGTTGCCTCTTTCTGCAGTTCTCTTGCCTCTTTCTGCACCATCTTCCCTCTTTCTGTACCTCATTTGCTTCTTTCTGCACTTCTCTTGCCTCTTTCTGCACCCCTCTGGCCTCTTTCTGCACCTCTATTGGTTCTTTCTGCACCGCTCTTGCTTCTTTCTGCACCTCTCTTGCAAATTTCTGCACCCCTCTTGCCTCTTTCTGCATCCCTCTTCCCTCTTTTTGCACTTGTCTTGCCTCTGTCTGCACCCCTGTTCCCTCTTTCTGCACTTCCTTTGCCTGTTTCTGCAACTCTCTTGCCTCTTTCTGCAGTTCTCTTGCCTCCTTCTGCACCTCTGATGACTCTTTCTGCGCCCCTCTTACCTCTTTCTGCACCCCTTGTCTCTTTCTGCACTCTGTTGCTTCATCCTGCGCTTCTCTTGCTTCTTTCTGCACCTCTCTTGCCTCTTTCTGCACCTCTATTGCCTCTTTCTGTACCCCTCTTGCCTCTCTCTGCACCTCTCTTGCTTCTTTCTGCACCCTTGTTCAATTGTCCTGCACCTGTCTTGCCTCTTTCTGCACCTCTGTTGCCTCTTTCTGTAGTTCACTTGCCTCTTTCTGTACCCTCTTCCCTCTTTCTGTACCTCTTTTGGTTCTTTCTGTACTTCTCTTGCCTCTTTCTGCACCCCTCTTGCCTCTTTCTGCACCTCTCTTGGTTCTTCCTGCACTGCTCTTGCTTCTTTCTGCACCTCTCTTGCAAATTTCTGCCCCCCTCTTGCCTCTTTCTGCACCTCTCTTGGTTCTTTCTGCACTGTTCTTGCTTTTTTCTGCATCTCTCTTGCAAATTTCTGCACCTCTCTTGCCTCTTCATTTGCATCTGTCTGCACCCGTTCCCTCTTTCTGCACCTCTTTTGCCTGTTTCTGTAACTCTCTTGCCTCATTCTGTACCCCTCTTGCCTATTTCTACACCTCTCTTGCTTCTTTCTGCACCCTTGTTCCCTTTTCCTGCACCTGTCTTGCCTCTTTCTGCACCTCTGTTGCCTCTTTCTGCTGTTCTCCTACCTCTTTCTGCACCCTCTTCGCTCTTTCTGTATCTCTTTTGCTTCTTTCTGCACCCCTCTTGCCTCTTTCTACACCTCTCTTGGTTCCTCCTGCACTGCTCTTGCTTCTTTCTGCACCTCTCTTGCAAATTTCTGCACCCCTCTTGCCTCTTTCTGCACCTCTCTTGGTTCTTTCTGCACTGTTCTTGCTTCTTTTTGCACCTCTCTTGCAAATTTCTGCACCTCTCATCTCTTTTTGCACCCCTCTTCCCTCTTTCTGCACTTAATTTGCATCTGTCTGCACCCGTTCCCTCTTTCTGCACCTCTTTTGCCTGTTTCTGTAACTCTCTTGCCTCTTTCTGCAGTTCTCTTGCCTCCTTCTGCACCTCTGTTGCCTCATTCTGCACTCCTCTTGCCTCTTTCTGCACCCCGCCTGCCTCTTTCTGCACCCCGCTTGCCTCTTTCTGCACCCAAGTTGCTTCATTCTGCACTTCTCTTGCTTCTTTCTGCATCTCTCTTGCTTCTTTCTGCTCCCCTCTTGCCTCTTTCTGTACCCTTCTTCCCTCTTGTGCAGCTCTCTTACCTCTTTCTGGACCTCTCTTGCCTCTTTCTGCACCCCTCTTACCACTTTCTGCACCTCTGTTGCTTCTTTCTGCACCCTTCTTCCCTTTTCCTACACCTGTCTTGCCTCTTTCTTCACCTCTCTTGCCTCTTTCTGGAGTTCTCTTGCCTCTTTCTGCACCATCTTCCCTCTTTCTGTACCTCTTTTGCTTCTTTCTGCACTTCTCTTGCCTCTTTCTGCACCCCTCTGGCCTCTTCTGCACCTCTATTGGTTCTTTCTGCAACGTTCTTACTTCTTTCTGCACCTCTCTTGCAAATTTATGCACCCCTCTTGCCTGTTTCTGCACCCCTCTTTCTGTACTTCTCTTGCCTCTGTCTGCACCCCTGTTCCAGCTTTCTGCATTACTTTTGCCTGTTTCTGCAACTCTCTTGCCTCTTTCTGCAGTTCTCTTGCCTCCTTCTGCACCTATGTTGATTCTTTCTGCACCCCTCTTACCTCTTTCTGTACCCCCTTGCCTCTTTCTGCACCCTGTTGCTTCATTCTGCACTTCTCTTGCTTCTTTCTGCACATCTATTGCCTCTTTCTGTACCTCTCTTGCCTCTTTCTGTACCCCTCTTGCCTCTTTCTGCACCTCTCTTGCTTCTTTCTGCACCCTTGTTTCCTTTTTCTGCACCTGTCTTTTCTGCACACCTCTTGAGACTTCCACTTTAGTCCTTTGGCCCTGAATTCATTCTCTAACCTGCTCATTTGCAGAGTGATGGAGAAAGGGGGCGTGGCACCCGACCACCCCTCAGCAATCCCGCTGTGTGGGACTTACTGGAGGTAATGGGAGGTCTTGTTGGCCCCCCAGGGCCCTCAGCAGCCAAGGAGATTTCATCCCCCAATCAGAAGCGTGCCAGGAGGCGCGATTGCAAAGTGGTGTAGAAAAAGGGCGGGGCCTCCGGCTTCATGAAGTAGCTCTTTTTTTATTTAACATTATAAAGGAAGGGGGGGCTGTGTGGCACCCTTCCCGGGGACCCCATCACCCAGGGCCAGGTATTTTTAGAATGGGGAGGAGGGTGCGCAGCCCTCCTCCCTGGGCCGAGGGGACAAAAAAATGTTTAATAAAGGAAGGGGGCCTGGCCTACAGTGTGCCCTGGTCCCACCGAGGGCACTCAGTCATTTGTGTTGGGGACCGTGGGGAGACTGAAGGCCCCCACAGTCACTGTCGACTCACTGCCTCCTTCAGGAGTCAGGATAGCGTCGGACAGCGGGAGCTGCTAAACATGCAGCTTCCTCTTTCCAAAAGGAATTCTAGTAAGCAAGAGCATTTTTACTGCTCTCGCTTATTAGAAGCATAGTTTGCTATGGCTTGGCGGGAGCGGTAATGCTCCCGACAAGCAATAGCAAACTGCAGTGACCCAGGGGTGGGCACACCGGAACATTGCTGGATCTGGTCCTGGGGGGGTGGAGGTCCCCAGAGCCATGTATGACTCCAAGAGGGGGGCTGCATGGCCCCATTCCATTAGATTACCCAGCCCTGGGGTGGTAGTGGTCGGTGGTCCCCTGGGCCAGGGGCCTGCAATGGACCTCCTGCATTATATTAATTAAGCCCTGGGGAGGTGGCGGTCCCTGGGGCTGTGGGAGGGGCTGGGCAGGCCCCCCGCATTCACATTGTTAAGTGCCCTGGGGAGGTGGCAGTCCCTGGGGCTGCAGGAGGGCTGGGCTGGCCCCCCTGCATTCTAATTGTTAAGTGCCCTAAGGAGGTGGTGGTCCCCGGGGCTGCGGGGGGGCTAGGCAGACCCCCCGCATTTGTATTTTTCATTGCCCGAGGGAGGTGGCAGTCCCAGGTGCTGCAGGGGGACAGGCCCCCTCACATTTGTATTGTTTAGTGCCACTGGGAGGTGGCAGTCCCCGGGGCTTCTCAGAGGCCTAGGAGGGGGCCCCATGAGCCCTTCTCTTGAATATAAGCCTGCATGCCCCCATGGTTTGGCCAACCCGGGGGCTTTATAATAAAGCGATACAAACTTTGCCACTGGATTCAAGCAAGCCTGGCTGATGACGGCTGGAATGCCAGAAACCGGTCCTAGGATGCTTGTTTCCGGTCCAGGGAAGACATGGCTTGGCAGTTCGGGCTGGACTGTTCCCATGAGGCACAGGGTCAGACTGATTTGCATATGGCCATGTCTGAACTGGGGTGGTGGAGTGAGCTAAAGAATGATGATGGATTAAACCCAGATCAGTTGACTGGGGGTGAGTGTTTGATTGGCTCAAGCGTTCCGTCCATCATCCCCTTTTGTATCGCTTTGTTCGCCCTAAGTTGGCGGGGGTATGCCCAGACGTGGGTCCCTTGCTCACTTTGCCACTGGATTCAAGCAAGCCTGGCTGATGACGGCTGGAATGCCAGAAACCGGTCCTAGGATGCTTGTTTCCGGTCCAGGGAAGACATGGCTTGGCAGTTCGGGCTGGACTGTTCCCATGAGGCACAGGGTCAGACTGATTTGCATATGGCCATGTCTGAACTGGGGTGGTGGAGTGAGCTAAAGAATGATGATGGATTAAACCCAGATCAGTTGACTGGGGGTGAGTGTTTGATTGGCTCAAACGTTCCGTCCATCATCCCCTTTTGTATCGCTTTATAATAAAGGCCATGGGTTCACAAGCGAATTTGCGGCAAAATTAAATGAAAAAACACTTAGTAGCTCTATGGGTGACTAACAATGTGTGAGTGGCTGTATGGGTGTATGAGTGGATATATCAGTGGCTGTATTAGTGAGTGAGTTGGTGTATGAGTGACTGTAGTGATGAATGAGTGGATGTGTGTATAAACCTATGAATCAGTGAGAGGGTGTGTAAGTACTGGTATGGGTGTGTCAATGGTTTTGAGAATGGTAGTGTGGAGGTTGGAGTGGGTGTATGAAAGGTTATATTGGGTTATGAATGGGTGTGCCAGAGATTCTGTGGATAATGTCATCAGTGATGTAATTTGAGATGTCATCAGTGATGTCATGAGTGATATCACTGACCATGTCATGAGTGATATAATATGTGAGGTCATAAGCAGTGCATTGCGGGGGCGCGAGTTATAGTTAGCTCAGCTAACTATAACTGCTGAATTTCTCTGGATTTGTACGAGTGAAACCTGAGCCTAACTCTAACATCTCTTTAACCTTGGTTTTTTCAGTGAATTTCTAAGCTTCTTTTATTCCATTTCCTAACTATAACGTCCCTGTAACCTTTGATTTTTCAGTGAATTTCTAAGGCTTTTTAAATGCTAATTTCTAACTATAACGCCCCTGTAACCTTTGGTTATTTTCAGTGAATTTCTTAGTTTTTTAAAATTACCTTTCCTAACTATATTGTCCCTGTAACCTTTGGTGTTTCAGTGAATTTATAAGGTTTTTCAAATTCTATTTCCTAACTATAATGTCCCCATAACCTGTGATTTTTTATAGAATTTTTAAGGATTTTAAATTTTATTTTCTATCGATAATGGCTCTATAATGTGTATTTTTAGAACCTTTAATTTTCTTCAGTGGATTGATAAGTGTAACTTTTTTTCTTTACATTTTTTATATTCACAAAGAATTTGTGATACCCACAGTGATGTCGCAAAAGGCGCATGTTTTTGAGGAAGTCTTAAACATATATATAGATTTTACTTAATAGCAGATACTAGTTGTTTAGTAATGTAGAGTTTATGTTTGAGTTTGTGTGATGGTTTTGTAAAAAAAACCTCTGCAATGTGGTGTTTTGTATATTCGCTGTGACTCTGTGGACCGCAGAGTCATCATTAGTCACGAAGTGTGCAGGTTTTTTAAAACTCGGGAACACATACTTACACATATTTTAATTAATGTTTGACACAAGTTGTTTATTGATATACCCTTTAAACCTGACTTTTGTAAGAATTTTTCAATTAAAAGCCTTTTACTTGGTGTTTTGCGTGACCACTGCGATGCCGGAAGTCGCGATGATGTCAGTAACCGTGATAAACCCGTGTTTTTGGTGAAGTGTATAACATATATTTATACATATTACATTGTATGCTCCACATTTGGGGTTTAATATCAATCAATCAATCAATCAATATTTGCTTTATTCGATTCAAGTATTAAATCATAAAAGCACAAGAAGTATCATTCAACATTTAAAAATAAACATTCATGATTTAAAAATTCATCAAGCTAAAAACTGATTAAAATCCAATACAATTACCATAGATATGAAATAACAGACAGATTACAAAGTGTTAGCCGCATGCTCAGGTAGTGACAAAATCATCATGTAACTCAGTTAATTTCAACAAGAATTGGACCTTGCAGCGATGACTTGTTCTGACCACCCCTTTCAAATATTTTGCAAAGTGACTAGTGACATTTTCATCAGCTAGAGATTGAAGCCTTATAAATGCGGGTCGACATTGCCTCATGCCTAGCATCTTCAAATAAGGCACAATCCATCTTCTCCTAAGTACAGTATAAAATTTACAAAAAAACATAATATGAATTGTCGACTGTTTAGATACATTGTCACAAGGACAGGGGCAGAGAGAACATGACCAGTCGTTTAATTGGGGAAATGTAACCAGGTTGTGAAAGTTGCCTAAGCGTAGGCGCGTCAGTAAGAACCTATCATAATTACTTGGGGTGCATAATAAATACGGTTGTATCCCTATTTGAATCAAGAGTAATTGATTGGCTCTGACTGTCTGTTTCATAATGTTAGAAGACAGCCTGATCATCTCCAGGTGATTTAAACATAATGTTTTTAGGTCCTTCCTCGAGATATGAAGCATGGAGTCAGTATTGTCAAACAACTCAATGTGGTCAAAGTCAGCAAAAAATGTTTTAATATAAGCGAGCCAGGGGATGTGATTTACCTGCTTCAATTTCAAACAATCTAAAATCACTTCCCGATTTAGGCCTGTAGACACACCTGTCCAAACCTTATGCCATAATAAAATCAGCTGGATTTTAATAAGGTCAGACAGGTATGACAGGCCCAGTTCGGCATGGCAGATGTAAGTAGCTGTGCTATCAGGAACAGCCAAAAGGTATCTCAGAAAACTATTTCCAACTTGTTGGAGTGGCTCTACATTTACATGGCCCCAGATGCCAGCCCCATACAAGGCAACAGAGATGCATTTGGCTTTATAAATTACCAGGAGGTCATCAATAGGGCGCTTGCCCAACCTACTTGCAAAATTGATCAGAGCACCTGTAGCTTTAGCAAAAAGTAATTTTCTACAAGTGACAGCTTTTGCCCACAAACCCCTATTATCAAAAACAACCCCCAGATATGAAAAATGATCTACAAAATCAAGTTTTCCGCTATTTAAAAAAAGATTGCGGCACTTTACACTGGGCTTGCTACATTTCATGACAAAGGTTTTGAGATGTTAACTTTAAGGTCCAGGGTTGACATATAAGATACAAAACTCGTCACTATTTTTTGCAGACTGTTCGGGGTACGAGCTAACAGGACCGCATCATCGGCGTATAATAATACACCAATTGCCCTGTTGCCAATACAGGGCAGGTCTTGACATTCCTGTGCTAAAAAGTCTCCCAAGCTATTTATATAGAGGGTAAAAAGGAATGGTGCAAGCACACATCCTTGCCTTACCCCCTTTCCAATGGAAAAACTATAACTAAGCTCACCCGTTCTGCCGTAACGAACCCTGGCCCGGGCCTCAAAATAAGATTGTTTTAAAAAATTAACTAATTGACCTTCCACCCCATTTCCTCTAAAATTGGCCAAAGCTTTGCGTGATTAACACAATCAAACGCTGAGCTCAAGTCAGCAAAACACATATACAAACTCCCTTTTTTTGCTTGGACATATTTTCCTGTAATGAGGCTCAGGTTCAGGCTTTGTTCGATTGTGCCCAGACCAGTACGAAATCCGTACTGTAAATCTGAAATGATACCTGTATCCTCAGCCCAGGTCTGCAATCTATTTAAGACCACACGCCAGGCGACCTTTACTAGAGAGTCCAGCAATGAAATGGGGCGGTAGCAAGCTGGGTCATTGCGATCACCTTTCTTAAAGATGGGAACAAGGGTGGACTCTGTCCAAGTCGAAGTAAAACCTTGAACACAGCATGCCCTTAGGACCAATGCTAGAAGTGGGCCCTACAACTTAGGGCATGAATTGAAAAGATCCACAGGGTTTAATATCAGTTGATTAACACTTATGTATGAGTACTAAATTTCAAATAAAATATATTCAGTTCAATTTTTGGTCTTCGTGAAGACGCCAATCGGCGCGAAGATCATGTGACCAGGAAAAAAAGGAATATGATTGGATTATACACTTTTCAACTATAAGAATAGGAAGAAAATGCCCATTTATCTTGAACATTCTTTAAGAGGAGTTCATTTAGAGCAGCTCACTAGCATTTGTTGGAGTGTTATTTTTGCATATTTTTGCAAAAATGGAAACTCAGCCAGAAGAGGGAGATAAGGTGGAACAGCAGGTGGACCAGGAAGTCTAAGAGGTAGATTCTGGTGACCCCTCATGCGGAGGCCCCTCATCTGATGAAGATGAGGGGCCTCCACAGAAGAAATCAAGCTTTGCCTGGGATTTTTTCAGGATTTCTTAGGGAGAATCAAAAACAGTCTACAAATGTGTGCAATGCACAATATGTGACAAGACATTGTCAAGAGGTACAAATAAAAAAAAATATTCTTGCAGGACTACGTTCATGCTTTAGCATCTAAAAACATACCATGGCAATCATCTAAAAGCAGCAAGAAGGCAAAGTAAGGCTGAAGGATCCTCAACTTCAATAGCAGCCGCAACAACACAGGGTCAGAGAGTTCCTTCAGAGGTCCAAACTCAACTTCAAGATTTGACTCCAGAGTTTTCCAGATGGCATCATACTGCATGGATTGTGGAGTTGTAGTGAGTGCTGGAGAGCAGTCCGTAAAAGCCCTTTGCAAAGCTGCAAAGAATCATAAATGTTGATTTTCTTTATTTTTAGCCCTTCATAGTTTTTCTACATTTTGAGTGCCTGTTGAAGTTTTTGCACTCCCAGTTGCCATTTTTGTTTCAAGCAAAAAAATGTTTTTAATCTTTACAATTCACAAAAACCTCCAAAAAAACATCTTTTCAGTTGAAAAAAGATACACTGAATGAATCAGTGTATGAGCATGTATATGGTGATTGAATGCATGCATGAGTAGTGCATTGATGATTGAATGAGTTTAAGAGTGGTGTATGTTTGTTTGATTGAATGAGTGTATGAGTGGTGCATGGATGACTGAATAAGTGCATAAGTGGTGCATGCATGATTGAATGCTTGCATGAGTGGTGCATGCGTTATTGAGGAGTACATAATTGTGCATGGATGATTTAATGAGTGCATGCGTAGGGCATGAATGATTAAAGGAGTGCATGAGTGGTTGTATAGTTGCATGTTGAGTGCCTGGGGAATTGAATGAGTGCATGTGTAGTGCCTGGGTGACTGGATGAGTGCATGGGTAGTATATATATGATTGAATGAGTGCATATGTAGTGCCTGGGTGATTGAATGACTACATGGGTAGTGTATGCATGATTTGATGAGTGCATGTGTTGTGCCTGGGTGATTCAATGAGTGCATGAGTAGTGCCTAGGTGATTGTATGAATGTGTGGGTAGTGGATGGGTGATTGGATGTGTGCATGGGTAGTGCCTGAGTGATTGTATGAATGCATTGGTACTGCATGAGTGATTGTATGAGTGCAAGTGCAGTGCATGGATGATTATATGAGTGCAAGTAGAGTGCCTGGATCATTGGATAAGTCTAAGTGCAGTGCTTGGGTGAATGGATAAGTGCAAGTATAGTGCCGTGGTGAATGGATGAGTCCAAATGTAGTGCCTGGTAAATGAATGAGTACAAGTGCAGTACCTGGGTGATTGCATGACTACATGGGTAGTGCCTGAGTATATGGATGACTCCATGGCTACCATCTGGGTGACTGGATAAGTGGCTGAGTAGTGTCTGGGAGATTGGATGGGTGAAAGTGTAGTGCCTGGGTGAATGGATGAGTGCAAGTGTAGTGCCTGGGTGATAGGATGAGTGCAAGTGCAATGTCTGGGTGAATGCATGACTGCATAGGTACTGCCTGAGTGAATGGATGAGTGCAAATGCAGTGCCTGGATGATTGCATGAGTGAAAGTACAGTGCCTGGGTGAATAGATAAGTGCAAGTGCAATGCCTGGATGAGTGCAAGAGCAGTGCCTGGATGAATGAATGAGTGCAAATGCAGTGCCTGGGTGATTGTATATCTGCATGGGCAATGCCTGACTGATTCTATGAGTGCAAGTACACTGCCTGTATGATTGCACGACTGCAAATGCAGTGTCTGAATAATTGGATGAGTGCAAATGCAGTGACTGAGTGAATGGATAAGTGCAAGTGTAGTGCCTGGGCGAATAGATGAGTACAAGTGTGATGCCTGGGTGAATAGATCAGTGCAAGTGCAGTGCATAGATGATTGTGAAATAAGTATGGCACTCGTATATGTTGATCACGAAGGTTTATTCAAGATAAAGGTTTTAACTCCAGCCACCACACGACGAAGCTCCTGGACCGTTCACAGCTTCCACTCCCTCTCTCACCATGGTAACCTCGCAAGGTTCCATGGTTCACATTCTACATTAACACATCACGGCCAAGGCAAGATACTACACACCTCCCTCCTCTCCAACACAAAACCCGAAGGGAGCGAAAAGCAGGGAAAAGAAAACACAGAGGACTAATAACAAAGCGTTGAGAAACATATTGTCTAGAATTATATAACAACACAATATTAAGAAACATTCTCTGAGAAATTGTGGTTTTTTAGAAATTCTTGAACTTCTTCTCAAATCACCTTTGACACAGGTGTCCCCCGATTTCAACTTATCACCAAAAGTTTCAATTTATAATTTTTTACCTTAACCACCCGTCCAAGGTTCCAAATTTTATGATCTTGAGTACGCACAACATTCCCCAAAATCTTGATGACTCTCATGGGAGAAGAGTATTTAGAGGACCCTACCCGGGGATTCTTGACTTTTACAAAGTCTCCTACATGAACAAGTGTTTTTTTTTACAGCTCTACGAGAATCAAACCATGACTTTCTTTCCAGACCCTTCTTGCTTTCCCTTTGAACCTTTAACTCATCTTTTTGGCTAGCATTCAAACCATCATCACACTTTTCATTTACCCAGAATGGACACACTACTGTATTAGCCTTTCTCCTCCTGAAAAGTTCAAAAGGAGCGAAACCAGTAGTGGAATGAGGGGTCACTCTATAATTTTTAACCTTGTGTAACAATTCTTTCTTCCAGCACACATTACTGGCAATAGTTCTCTGTATAGTTTCTTTAATTACACGATTCAGCCTCTCAACCATGCCATTAGTCTCGGGATGGTATACAGCTGATTTCTTGTGTTTGATACCTCTTTTACACAAAAATTCTTCCATCTCACAAGAAACTAGTTGTGTACCATTGTCCGTTAATAGAGACACTGGAAAACCCTCTCTGTCAAAAATGTGTTCTAAGAACTCAACCACATCACACGTTTCAACAGTATTAGTCACCGCAATCTCAGGCCACCTGGGGAACATATCAATAAGAACCAAAATGTACTTATCGGTGCTGGAATAACGAATGGGACCAATAATATCCAGAGCTACATCTTGCCAAGGTCCCTTTGGCAAATCCCTAATGACCATAGGTTGAACCCTGCACTTGAGAGCTTTATCTGCACTAGAGCACTCAAGACATTCCCTCACAACACGTTCAACTTGTATATCCATTCCAGGCCACCAATAAGTTAGCCTGAGTCTCTCCTTCGTCTTAGAGATACCAGCATGACTGTCATGAGCACGTGAGATTAACTCTTCCCGTAAGGAAGAAGGAGGAATCAATCTGGACCCTCTGAACAACAGCCCACCTTGTACTGACAACTCATCTTTCACCCTCCAGAAAGATTGAATATCAGAATGATTCTTGTCAACATTAGTCCACCCGAGTCTAACTCTCAGAACAACCTCTTCCAAAATGTCATCTTTGAAAAGTTCTGCCTGCCACAATTCTTCGTTGATCATGCTCTCACCGACCACACACACATCAAATTCTTCCTCTCCACCATATTCATCATTAATCACGCTTTCCTCATTGGCTGAAACTAAGCGAGAACAACAATACGCAAAACAATTCTTTGCCCCAGGAACATAATCAACTTTAAAGTGGAAATCCTGGAGAGCAATGACCCACCGTCTAATCCTAGCGGAGACAGCATCTAAACATTTTCTCTCAAAAATCTCTTTGAGAGGCTTATGATCAGTTTTTACTACAAACTTGCTTCCCCACACAAATTTCTTTAATGTATTCACTGCCCAAAACACAGCTAACGCTTCTTTCTCAATAACTGAGTAATTAAGCTCAGCGCCCCTCAAGCTCCTGGAAATAAATAAGATGGACTTTTCCATACCATCATGCAGCTGAAGGAGAACTGCTCCTAAGCCTTTGGAGCTAGCATCCGACATAATAATAGACTCTTGTCCAGGCTCAAAACTTTGTAAACTAGAGGCATTAGCCAATAACTTCTTCACCATTTTGAACTCCCTCTCACATGCATCATTCCACACAAACTGAATGCCCTTTTTCAACAGTAACCTCATGTTCTTTGTCACCTCGGCAAAATTCCCAATAAACTTGTTGTAATATTCAGCCATTCCTAAGAACTTGACTAATTCATCTTTTGAGATGGGAGTGGCTAAATTAGTGATGGTATCCACTAGTTCACGTTTGAGCCGGATACCGTCTTTGGTTATATTATGACCTAAATAATCAATTTGGTCAAGATTAAACGTACACTTCCCCACTTTTAATGTCAACCCAGACGTTTTGAAACGTTGTAGGACTTCACGTACACGTTCATCATGTTGTACCTCATTCTCACCATACACTAATACATTGTCTTGGTAGATTGCATAACTGCAAGGGTAGTATCTGAGTGAATGGATGAGTGCATGCATAGTGCCTATGTGATTGTATGACTGCAAGTGCAGTGCTTCGATGATTGGATGAGTGCAAGTGAAGTGCCTGGGTGAATGAATAAGTGCAAGTGCACTGGCTGGGTGATTGCATGACTGTATGGGCAAATCCTGACTGATAGTATGAGTGCAGTGCCTGGATAATTGGATGAGCCCAAGTGCAGTGACTGAATGAATGGATAAGTACAACTGCAGTGCCTGCGTGAATGAATGAGTTCTAGTGTAGTGCCTGGGTGAAGGGATGTATACAAGTGCAGGGCCTGGATCATTGGATGGGAACAAATGCAGTGCCTGGGAGAATAATAAATAGGTGCAAGTGTAGTACCTGTGTGTATGGATGAGTGCAAGTGTAGTGCCTGAATGATTGAATGAGTGCAAGTGCAGTGTCTGAGTGATTGCATAACTGCATGAGTAATGCCTGACTGATTGTATGAGTGCAAGTGCAGTGCCTGGATGATTGCATGAGTAGATGTGCAGTGCCTGGATGACTGAATGAGTGCAAGTGCAGTACCTGGGTGAATGGATAACGGCAATTGTAGTGCCTGGGTAAATGGATGAGTACAAGTGAAGTGCCAAGGTGATTACATGAGTGCAATGCCTGGGTGAATGGAAGAGTGCAAGTGCAGTGCCTGTATAATTGCATGACTGCCTGAGTGATTGTGTGAATGCAAGTGCAGTGCCTGGATAAAAGCATTAGTACAAGTGTACTGCCGGGATGATTGGATGAGTGCAAGTGCACTGCCTGGGCGAATGGATGAGCACAAGTCCAGTACCTGGGTGATTCATGACCGCATGGATAGTGCCTTAGTGAATGGATGAGTGCATGAGTAGTGCCTGGGCGATTGTATGAGTGCAAGTGCAGTGCCTGGATGCTTTGATCAGTACAAATGCAGTGCCTGGGTGAATGGATTAGTGCAAGTGTAGTGCCTGGGTAAATGGATGAGTGATGTGCAGTGTCTAGGTGAATGAATGAGTTCAAGTGCACTGCCTGGGTGATTGCATGACTGTATGGGTAGTACCTGAGTGAATGTATCACTCCAAGGGTATCACCTGGGTGATTGGATGACTGCAAGTGTAGTGCTTGGGTGAATGGATTAGTGCAAGTGCAGTGCCTTGATGAATGAAAGACTGCAAGTGTAGTGCCTATGTTATTCTATAACTGCATCATTAGTGCCTGAGTGAAGGCATGACTCCATGGGTACCGCCTGGGTGATTGGATGAGTGCCTGAGTAGTGGCTGGGAGGATGGATGAGTGGAACTGTAGTGCCTGGGAGATGGGATGAGTATATGAGTAGTGATTCGATGAATCCATCACTAGATTAGTCATTTGACACACGTAATATATCCTGTTCTCCAACCACTTTGAAAAAATATAAACAGAGAAAAATGTATTAGGATTTCATTTTGAACATTAGGCAACCAAAACAACACACAATATATTTTCTCCCAAACTTGAATTAAACATAGTCAAATGTTATACTGTTTTTTTTACTATTTTCAGCTTTCATACTTCTTCACTTTTAACAGTGGTCTGTATGAATCATCATCATCAAACAGTGGGGGGAAAAAAATTAAAGGTTTGCAAAAAAAACGAATCTACACAGT
The DNA here is from genome assembly GCA_963921515.1 of Calotriton arnoldi. NCBI lineage: Eukaryota > Metazoa > Chordata > Amphibia > Caudata > Salamandridae > Calotriton > Calotriton arnoldi. The sequence continues at coordinate 2,016,752 of CAWUFW010002297.1, read as the reverse complement.
AGATTATTACAAATATGTCATACCATGCATTCCACTCACTACAAGTTTTTTAACACTGGTTTGCTGACAGGTTACTAACTTAATGAAAGCAACTATATATTTAAACTGTTTCTGATATCTTTATGGGCCTGATTCTGATGCGGTTAGGAAGACCTCCTAACGGCATTTGCTCCGTCCAAATCAGATCGGGAATGTGTCTTTCCAACCGACTCGGAAAGGTTTCCAACCGACCAAGTATGATGCGAGTTAGGCCTTAGGAATATCCAAATCCAAACCCAAAGGCATTTGGAATGACCGAGCCGTACGGAGCAGAATTGTACGTCACAACAGCCCGCATTTCCAAACGACTGAGTATAATGCTGGATTTGGACAGCCTTTCCGAATCATGCTGTCTGACTCGAATCGGCGGTTGGAATCAGACTTTGGGGCCCGTAGTGGTCCTCCCTGCACCTGGAGCCTTCCCAATCGGGCCTGTGGGGGTATCCATGGGTCTTCCCTTACCAGCCATGCACAGTGTGGCAGGCACCAGGGGGTGCCCGCCACAGGGTGCCCGATTTTCCCCAGCCACCCCTTTCTTCAATGGGAGCCTATGCATTCGGTCGGAACAAAAGCTCCCATTGAAGTCAATGGGAGTCCAACCAAATCGTATCTGGAAGCATCCGGATGCATCGTACTCAGTCGGTTGGACTTTCCCGATCAGATTAGGTTGGAAACCATTCCCAAACCCATTCGGTCGGGAAGCTTTACAAACCGCATCAGAATCGGGCCCTATATCTGGTACAAAATGTCTAACAATTAAGAAGCAGTCTTATTTTTCAATATGCTTTTGTATACATCATCCCTGTTAGGCCAAATGATGTCTAAAATGTTCTTGGTCCATGTACGAAAAACATAACCCACACAACTCTAAGTACCAGTTGCTGTAGCAGAAACAAAAGGGGGCATATTTTTACTGGTGAAGAGTCTTCTTAGATGCAACTTAAGGCTACTGGTATTATATTACCTCCATTTAGTTTTTATCTGTAGTGACAGAATGTAGTCCTCAAATGTTTTAGAAATTCCTTTCCCACAGTTAAAAAGAGTCTTTCATTTCTTGCTGTAGACAATACCCCTAACAGGCAGAATAATGTCTCAGAAACACATAATCCATATAAATGTCAACACAATAACACATTTTGTTAACCTAAATTCTCCTTAGAACTTCAGTTCTAGAAATAGCAGATATGAGCTTGGTAAGTTTTTAGGTAGTCTTGTTCTGCATGTTGTTTGTATGTCATTACACTCTGTCCATCCTGTTTGACATCTTAAATGTTTTTTTAGTGTCCAGAGGTTATATTAACTCCTTCATGAAATATGATTGCTACAGCTGTGAAAGTTATTTTTGAAATGGAAGTTTGTCCAGCTACACAGTTTGTAATTTCAGTCCCTAATATAGTACCATCCTCACTGCATTATTGTAGCATGACTATGACATATTTTCTATACCTTTGTAGTAACAACGTTGACTTAAGTTCTGATCTGCCGTTTGAACAATTCATATCTTGATGGGTGTTTTTAGTTACATTTTTAAAGGGCATAGCTTTACAATCTGGTAATATCAAGCAGAGGAATCATTCTGAATTGATTTCAGTGATAGACGTGAATTCACACTCTTCACAGTTATAGTTCCATTTATAAGTTAAACCAAATAATTAATTGACATACACATCTTCTTCTTCTAATAGTCCTAGCATTACCTTTAAAAATTCTTGAGCATCCTTCTGAAGATTTTGAGAAAACACTACTGATCCAGTACAGTCATCTGTAAGTTTTCGTATTCCAGTAGCAGGATATATAATACTTCTCTCACTTCTTAATTCTTCAAGTAAACTACATAGTTGTGAAGACATTATTTATCTACTTTTTCTTTATAAGAATTTGTAAAATGAGGCAAATGGTACAGTCCATTTAACACTACATTTGCATAACAGTTCACTCCAGATTTATTATCAAAGTGATATCCTTCTATTTCCTCGTTGAGCTGTAGTTTTCTTTTCTTAGGTACTTGTTGTTTTCTTTTTGTTCATCTTTCTGTTCAGCTCTGATTAACTGCTTTAATATTTTCCACTTTGGACACATTATCGGTTTTCCAAACACAGGATATTGGCCTAAATGAGGAGCATATTGACCTCTTAACCGATTATACTCCCTTACACAGTTCACATCAGCACTTACTTTCTTCTCATCCAAGTCAATCAGAAAGAAACCAGACAATGTTATAATTCGAGACAAAGCTACATATGACATTCCTTCTTTGAATACACTATTACCAATATTAACAAGAGCTGTATCTACACTTAAACCTTGCAATTGGTAGATAGTTACTGCTTACGCTAAAGACACCGGGAACTACTTTTGCTGTATATACAAGTCTTTCATGAGTAGGAAACGTACAATGCATCTACCAATCTGCTTAACTTCACCAACATAATCAAATGTTATGGCTAAGTATTCCACATAATTTTTGTTTGGATAATTAATAAATGTAATAACTTCCCATTACGCCATTCACTAGCCCTTCTTTAAAATTTAAATTATGACGCAAGATTACACGACAATTTTTACAGATGAGTAACGGTTTTTATAATCCTGCAGTTTTCGACACAGACTTTTCTAAACTATCCAATTTTGAGTGCAGTTTTTCTGTTAGTAGCACTGCAACTCCTTGATGTTCCATTTTATCATTTGCTCTATTTTCGATGATCTCTTCATTTTCCAGTTGCAATAATTGTTCATTGAATTTACTACACTCCTCAAAATTTGGCATAAAACAAACAATAGACTTCTCTTCCTTAACATAATTATACATTACTTCTGCAGCTGAAACATTACTTGGAAACAGATTTTTGAGGAGACGGGTTTCTAATACTGTCTTGCCCTCTTTTGTGAGGACTCCTTTTAGTATATCTCCATAATGCATATCTGATGCTTGGTGCATATTTTGGATTAACTCTTTGTATTCAAAGTTTTCCCAAATGTTTACATTTTCAAAACTTCCTAGGGAATTCCATCTTTCATTATGTATAAATTTCTTGAATACAGGTTGTCCTTTTACTGGAGTTAGTTGTAGCAGTGTCTCCAAAGTCTATCAAGTGTTTTCCTCCAAAACGTACATCGTAGTCAGTTTTTAATATTTGCTGCATTTTTTAAATGTATAAAAGCTAGCATTAGGTCAGACACCATGCTGACTTCATCAATAATTAGTAGCTTTAATTTCTTTAGGACTCTTGCCACTTCATGACAAGCATCACCAGATAAATTGTTGTATTCTAATTTATTGTCATGTTCAACAGGCAGCATTAATAATCGATTAAGGGTAACGCCTTTAATATTCTGTGCAGATAAGCCTGTTGGTGCAGTAACTACACGCGACAAATTGGAATCTGTTGTCTTCTTTAGATAGCTTGTCAGTACTTTAACCAATAAACTTTTTCCAGTTCCTTCTTCACCACTTATGTACAATGTAGAACATGTACACTTTTTTTCTCATGCAGAAATCCATGTTCTACTTTACCTTCTACGTCTTCAAAAATGTCTTTCTGATCTGTATTCAATTGCTGTATTAGTTGTTCTACATCCACAGTTTCCTGTCTTACTTGCTGCATATCATTCTCTACCTCATTCATAGCTATTGCAACTACATTTTGAATAATTGGCTGTACAACAAGATCTTGACTTCCAGGTGCTGAACTTAGACTGCTCTCAGAACTCTCTCTTGATAACTCAGCGGCAATTGTTTCTTCTTGTTCAATCTCATCTCTCAACTTTTGAAGATACACTGGAAACACAGGGCATTCAATGAGTCTTCATAACAGTCAACTTCTCCAAGTAGCTCGCTTTCAGTTCGCCATGGGTTAAACAACTGAAACACGGCTAAGTAGAAAAACTCTCTTTTGTCTGGAGTTTGGCAACTTAGCTTTCGATGGTTGAATACATTTTCTTTGTTATGTCTGACCAAACATTCGTTATATCCAACTTCAGTAAATTTTCCTTCTTCTATTTTTAAATTGACATTATTTCTGAATGTATAATGTTGAAGTATTTCATAGAGACACATCCTTTCCAGATGAGGACTTCTTGGATAGTGTGTATCCAGAATGTTACTCTTCAGAATATCTGTTCTGTGTGGCTCAAATTCTGCAAGATATTGGATTTCAGGAAAAGACTTCAGTACTCTGTTACAAATATTAGCAAGCTCTAAACTCACCCATAGAACTCCTCTAGATTTAGAAAACAAACTAGCTGAGCTTAACTGGTCTACGCATTTATAACAGCCTATCTCTCTGTGAGAAAGCATTTTCAAACTAAAACTGTACAATTTCTTTGTAAGACTCTTTTCTGCTGAAATCGCCCCCCCACATCTCATTCTTCTCAGTTTTCTCTAACTATGGGGCACATTACGATGACGGGCGGACAAAGTCCGCCCGCCACCGTAACGGAATGCGGGACCGTCCGCCAGGGGTGCGGCGGTCCCGCACCTGCTATTAGGATGCCACCGCCACCGTGGCGGTGGCATCCCCCATTCCCAGCATTGTGGCAGGCGGTGCGCACGGTGCCTGCCACCTTGTGCATGCAAATGCAGGGGGTACCATAGGTACCCCCCATGTGCACCCCCCACCCCCTCAACACCCTGGGGGCCCGCAACGGGCCCCCGAAAGCAAACACCGTATGCCTTTCCATGGCGGCAACGCCGCCATGGAAAGGCTGCTCTCCGCATGTATCATAATATGGTGGTGGTGTCTTGCAGACACCGCCACCATATTAATAGTGTCGACCGGCGGAAATGCGGCGGACGGTCTTTCCGTCCGCCGCGGACCCCCCAGCCATCCTAATATGGCGGGGGGTCTTTCTGGTGTGGTGTCGGGCGGTTCGCCCCTGCCGGGCCGGCGGTGGCTACCGCCGGCCCGGCGGGGGCGAACCGCCCGACATCGTAATGACCCCCTTTGTTATATAAGATGTAACGTACCGAGCAACAGCAATTGAGTTGTCTGCAACAAACTGTACATCCATGTTTGCATTCCACATCTTCAGAATCACAGGGTTGTAGTCGTATGTACTTGGAGGCCTTTGTTCTTCTTAGGTTGTATGTATTTTTGGGTGATTTTCTTGTAATGTTGACTCTTCCTTGCGAGATGACAAGTTGTGGGAATCCTAAAGGACATCTTGTATAAAATGTCCCTTTTGCGCTGTATTTTCGCTGACAGTATTTTCCGCATCTATGATTATGGAATTGTAGAACTTGTTGTCTTAACATTTTGTCACCACTCTCCTTTGGGATAGAGCAAGTTACATACTGCCCAATAAAAGACAAAACAGACTCATCACTGTCTGTTCCAAACTTTTGGGCATCTTTTACCCACAATATCATGTGAATATGGTGAGCACCTCTGGCTTGGTACTCTTTGCGCCAAAAGAAATCAGTCACTTCACCAAGGGGAGGTTTTCTATTGTTCAAGATGAAAGGCATCATTGCTTGAAATCTGTGATTAAAATATCTGCAAACAATTGCATGGTCTAGTGAGCACAGTTCTCCTGGCATCCTCAGATGAATGTTTTTTATATTTGAATTTGCCTACTGCAAGAATTCTAGCAGGTTATCCCACACATACTCAGCACAATTGAGTGTCAGAAACCAAGTAGGTGCTCCAAGGTTCCTCAACATGCACTTGAGTTTCCCGTGACGCCAATACCAATATTCGTTCGTCCCACGTTGACATGCCATTAGGTTTATTAAATTGCATTCCTGGGGCCCGATTTACAAAGGCAATCAGAGACAAAAGTCTAACTTTAAGACTTTTGGTATTCACAGAGGTCATTTACGAGTCGTATCTTTACGTCCGCAGTCAGGCCAGAATCTCCGGCTCAAGCCATACTCTCCGGCTCGAGCCGTACTCTCCAGCTCAGGCCGTACTCTCCGGCTCGGGCCGTACTCTCCGGCTCAGAACGGATGAAGTGTAATCAATGGACCGGAATGCAATTTTTACAATAAGGAACATTAGGAACGTGAGATAAATGGTAGAGGAGGTCATGAAAATCAGTTTGCGAAGGGGAAAGTGTGTCCAGATACTACATTGCATCCCAGAAAGGCTTGCTCCTTTGCATCATGGTACATGCAGTCCACAATTTGCGCTCTCCTCAGTGTTGACTGTAGTGTTATTCTACTTCAGAGATGTTGATGCACACTCTTTGTCCAATCTGCCTTTCAAAGTTCCATTAACCTACTCCACAATGTCAGAAGATTCTGGCCAACACTGCAATGTAATCTCTGTTCTACTTGTAACGCTGCACAGAACATTTTTTGGACCTCATTATTGAAATGAGTCCCTTTGTCTCACTCCAGCGAAGTTGGGAAACTAGACCAAGGTATCAAATCCCTCAACAACAACTTGGCTTCTGTGAGACTGTCATTTCTTCTGGTGGGGTACGACTTCACCCAACACAAGAAGATGCACACAATCACTAGGACATATCTCAGCCCATTTGACACAGGAATTTTGATAAGGTCCATCTGCACCTTAGTGAATGGCCCTCATGATCTTCCTATATGACTCAATGCCAACGGAGTTCTTTTCCTTACATTCATCTGTTGACACACAACATATCTGTGGCACAATTCTTCAGTCACCAATCTAAATTGTGGGTTATACCAATGCTGTCTAAACAACCTGATCACGGCATCCCTCCCAATTAGCTCCAGTACATGAAAATGTCTTGCCATTGAGGATAGTATGTAGTCTGGCAACACTGGTCTGCCATCTACAGAAACCCAGCTATCATCATCTCTCTTCACACATCCTGCTCTGATCCAACCCTGTCTCTGACACTTCCTCTTGCAATCTCTTCATTTCCTACCAAGTATCAGTTGTTGACAACAAAAGGTTATAGTCAGCATCCCCTTCGGGTTCATTCATCTATTCACCATTGAATGTTTGTGACTTATGAGCACAGTATCGTGCAACTTCATCAGCCTAATGGTGGCCCACTGTCACATAATCATCATCTCTGCGGTGAACGGGACACTTCAGAGTGGCAATTTTTGAAGGCAGCTGTAATGCCTCTAACAATTTTATGACATGTTCCCCATTGCAGATCAGGGAACCAGATGATATCATAAATCCTCTTTGTGACCATAACTGTCTGAAATCATGAACAACACCAAAGCCATACTGACTATATGCAAATATAGTCACTCTCAGCTGTTCAGAAATACAGCAAGCTCTAGTGAGAGCTATCAGTTCAGCCACTTGTGCATAGAACAACCCTCGAAGCCAAGAGTCTTCAACTTCCCCTGAGACTGTGCAGACTGCATATGCAGCTCTCAAATTTCCTTCATTGTCTCTCAAATATGACCTATCCACCAACAGTATGTAATAATATTCTTTTAGTGGCTCGGCTCGTATATCTGGTCTTGGTTTGGTGCATAATTCAGTGACATTGGGACAATCATGCTAAACTACCCCTCATCATTTTCATTCTTGGGGAAGGCATCAAGGTGGCACGATTCAAAGTAGCCCATCCCTTAAGAATTATATTTTCTTCAGCCATTATGATCGGTTTGTGCTTTGTTAAGCGACTGTTGGTTAGGTGCTGTGGGTGGGTACGTGTCAACAAGATCTCAACCGAATGTGGCATAAGAACAGTTAGGGGATCTCCCATCACAATAATTTCACACTGTTCTATGCTGATACTAATGGCTGCCACAGCCTTTTGGCACCCAGGCAGTGATGTGGCTACACAATCAATCGCAGCAGAAAAGTAAGCCACAGGCTGTCCCGCATTTCTGTGTATCTGCTTTTAGCCCTGAGTGCAGACCTTCCTCTCACCGCAGAAAATAGTAAATCCTTTATTGTAATCAGGCATTCCCAGTGCCGAGGTATGGCAGAGACCTTCTCTCAGCTCTAGGAAGTCAATGAAGCAGTCATTATCCCATGCTATCGGATCAGACACATCCTTGTGTGTCAGCCTGTATAAAGGCTTGGCCACTAAGGGAAAGTTGAGTATCCACTGGTGACAGTAGCCCACCAGTCCCAAAAACATCCTGACTTCTCTCTGGGTAGTTGGTTGATTCATTTTAAGAATGGCTGATATTCTTTCTTGTGACACCTTCCTCTCTCCTTTTTCAATGTGATGTTCAAGATACATAACCTCCTTCTGAAAATCCCGCAACTTACTCAGGGCCACTTTATGTCCATTCTCAGCTAAGTGCTTCATCAATGCAATGGTATCTGTTTAAACGCTTTCTGTGTATCTGACGCAACCAGTAAGTCGTCTATGTACTGCTCTAGGACTGAGTTACAGGGCATGAATAGGGCCTTGTGATTCTTTTTAAGGATCTAATTAAAAATTGAAGGACTCTCTGTATACCCTTGTGGGATTCGGCACCATGCCAAAACACATTTCTGGAACAGGAAAGCAAAGAGGTACTGGCTGTCCTCATGCAAGCTTATAATCAATCAGGGATTTGTAAGCGCGCTACTCACCCGTGAGGGTCTCAAGGCGCTGAGGAGGGGGGGTCCGTAGATCCATTCAGCAGAAGAGCCAGGTTTTGAGGGTCTTCCTGAAGGTGTTCAGGGAGGGGGCACGTCTGATGTCTGCCGGTAGCTCGTTCCAGGGTGTATATATATATATATATATATATATATATATATATATATATATATATATATATATATAGAGAGAGAGAGAAGAAGACCTGACACAAATCGATAACAGTGAACCACTCAGCCGTACACGGAATTTTAAACAAAATCATAGCTGGATTCAGTGCCACAGGACGACAGGGAATAACAATACTGATTTTTCTCAGGTCCTGCACTATGTGATATTTACCACTAGGCTTCTTCAAGCACATAATATAGGTGAATTACACGGACTCCCTATTATCTCCTTCAAAATGCCTTGTTGTAGCATTGACTCAATCACTGGAAAAACCCAGCAATTGTTTCCGGGTCAAATTATACTGTTGGGTTCTTAGGTACTCAACATTGGATTTTACTTTTATGCAAACAGGCTCAACTCCATATATGAGCCCAATATATTTTCCTGAAAAGCCCCAGACTTCAGGCTTCACCCTATCCTTAAGTTCTGGTGGTAAGTTCTCAGATGTCATTATGGGATACAACCCAAATTCTGGCTCTTGACTCCAGTTTAAAGCCTACATGGGCATCATGGATCTGAAATTCGACTCCTTTTGAGGTAAAATAGATAGTGCGATTTAACTTGCACAATAAATCACTTCCTAATAAACTCACAAGACTCGAATCACACACCACAAACTGGGGATTCTCCTCAAAGGGCCCTATTTGAATAGGTACTTCTTCTGTCATGGGACTTGTGATTTGCTTATTTGCAATTCCTACAACTTGGATTATTTTTCCAGGGAGGAGTAGGTTTGGAATTGTTTTAATAGTTGAGTGGACAGTACCAGTATTGATACAGGGTGGCCATTCACCTCATCTCCTACAAATGGACCACTCAGGTCTACCTCTAAGACTGCCCCAAGTTCGCAATCTTGCTCCCCCCTCAGGCACCATCATTGTGGCTGATCAGAGCCATAGCCTCAAGCGTCTCAAACATAGGAAATTGCTGGAACACATTCTGATTTTGAAAGGAATTCTGATTTACATTTGGGACTTGATTTGAATTAAATTGTGGCCAATTTGCATTTTGCTGTGGCAGAGGGCTTGTGAAACCTGCATCACTGGAGCATGGACACATTAGAATTTTGTATTCTCAGTCTCGGTACACTCCATGACCATACAGGGTTATTACTCTGGGGCTGCGTAAACCCTGGATTCTGAACCTGGTTTTCATTCATCACTCTGTTCGGATTAAGATGACATTCCTGCTTCAAATGCCCTAACTTATTGCAAAAATGACAAGGATTTGATCTCTTCAGAGTTGCCACAACAATCCCAGTACTCTAGTCAGTTGGAATAGCACGGCCTCTATTTTGTTGCAGGAACCCATTTCCACCTTGTGTCATAGGAGCTACCTGTGGATACACACCATCCTTAGTACCAATGTTCCCTACATACGGTTTACTCTGACTTGTTCTCAGTGCTGCTTTCATCTGTGCCACCATAAATTTCTCTTTCAATTGCTTCTGCTTCATTTCCAATTCATCACTACAATATTTAGCATATCTTAAAATCATAAAATCTCATCAACCGATTTATTCTGCCAACAGATCAAATGCTGTTGAATCATCAAGCTAATCTCAGGTCTCAAACCCATCACGAACCGGGACACAAATTTTCCCATGTCTTTAGCTTTGATATTTTTCATTCCACTGTGCTGCTTAAACACCTGCAACAATCTCTCACAATAGGTATGTGCTGACTCTTTGGACTGTTGGGTTGTCCTGTCAATCTTAACCAAATAAATGTCTGAGTTGGTATTTTCCCCTTCAAAAAGGTCATCAATCTGTTAATATTTTTCATCACTAATGGTGATGGCGCATATGAGATTGGATTACTTAAAGGTTCCTTCTCCGGCCACTCTACAGCTACATTACATTCTGCTCACAAATCACTAGATAGCACAATGTCGAAGAAGGTATTCAAATCCACCCACAAAACTTGTGAAATCTTCACAAATCGCTCAGCCTATATATTCCATTTCACTGGCTTTCTTTCAATTTTGGGAAATCATTGGTGAATGACACAAGATCACTCACTTCTACTTCAGGGCACATGGACATAACCTCCACCAGGCACTTCCCTCAATGGAAAATTTGAAGTGCCCTTTCTATCCATACAAGACGGAGGCGGCTCTCCTTTTGTTTTCTTTTGGCCATTCTTCTTTATCCATCTGCCTTCCCACTTATCTAGCTTACTCTATTTTCTGATGCAACTAATTAATCCCTTAATCAGCATTTTCATTCCTGGTGTTCTCATACTGCAAATGACAATCTCATCAAAACATACACAATAACTTTTCTGCAATGACTTGGTTCAGCTTAAATCTACATCATAAGTTCAGACCAATTCAGACAATTTATCATGAGCTTGTCCTGCTAATTTAGTGACATCTTTACACATGAATACAAGTTTGTTCTCTTGGTAGGTATATAATCAGGAAAGATCAAGATTTCCTTGTAACATCTCCTCCGATTCTAATTTTAATTTGACCACATCCACTGCATTTTCCCTCACCGGGGTCTAAATTATTTCTTTGCCTAATCCTGAACCTTCACTTTTTTTCTTTCCCACAAAAAATGTAATCCAATTATCTAGTTCTCTCGAACTAATACCATTCAGTACTACCCGCCAGGTTTCAAAATGTGTTATGCAAATAGAGAGGGCAACAAAAGAGGGGGTGGGGTGGCCATTATATTTAAAGACTCATGGGAGTTAGTTTCCTCTGCCCCTCTCAACATACAGGGAATTGAAGGCCTCAATTTTTGCCTCCAAATCAATCCCTCTTCATCCCTTTCAGGTATACTCATCTATAGACCACCTGACTGTGTAGCCAATATATGTCAGGATCTTTGCAACTATATTGCTCAAAAATCGCTAGATTATGCAAATTTTATGGCCCTTGGCGATTTTAATTTACACGTGAATGATCCTCACTGCTCACAGGCAGTTCAGTTGGTCTCCTCTCTGGCAGGCGCCAATCTATTGCAAATGGTAGCCGCTCCTACCCATAAAGCAGGTCATACCTTGGATCTAGTCTTCTCGAATATCTCTTCAATGGTTATGGAGTCTCCCTGTCCTCTGGTATGGTCGGATCATTATCTGATTCCTTTTTCGGTTAGGCTGACTAATACCGGCCAGGCCAGAGGCAAGCGTTTTGCCATAAAAAGAAACTGGAAAAATCTGACTGTGGCAGCACTAGGTCCTACCCTTCAGAACAACCTTCCTCTTTTATCTTTAGACCCCAATGTAGATGCTCTTGCAATAAAACAATGGATCTCCACGGCTGTGGAGGCCGTTGCTCCGGCTAGAATGGTGAAGTCTTGTAGACTGTCTCCATCGGCGCCTTGGTTCTCTGATTTACTCAGAGAAGAAAAAAGGAGGTGCAAAAGACTTGAACGCTTGTGGAGAATAAACTATTGCGACTTAGCTAAAGCAATCTATAAAAATGCTCTGAAAGATTTTCATAAGTCGCAAAAAATAGCCAGAAGAAATTTTATTGTCTCAAGTATCCATAAGGCAGATAATTCCAGCAAAGAGGTGTTTAAGGGAGTACAGACCTTCTTTAAGCCAAAAGCAATAGAGACTGAAGTGCAACCATCCCTAGCCTTGTGTGAAGATATTTCTAGCTTTTTTGATAATAAAATTTTAAAGGTCTACGACTCCTTTTCAGCACCCATGGTAACAGAGAAACCGGACACACCTTTGGAAGCAGTGGAGGTTCCACTGTTTACAAATTTTCTACCCATTTCACATCAGGATGCACTGGCTGAAATCCAAAAATGTAGATCAGGTGCCCCAGATGATCCTTGCCCTCCTAAACTTTTGAAAATGTTGTCTCTATCTCTCACTGGTGTGCTAGTTCATATCTGGAACGTATCTCTTGGAACTGGCATTTTTCCCGACAAGTGGAAACACGCTACCCTTCTCCCTTTGAGAAAGAAACCCAATGGTGACCCAGGAGATCTCAACAATCTTAGGCCAATCTCCTTACTGCCTGCTCCGGGTAAAATGCTAGAGAAGTTGGTCCAGCGGCAACTGACCAACTTTGTTGAGAATAATGCCGCCCTGCATGATACACAATCTGGTTTTCGGGCAGGCTATAGCACGGAGACTGCCCTCCTGGAGGTGGCCGAGTCGGTGAGATGGTCGTTAGATTCAGGGGCTTCAGTGGTACTGGTGCTCCTGGATCTGCCTGCAGCTTTCGACACCGTCGACCACACCATGTTGGTGCAGAGATTGCAAGACACAGGTTTTGGGGGGAAGGTTTTGACCTGGCTGAAATCATACTTAAGCGGCCGTACCCAAAGAGTCGCTTTACAACCATTTGAATCAAAACCTAAAGCCCTATGGTGCGGCGTCCCTCAAGGCTCTGCGTTGAGTCCTTTACTTTTTAATTTGTACCTAGCCCCTCTTTTCTCTTTGATTGCCAACTGGGGTGTGAAGGCAATCTCCTACGCTGACGACACCCAGCTGGTTTTCCCTTTTCAGGAGCGAACGACAGAGGCTTTTATGAATTTTAAAGGTTGCTTGAGAGACATAGCCATATGGATGAATATAAACAAACTAAAACTCAATGCGGGAAAAACAGAGGTGCTGTTTTTCGGCAATGGCCCTGTGCCTGCTTCAGATCTGTGGTGGCCAGTAGAAATGGGCCCTCCGCCTTCTCCTAGCACGAGTATTAAAAATCTAGGGGTGAGATGGGAGGCGGATCTCTCTCTCTCGGCCCAAATCCAACAGGTCACCGCTTCGTGTTTTAGTAAAATGAGAAATCTTCGTAAATTTCTACATTTTATGCCAGAAGATTGCCGTAAAGCCGTAGTCCATGCCACAGTGACATCCAGGCTGGACTACGCAAACGGCTTATATCTTGGCCTGCCTAAATATTCGATTAGACGTCTGCAGATGGTGCAGAATGCGGCTGCGAGACTAATTAGACGCATTCCTTTTCGACATCATGTCTCTCCGCATTTACAGGCACTACACTGGCTCCCGGTAGCCAAAAGAATTGAATTTAAGGCCTTGACTTTGGCCTATCGGGCTCTTCAGGGAAGATGTCCTAGCTATCTTAAACAAAGACTTGGCCGGTATAAGCAAAATCGCTCCCTGCGGTCAAACTCTCAGAATTTGCTCTACGCTCCCCGCTTTGTGAAAGCCCGTCTGGGCGGTAGGGCGCTCACAGTAAGAACGGCTAAATTGTGGAATGCCCTACCTGGGTTTCTCCGCCAAGCTAACACTGAGACCAGTTTTAGAAAAGCGCTGAAGACATGGCTCTTTAGCAACGATTAGGCCTGACCTCAGTGCCTAAACTTATGTGCACGCGCTGCTTGCTGCTAGAGCGCCGGGACACCTCTGTTTTTGAGGTAGCTGTTCGCGCTATATAAATTTCAGTATTATTATTATTATTATTATAAGACACAATCCTTTTTCTGAGATTACTGTTGAAAACGCACTGAGGTGAATTCCAAATAGACATATCAAAATTTTGTGGTCATTTAGCGGACTCTCCTACAGGAGTAAATCCTATCCGATCGATGGTTGATGCTGCACAGGGAACATAAGGGGTATTCACCTGAGTCGGGACTAAGGGAATACTTCCTATTCCTGGGACCACAGGAGTATTAGTTGAAATATCTACTCCAGTAGGAACTGACAAAATATGTGTTGTGTTTCCTGCCGGCTCGGGTTTATACAAAGGAACTGCTGGACCAATAGTGACCGGAACAGCAATTGCTCCTGGGGTCTTGGGAACAGTGGAGTTAACAGGGACACTAATCCCTGGACTCTTTCCCATCAAGGTCTGACTCGTAGTCACTCATGCATTTATTTACTGGTGCCGTGGCTATTCCAGAGTTTCCACTGGCAACTGCACCATTAATTTCCTCGGGTGGGACCACATTATATGGAGGTGGACGAGTTGATAACAACACATCTTATAAATCATCGCTATAATTACTATCACTGTCTTTGTCTTTACTCTCTGGGCTTCCTGTATTTACCTCCTTCTTCTTCTCTTTGTTTTCTTTCTCTTTCTCAGGGTCTTCACTCGTCAATACAGGGTGCAGGCTAGTTTCTCTACTATATCATTTCTCCTCCGCTCCTGTTCTGCATCCCATCTAGCACTGCCTTTCTGACTCTTCCCTGATATTTTTCCTTCTACCTAACATGAGCTGCATGCTCCCAATCATTAAGTGCTTCAAACTGTGTGGGCGGAGGAGGCAGCTTCATTTTGTACAATACCCTTTTCAAGTTCTCAATGATACTCAAAATAAATGTGCCATAGCATGGAAACATAAATGCACCTTCTTTCTCTGGGATCGTATGCCATTGGTTCAGCCAAATACATGTGTGAAGGACCTTATTTATAACCATTTAATGACCTGGTGTATCTTCAGGTGGTGCTTCTTCCCCATCTCTAGCAGGAATTCTCACATCTCCCTTAATCAGATTTCATATAGCCTTAAAGAATTTCATTTTGCAACACTAATGTCAGCAATCACAAGTAGAATTTCGTTTCAACCCAGAAAATAATTTCTTTCCCCACAATTCTTGTTCAGCATCAACAACCAATAACAGTGCAGCACCCTATGATGTATTCAACCAATAATAGCGCAGCACTAACGCCAACTGTCCAGTCTCAGTGCTGCACACTGTGACATCCTTCTCACTTCTCGCAGCGGCTGACTATCCTTTACAATTCCCTCTGCGAACATTGCAAACCAAGCACAACAACAATGGCAAGCAAATTCAACAAACTTTGTCTGCTCCACTAAAGAATCAATAGTATTCAGTCACACAAGAAATGGTCTGGAGCAACACTTTCTGGCCTACTCTGACTCACGTTTGAGTAAAACCTTGACCAGCGGGGAATCACCCGGATTAGTGTAGCTTCAACCCCTGCACAAAAGGATACACCACACCAACCCCACCTTACTATCATACAAAGGTTTATGACCCTATCTCAATTTTGCTATTGACAGTACCTCACAACAGGCACCACAGAATTTAGCAGACAATTACAACACAATGTTTTCTACACTGATAACTTATTACTATACTGGGATCTTTGACTACGTCAAGCCTGATAGCCACTTCAACTTCTTTGCATTAAGCGCTTCCACATCCGCACAGCAACTTAAGACATCACCTCATCACACCACACAATCTCTGCAAAGCACCACAAGCTAGACATAAGCAATTGCAATGCACAACCCTATTGATACTCACTCCTCTGCTTATACAACTCTCTTCCGAATTGCTGGAACTCAGCCTATCCTCCGACTTAAGATATGGGCTTAAGGGGCTTGGACTGGGTTTAGGCAAGACTGGGCTGTCACATGGATACAGTAACTCCCTCTGCCTCAATAACCAAACCATCCAACAAGCTACCATCTGAGAGCGCACAGGTGCTTGATTTACAATCTCTCATCTGATGGATCTTTTTAAGTTGACTGAGAGGCCGAGGGACTTAGCAATAATAAAACAATTCAACTTTTGTGAAGCCAATTTGGCCCAACAATAAGAACCAGGAATCAGTAATTGAAGTTAAGTAGTTTTATTGCCAATTAATAATCAGACCAGTATATATGCATATCACGAGAATATTAAAAAAGTACCGAATTACAGCTGGCAAGCTGACATATCGCAATAGGTTCAGTTGTAGTAGAATAAGATATGAAATAATCAAATGCCCACACGTGGGTCCCTTGCTCACTGTTTCACTGGATTCAAGCTAGACTGGCCGATGATGGGTGATACCCTGAAAACAGGACCCAGGAAGCTTGTTTTTGGTCCAGGTAGGACCTGGCCTGGCAGTTTGGGCTTGGCTGTTCCCATGGGGATCAGGGTCAAGAATGTTTTGCATATGGCTGGGTCTAAACTGGAGTGGCATTGTGAGCAAAAGAACAATATAATTAACCCAGATCTCTTGAATGGGGGTGAATGTTTAAAAAGTTTCAGCAATTCGTCCATCATCTTGTTGTGTTTGCTATGTTCGCCTTAAGTGGCCAAGGGTATGCCCAGATGTAGTTCCCTTGCTCCCTGTGCCACTGGGTTCATGCTAGCCTGGCTGATGAAAAGTAATTCCCTGAAACCGGTCCCAGGATGCTTGTTCCCGGTCCAGGGAGGATCTGGCCTGGCAGTTCGGACTGGACTGTTCCCATGGGGAGCAGGGTCAAGACTGATTGGCATATGGCTAGATCCAAACTGGGGTGGCATGGTGAGTGAAAGAAAGATAGATTTAAACCAGATCTCTTGACTGAGGGTGAGTGTTTGAAAAGTTTCTGTACTCCGCCCATCATCTTGTTGTGTTTGCTATGAAATAATCACGTCTTCAAGGGATTTGTTTGAAATACTCTGTTCTATTGCTTTTAATAAATATTTTTAGCTGCAAGAATTATTGATAAACTTGCCACAGAAATGTTATTCAAACATCTTTTGTCTAAAAATAATAATTTTGTTCCTTGTAAAAACATAAGGACCAATGAATCAATCACGGAACAATGAATATTCAAAACACGGGTATATGTAGAAAACAAATTTTTATCTTTTGAGATTTATCAAGGGTACTACACAGTTATATAAACAATGTAACACGAGGAAAATAGATACAATTGTATGATCCTTCAATGCCACTATTGTAAACACTTCTTCTCATTGTACATTATTTTCCAGAAGAGAGTGTGAGTGTCGACGTTTCGGTCTCTATGCATTTGTCCATGAGACCATCTTCAGGACTACCATAAATATAACAAATGAACCCTGAATGGTGTTTCCAAAGATTCAAGAATTACAATTGACACACATATGTCAAATCAATCGTCGTTCTGTAACTTTTGTTTAAGGTGAATAATCATCAAGAGATACAGGTAAATGATATAGGTAAATGAACTCTGGTGCTTTATTGGACGGTGTAAATAAATTTCCAGTCCTCAGCCACTTCTCAGTTGAAAGAGTTTATTCTGTTAGATTTTGTAGCGCAGCCAAAGTTCAGCAGTCAGCAGTTGGATTAGTAGATACTATATCATTTACCTGTATCTCTTGATGATTATTCACCTTAAACAAAAGTTACAGAACGACGATTGATTTGACATATGTGTGTCAATTGTAATTCTTGAATCTTTGGAAACACCATTCAGGGGTCATTTGTTATATTTATGGTAGTCCTGAAGATGGTCTCATGGACAAATGCATAGAGACCGAAACGTCGACACTCACACTCTCTTCTGGAAAATAATGTACAATGAGAAGAAGTGTTTACAATAGTGGCATTGAAGGATCATACAATTGTATCTATTTTCCTCGTGTTACATTGTTTATATAACTGTGTAGTACCCTTGATAAATCTCAAAAGATAAAAATTTGTTTTCTACATATACCCGTGTTTTGAATATTCATTGTTCCGTGATTGATTCATTGGTCCTTATGTTTTTACAAGGAACAAAATTATTATTTTTTAGACAAAGATGTTTGAATAACATTTCTGTGGCAAGTTTATCAATAATTCTTGCAGCTAAAAAATATTTATTAAAAGCAATAGAACAGAGTATTTCAAACAAATCCCTTGAAGGCGTTGTTTACCCGTTTATTTGAATTGCCCAAGCCCTCAAGGGTAGATTGGGTTTCCCATTATATTGAAATGAAATAATCACAGCCACAGCAATACAAAAACTGAAAAATAGGAATAGGTGTTCCTTATAGAAACTCATATTCTCTCTCCTAAAAATGAATACATTCTAAGTCAACTAATCAAGGCTCTAAGTTTAGAAAAAGGTTGGTTCATAGAATAGGGTCTCAAGGAAATTCGGAAGTGCAAGAAGGTGTCAGCATAGTAAATACTCCAGTAGATGTCTTTTAGAATTGGAATAAGTGTTTAGCATGAAGTTTCACACTTGCAAGAATAAAGGAAGCAGAGAGGTTTGTACCCCTCAATATCTAAGAGAATCTGCTCTCTTCTAACAGCGTGAACACTAATTAAACCCAGCAAAGCTTGAACGACAATCATATCTCTTCCAGCACTACCAGGAACCAATCATTTCACTTCTTGTGGTATGACTTTGCAACATTACCAGACTTTCCCATCCCACAGAACTTGGACAAGCTTAAGCACTCCTTGTTCCTGATTTCCGATGGATAGGAGGTGTCATCTGCTCATTAGGTATTCTCATTTCTTGCCAAGATTTCTCTTCTCAGGCCTTACTATCAAGAAACTAGTACAGACAACACTCCTTTCTCTAGCTAATGAAATCTTAAGAAAGCACCTGCAAAGGAAAACAACCCACTGCAAAGCCAAATACGTTTCAGTCAAGGTCTGCAGTCAGGCCAACTTTAATCAAACATTCTGGGGCCTATTACGATGTCGGTCGAGGTTTCCAACCTACACCATGGCGGAAACAGGACTGCCTGACCTCCGGTCAGCAGTCGCGACTGCCTAATTATGATGTGACCGCACATGGTGCGGTCGCATTCTCCCATTTCTCTATCGGAGCTTGTGTTACGGCCGTACACCGGCCGTAACACAAGCTCCCATAGAGAAATGGGAGATTGTGTTAATTCCCGCACCCTGTGGCAGGCACCTCAAGGTGCCTGCCTCATGGTGCAGAGATTAACAGGGGGGCACTATATGTGGCCCCTCGGCCCCCAACCGGAGGCCGAAAGGGAACGGGGGCCCTGCTAGGGGCCACCAAACATGCTTTCTGATAGGGTTTCTATGTCGGTAAGGCTGGCATGGAAACCCTGCCGGAAACCGTGCATCGTAATCCGAACTGGTCAAACCGCCGTCCATGTGGATTACGGGCCGGTTCCAAATGGCTGACGAGCTCCTTGAGCCCATCAGAAGCCAGCCGGAATGACTGTCTGGTTTCAATTCTAACCACCTATATCAAAATCAGCCGGTTAAAATTTAAACCAACGATGTCGGTCGTTAAGCCTCCGACCTAAGGTCGAAGGCCTTACGACTGATATCATAATTGGCCCCTTAATGTGCATTTCGGATACATGGTTATACTTGTGCACATGTAACTCAAGAACAAATGCAAACGTGAGTAAAAGCATACATGATTACACTTTCAAATATGACTTTCAGAATATATGTAAATGTGACTTAAAGTATAAATGCAAACATGAATTCAGAATACATCTTCATGTTTAAACTGAACGGTAGTGCACACGTTTATAAAGCTTTAATTTTTCAATAGTTACATTTCATTAATGCATTTAAACATTCACACACATTATTATTAAAGGCACACAGTAAATATAATGTCAAAACAAATGCGAAATTGCCCAATGATAACGTATAAAGGATGGATTCTAAATTACGCTACTCCACTATCGTGCACAGTTCTTTTGTCAGGCACCTTATTAACACAGAAAGCAAAAAGGCCGATTGTACAGCAGTGATGCACACCAGAAAATGTGTGTAATACTGGGGCACCCCTTTTTAGTACATTTGACCCCCTTCTGTTGCCGTTATGAATCAACTCTTAAGCTTTGCACCTGGAGTTGTAAAAAGTACATTTAGCGGCGATTAATTTTCAATGTGGGTCAAATGTTGTTATCACTCCGACAAACCCAAATACCACATTGTACGTTTCTCCTGCGTGACACATTCGGTAACAGTGCTCCTTTGATGAATGTATTTGTTTCTGTGCATTTGGTAGCCTCCACATTTTTCATTGACTCTTGAAACAGGAAGACGACGTTCTTCTCACCTCTTTTAACTGTAGACAAAACTTTTGTTTGCATCATGTTGCCATCAAGGGCTAGATTAAGCAGATTACAGGAAAGCAATTTTGCACCAACATTTAGCGTTTACCTAGATTACACTCATTCAATTGTTCAGTGACAATTGGCCCACTCGATAAGTGCAAAAATGATCGACCTGATTTACACAATTACTGATGAAAAAGTCAGACATGTGCTCCTGTAAGGTTAATTCTGTGTCTAGAGTAGACTGCTAAACTTTTGGGATACACAAAGAATCAATGGATTTCTTCAGGAAATCCATGACAGTCATAGTTTTTCAAGAGTACTCTGATGAGCTAAATCTACATGAGGAGTATTTACTGTTTGGAAAACTCTGTATGATCCCAAAATACATCTTCTTAGGGGAAAAAGCTATCCCTGTGGAGAAACCACTTTCTCTACATCCTCCGCTTTTCCATCCTAAAAAAGGCAGATACTGTCGGACTTTGGCGGGCGTAAATTTGTGTGACTTTCCAAGGTGAGAAAGAATCAGCAAAATCTTTATGAATGCTCAAAAATGTACAGGTGTGTGTTTTTATATATATATTTTTTTCTATCGGCCCATCCACACTTTCCCCTTGAACATCCACTTTCATGCTCTAATATAGACTTTGCTAATCTGTAAATTCCACCATAAATACATTTTTTAGCGTTCACACTTGGTAGGAATGCATTTCTCTGTGGAATTTCCCCTTGCAAATGGCTCTTTCTGCACATCTAAACAAAACATACTTGAGCAAACATTTTTTGTGAATTGGGCTGTGCATTTGCATTTGGTGACTGGTTTAAAAAACTGCATTTTGCATTTAACCATTGGTCCACATGTGAATACAAATTTGCGCAAGTGCTGTTAGACCTAGCACCTTTGGTGTGGGTTCACCCTAACTTTTTGCTTTTAGAACCTCCTGTTTTGCTGACTACGTTTTTGCTGGCCTTAGGACTTTGCACACTTTACCACTGATAACCAGTGCCAAAGTGCTTGTGCTCTCTGCTCAAAACATGGTAACGTTGGTTTATACCCAATTGGGATATTTAATTACTTGTAAGTCCATAGTAAAGTGGCCCTACCTGTGGTGCCCAGGGACTGTAAATTAAATGCTACTATTGGGCCCAAAGCACTGATTTCGCCACCCACTTAAGTAGAACTCTAAACATGCATCAGGCCTGCTATTGCAGTCTGGGTGTGTTAAACTGCCATTTCGACCTAGCAAAGTAAACCTTTCCCAGGCCCAAACCTTCCTTTTTAATACCTATAAGTCACCCCTAAGGTAGGCCCTGGACAGCCCCAAGGGCACAGTTCATTGTATTTAAAAAGTTGGACATATACTTTTTTTTTCACAACAAATTTTATTGTTGACAGACACAATAGGCCCTGGTGGCAGCAGGGCAGCATTAGTGTACATATCATAGCGATGGTAAAGATGTAAACTTTTACAATATACAATTGTCGCAGAAGGGAATATGCAAAAAACTGAATTAAACGCATATAAACATTATTAAATAGAAATATCAGTGTCACATAGTCCATATGTATATTGTCGTACAATGTCTCCAATCGTAACATGTGAGTACAGATACAATTATTCTCAAAATAAATACCCAACATTTGATCTTTATGGCAGATCTTCATTGCGTAGCGCAGGGGGGATAGGCTCGAGATATAGGCCCCGATAATCAGCCCACCGCTTCCATATCTTCGGGTGTTTCTGGAGACATCCCCGTGCCAGAAAAATCGGTATTTCTAACCCCATGGAAAAATCAGGGCCCTGTTTCCAGGCTCCTACAGATGGCGGTGAAGTCGCCTTTGAAGCCTTAGCAATGTCACGCTTAGCGAGAGTAAGCCCCAGGAATAGCAGGTGTTTTTTGTATCTGTTACCTCCAATGCCCACCGTAATGTGAAGCATAGTTAGACGCAGTGACTGTGGAATGTCCCACCCCAGCACCTCAGAGAAACAGGCCAGCACCCCACGCCAAAACCTCGATAGAGCAGTACTCTCCCAAATCATGTGGAGGAAAGTGCCCTCGGCCATTCCGCAGTGCAGGCAGAGGGTGATGTAATCATCCCAGCGAGCCAGAGCCTTTAGCGAGTGAAATACACACGGTGAAGATATCTAAATTGTATAAGACGAAGGCGCGGAGCAATGGCCACCCCACGCGGGGATTCCAGAGCCTCAACCCAGTCGTCTTCATCAAGTGGACCTAAATCTTTCTGCCAGGCCTCTCTGGTCTTATTGAGTGTAGTGTGGCTGTTAGTGACCAATGTGCGATACAGCGCTGCGATTTTGTGCGGGCCCATCTCGCCAAGGAACACCTTGGCCTCAATGGGATTAAAGTCGGGAATATTGTCTTGCTGAGCAAGGTATGGGGAGACTGCGTGACGAAATTGTGAATATAAATAAAATTGAGACCGAGGCATTTGAAATTGGGTTTGTAGCTGCTGGAATGACTTCAGGGTCTGACCATGCAGGACAGCTCCAACTGTTGAAACTCCAATGGAATCCCATCCCACGAAGCCCTGCAGTTCAGCCAATTGAGGTAGGAGGCCATTGCGCCACAGAGGAGTCTCTCTCGTGAGTTGGCCCACCTCCCCATCCTACGCAGTGCCTGTCGCCATATCACAAAGACCGTCCGGGTTGCTGGCAGTAGCGGCTTGAGCGCGCACTAGAATGTAGAATTGTGTGTAGAGAATTAGAGTCCATTAACCAATGCCCGAAGGCGTAAACACGGTCACGTCTATCCCTGTATCACCAGTCATTTAAAATGAGAAGACGAGACGCCGCATGATACGCCTGAATGTCTGGAGTCGCGATATCCCCACAGTATGTGGACTGGAAGCACGTTCTTAGTGCGACACGCACAGAGCCCCCCCCCAAAGGAAATGACTAAGGACTGTGTTTAATTGCCGAAACTATGTATGTAGTATTGGGTAGGGATGGTTTTGAAGTTGATAAAGAAGGTGAGGTAGCAAGACCATTTTAAAAATGGCCGACCTGCCGAACAGTGATAAGGGCAGATGTGATCAGACGCGCACCTGTTCTTTGATCTGAGTCAACAGAGGGGCCAGATTCTTATTCCAAGAGGCAGGTTGTGACGCGGACAAGAACACGCCAAGATATTTGAAGCCATACGGGACTACCGTAACCTTATGTGTCCAAGTCCCGAGCTGATCACCCCCGAGCAAGGGCCATAGAAACTATTTGCGGGCGTTCATGTAGAGACCAGTGTTCTCACCAAAGATTTGCATTATTCAAAGCAAGCGCGGGCCGGATCTATTAGTGCATGTGAAAAAGAATAAGACGTCATTGGCGTACAACGCTATACGATCGGAGACCCCCCGTGACCACTTGAAGCCCTGTACCTGGGCATCTATCCTTACCCACACCGCAAGTGGCTCCATGGCAAGTGCAAAAAGATAGGGAGCTAAAGGGCATCCCTGCCTGGTGCCCCTTCCGATACAAAACGGCTGCAAGATTGAGTCAGTAGTCCGTACCGAAGCGATGATGTCAGTGTAGAGGAGACGAATATATTTAAGAAGTCGGGGGCCAATGTTAAGGCGGTTCAGGAGAGCAAAGAGGTAGGTCCAACTAAGGGAAGCGAAGGCCTTGTCGATATCGGCAAGAAGGAGCCCTGCCGGCTCATTCAGTCGGTCTACAGAGGCAACAGCATTGTGCGCACGACAGATGCTATTTCAGGTGGCACGGCTGGATATAAAGCCTGCTTGGTCTGGGTGAACTAATGTTGTTATGTGCAGGACGATGCGGTTTGCAATGATTTTGGCCAATAATTTCGCCTCGACGTTGAGTAGGGAGATCGGTCTATATGAGGTATGAAGTTCCGGTAGCCGGCCAGGTTTTAAGAAAATCACTATTTCGACATGACGCCAGTCAGTCAGAAGTCAGTCGTCTTCCATCGCCGCGTGGAGTGCCGCCAAATAATGTGCCAATATTTGAGATGAGTATTTCTTAAAGAACTTGCAGGGAAACCCGTTCGGGCCCGGTGCTTTACCCGAGCTCATGTCTGCGAGGGCACTCTGAACCTCCTCAGTTGCGATAAGGGCATCTAGGTCATCCCGCACGGAGTCTGGCAGAGACCTCGGGGGCAGATCAGCGAGGAATCGGTCAATGGTGGCCTCGTGGAGAATCTCCACGTGGTGTATAGGTCTGTGAAATAATCAGCATAGCTGGTAGCAATTTGAGCGGGGTCTGTAAGCACCTGGCCCGCCGAGCCAAGAAACCACAGGAAGAATCACGGGTCAGAGCGTCTGCTGGCTTACACGATGTAAAAGGGCACTAGATTTGTCCCCCCACTGATGAATCCGGCTACGCGTAGCGAGCCAGTACGTCTTGGCTTCGTCCAACAGGTCGCTAGCATACATTTGTTGTGTTGTGGACAGCTGACAGTGAATCACGTCACCATCTGTAGCCCTACTTGTTCGTTCTAGGTCGATGATTTGGGCCTCAGTGCGGGCTAGTTTTTTCCAGTGCTGCCGACGGCGTGCGGTGCAAAAGGCAAAGTCCACCCCCATTAGTGTTGGTTTCATAGCCTCCAGAGAGTCCCGGCGGAGTCGCCGGTGCCGACATTGTAGGAAAAATATTCAGTGATGGCAGTATACATCTGGTGGTGATAGTGATCATCCTGTAGTAGCCATGACGAGAGGCGCCAATGGGGTGGGGAGCGCCCGAGGCCCAGGTGCAGTAGTAGTGTTACTGGAGAATGGTCTGACAAGCCCTGGGGCAAGATCTCGGCTGTCTCTATTTTGTGGATGTGGGGATCAGAGATGAATATATAGTCAAGGCGAGAGAAAGAGTCATGAATGCTTGAGAAATATGTGTATTTGTTCACAGTCGGATGTAATTTCTGCCAGGTATCAACCCATCCCACTCCCTGGGTCAGTGTTTGGAGTTTCAACTCGTGTGTGTCAGCCCGCAGCCCCGTGCTATGCCATCTGTCAGTTGAGGGGCACATAACATCATTCCAATCACGCCCAGCTATCGTCAGGCCCTGTGGAATCTCCGCCCAAAGGGAAGTCAGTCGTTCCACCAAGTTCCACGACAGGGGTGGGGGGGCATATACACAGACAAGAGTGAGACGCTCGCCATATAATGTGCCCGTCACCACTATATACCTGCCCTGGAAGTCAGACCAGGTCCGATCATGCACAAATGGTACCCTGCGATGGATTAATATCGCTACACCCTAGATCCCCTAGTGAATCCAGAGTGGTAGGTCTGGACTAAGCCAAAGCGTGCAAGGCAGGGTGTCTTGTTGCCCAATAGGTGGGTCTCTTGTACCATGAGAATGTCTGTATTGTAGAGCTTGGCCTGGCGGGGTATGGCCCCTCTTTTAATCTTGTCCAGCAGGCCACGGACTTTCCAACTAACAATGTTTAGTTGCCGCGGCTGGGTTTCAGTCATATTGGGTATCTGATATGCAAAACGACCAATATGTGGGTAGTATGATACTACCGGACTCTATACATGAAATAGAATATTGTGACATTAGAAAACAATGTAAACTTCTCATGAACCCCACCCCCTCCCCCTCCCAATACCTCAAGAATTTTGAAGCATCTGTTGCGGTATGGCGGGTGTCCCGCCCCCAACGGGGGATAGGATCCGCTCCCAACCAATGGATCCCCAATAAACATGTTGTACATTAAAGTGTCTACAGATCCACCAAGATGTACAAGTTCGTGTAGCCCAGATTTAACCAGCCATCGAGATTAATGTGTCTTTACAAACAATTCTGCCAGCGTTTGTTATGAAGGTGTAGGAGATTGTTGACCCTCCGTTATGTGTCTGCGAGAGTTACTGCGATTTTGGGATCTCCTCCTTGAGCGCGATCAGTGTTGCTGTTTCCCGCTGGTCCTGGGTGGGTCCCGGCCAGAGCCCCCGGACGAGGTGTCTGAGTCTACTCCAGAGGGAACAATGGGCTTCAATTTAATCGATTCATCAGTCCAACTGATCACTTCTTCGGGTGATTCGAAGAAATAGGTCCGAGATTTGTAGGAGACACGCAGGCGGGCTGGAAATAGTAGGGAATATTGAATTTTCAGGCCGCGCAGCCGGGCTATTGCCTCAGCGAATGATTGTCTGCGCTGTTGGACCACTTTAGTATAGTCTGGGAAAATCCTGATGGGTTGGGAGGCATAAGTAAGGACCCCTTTCAACCTTGCGTGTTGGACGATCACATCTCAGTCCTCGTAATTAAGGAACCTGGCAATTATTGGCCGGGGACGTGCCCCGGGAGGTGGCTTCTGCTGCAGGGCACGATGTGCCCGTTCGATTATGAAGCATGTAGACAAGGAGGGAGCCATTTAGTTAGGAATTCCACCATATTATTGTTCTCGCAGCCCTCGGGAAATCCCACAAAGCGAAGATTATTCCTTCGTGCTCGGCCCTCTGCGTCCTCCACTCTCGCAGCTAGGCCGTGCGTCAGCGACTCCAGGTTGGACATCTTCTTTTGAAGGGTGGTAACTGCATCCTCCACTGTGGAGATTCGTGATTCAGTTTCGGTTATTCTCTGGACCGCGTTATGGAGGTCCTGGTGAAGGAGCATGACGTCCGATCCAACCGCGCCGATTTTGGCCTCCAGCGCATCCCTGGACTGCGTGATAGCTGCCAACAACACAGCATTGTTAGGAATAGCAGTCGCCACGCTCTCGGGGGCAGATGACTGGGCACCAGCACTGGTGTACTTCTCCATTGTAGATTGTTTAGATGCGGCCCCAGAGGGTTTATCCTTAGCCATTTTACTCAGGTTCGAGGAGATGCGCCACAAGATAAATGTCTATAGCACGTTGAAGGCCGGTAGGTCACCGACATGCGGCCAACACCCCGGAGTCACACCACCAAGCATCAAGGGGCAGCTACCGGGGGCGGGCCGCACACCCACAAGCCACACCAGGACCTAGACTGGCCGTCTCTGCAGGTGGCAACCCCCCCAATGGGTGTCTCCAGCCCCCGACACCTCAACAGTAGTCGGGCCGATGCCGCCACTGTAAGTCGCTCTGGCATCCCTCAGGATCAAATAAGAATCACGGTGGAGCTAGGCGACAGCCAAACCAACTACATATGGCAGTCCGCTCTATGGATACCGAGCGGTGCTGAAGGCAGCACAACAGCAGGGGAGGTGCATCAGGCCCCGGGTTTGGGAGCGGCAAGGAGAAGAAACAGCTGAGGGCCCAATACACTCACCAGAATGTCGCAGGTATATCACAGCTCCGGGTCCCAGTCAGGCTCCGCTGAGTTTGCTGGTACTCCTCCTCTCAGGCTGGCGTCACACACCTCAGGACCGGTCTCATAGTATGACACCGAAGGCCATAGCAGGATCTGGCGCTGTGGGCCTCACGGCCCGATATGACTGTCGAGCCCCGGGGCACACCGCACACACCAGGCATGTGCCCGCGGCTCCAAGCCACACCGAGACCTCAGGCATCCACAGCCCGAGCAGGCGATCAAGGCAGTAGCAGGGCGGCCCAATTAAGAAGTGTCTCCAGGCCCCCGCAGGCCGCAATCACACCCCATCCAGAGGCAGCTTATGCCCCGGCGTCAGCCAATCATGAAATCCCCCGCGGCCCCACACCTCACTAGGGCACACAGGGGGCAAGAGGGGAAGGGGCGGACGTGCACCAGGGCCACAGCGGACCCAAGCCGCAGCACCCCACGTCTCACAGGTAGGCTGGTCTCAGATCAGGCCTCCAGGCCTGCCTCAATGTTCGGGCCTCAGGAAGGGGGGCTGGGGGCTCCACGGTCTGATCCGACCACCGATCGCGTGATGTGTCAGTGGGGTCACAACTCCTGGATTTCCCCGGCAGTCCCTGCATATCGTGCCGCCCAGGCAGAGAAAAGATGGCGGCACAAACCCCGGAGCAGCTCACCAGCCAGGGCCCCGACTCACCGGCACAGGATCCGCGTCCCCACCCGACCGGACTAAGGTTTCGGCTGCCACAGGTGCGAAGCCCCTGGGGGGAGGAAACCTCTCGCAGGCGACCAGGCCCAGGGCCGCACACCATGGCCAGGTAGTGGGCTCGCCTCGCTGGAGGCCAGGCACGCCAAGGCTGACTCTCAGGCTTGAACCTGACCGCGGCCACGGCAGTCTCGGGGCAGTGCTCGGTGCTCAACGAAGGTGCCACGGGTGCTACACAGCCTCACGGAATCCCACGAGGGTCAGTGTAGCTGCAGCTGCGGCACAATGGCAGGATTAATTCAGGATTGTCGACGGGCTACAGGAGCTATTCAAAGGCGCGTCCACCATGTCGGACCACCTGGCCACGCCCCCCTGGACATATACTTTTGAGGGGTTATATGTCCTGGCAGTGAAAAAAACTCTTACATTAATTTTGCACTCCTGCAAGACCGACCTCTCTCATAATATAACATTGGGAATGTCTTATTACATTTTAAAAGTGTAATATCCAGATGACAGCAGGTAACCCTTCATGTTTGGTGTCTCTGGAATCACAATTAAAAATTCTAACTTATAGTAAAGTCTGATTTTAAATGTCAATTCTGAAAATGCCACTTTTAGAAAGATGACATTTTCTTGTCTTAGCCATTTGGTGCCTGCAGCCTCCCTCTGGTTCACATGACTGGGTGTGGGCGACAGTTGGGCTTTGTGTAGTCCTCCTAGACTGCCACACATGATGGGGAGCTTAGGCGTGACTGGATGGGCCATCACTGGGAGGAATGGGAGGGAGGAGCTGTACCCAGCCTGTTAGACCTGGCACACTTACTCACTTTTTACCTCCACGTTTTGCTGTATCTTTTTTTTCCCCTTAGGACTCTGGGCACTTTACCAATGCTAATCAGTGCTAAAGTGCATGTGCTTCTTCCCTAAACATGTGTGTAATTGGTGTATACCTGATTGACATATTTAACTTACTTATAAGTCCCTTTTAAAGTGGTATACCATATACCCAGGGCCTGTAAGTTAAATGCTATTAGTGGGCTTCAGCAGTGATTGTGCCACCCGCAGAAATAGCCTTTCAAACCTGTCTCAGGACTGCCACTGCAGTGCCTGTGTGAGCAATCCTACTGCCACTTGAACTTGGCATTTAAAACTACTTGCCAAGCCATATAAATTACTTCTAAGGTAGGTCCTAGGTAGCACTAAGGAAAGGGTGTTATGTAAGTAAAAGTAGGACATGTACTATTATAGGTTGCATGTCCTGGTAGTGACAAACAGTCTATTTCATTTTTCCCTACTGTGAGACCTACACATCTCATAGGTTAGCATTGGGAATTCCCTTACACCTTTTTAAATGGTAATTCTTGGTCAGAGAGGAGTAGCTTTTTCATTTTTTCTATCTTTGGATTGGTTATGATAAATCCTCCTCACTGGTGAAGTTGGATTCAACCTTGCTGTTTTAGACATGCCACTTTTTGAAAGTGGACATTTCTCTGTACATACTGCTCTATGTGCTTGACAGCCTGTCTCCAATACATGTCTGGGCTGGGCTGGGTGACAACTTCAATTTTGCATTCCCTCTAGACAGCTATAACACAGTACACTCAACTGACCCCTTCATATAACTTTTTGGACTTGTAACCAGACACCGCTGGCTCTACATCTACACATTGCCAGAAGGACTGCTGTGCTGCCAGGAGGGACTGTCACTCTGCTAACTGCTCTCCTGTGTTGGCCTACTGCTTGCTGAGCTGCATGAGGGACTATCACTTTGCTACCTGCCTTGTTGTTCTGGCCTGCTGCCTGCTACCTTTGTGATGTGCTGTGCTGACCTAAAGCGTTCTACAAGGGCCTGCTGGCTTGCCCGCTGTTCTTAAAGTCTCAGGGCCATCAAAAACTTTGCTTCAGAAAGATCGAGCACTTTGCTCTACAAAGATCCAGCAATTGCTTTTGATCTGCACTTTCCAACCAGACCAAGTGCTTCATTCTTGAAAAATCTAGCAGTTAGTTTTGGCCTGCAATTTCAAGTTACACTGATCCATGCTCTGCATCGAGCTTGATTGTATTCTCTGTGTTCTAGCTGGTTTCACCGTGCTGAGGGAAGCCTTCCAGAGCAGACCCCAATGTTGCCTTGGTGACCAGAGACTCCCCCGTGACGTTGCATCGGTCCAGCCTGACCCATCAGAAGAGGTCGTGCTGCACAGCGACATCGACGCTCATCACACCCTCAAAGGGAGGGCCCTGCTTAGACTGAGATTGCCACATCTGTAGTCCCCTGTGTTTCGCTTGGGCCATCGAGTCTGTTCCGACGCTTCTGCTACTCCATCTGGAGTCAAGATACCATTTGGTGAGAGGTTCCACTTTCTGACCTTCGTGCCGTGGGCGGCTTGAAGTGCCTAAATCCTCCAGTCCTAATTGACCCCTGAAGGCCCCGCATGGCTCCTCTTTGAGCCCTATCTGACCCCCGCACCTGCGAGGAAGTAACACTTGAAAGTGCCCATATGATATCTGATCATAAGTGCATCTAGCACTGTGTTTATTTTACTGACTGTAATGTATTCATAACTTGAAACTTATTCATTGGATTTTTGCCTTACTGTGTTATAATATTAAAAACTATTTTTATAAACCTGTGTGGGATCTTTTCATGGTGTATTCATTGTGTTACTGTGTGTGGGTGTGCTGCACAAATACTTTACATATTGCCTCCTTTGATAAGCTTGCCAGCTCTGCTCTGCTCTAACCTACCAGAGGGTGAGCACAGGTCATCTCGGTTGTGAATCTACCTTACCCTGACTGCAGGCGTAGTTTCTGCCTGGCCTGGGTGCATACCTTAGCCAACCAGAAACCCCATTTCTAGCAGGAAGGCAGAGCATTTGTACACTTCAAAGTCATGTCTCTAGAAACTTCTCCACACTTCAAAGACAGATACGTGTATAAATACTGGACCTCACCACCACTTCAGTACACTTGTGGACCTGTGGTTACTCTACCAGGGAGAAGATTGGCTGTGCTGCTACAAGGACTGCCATTCTGCTGGAGTGCTACTCTGAAGCAACTGCTGCCCTGCTGTGCTGACCTGCTGCCCTCTTACCTGGGGGACAAGGACATCTCTTGAACCCAGAACCCAAAGCAACTCCAAGGACTAGTTGGCTGGCCTCCTGAACTAAAGCCTCAGGGACATAACAGGCTTCCATCAACCTTGCAGCTGCGCCTAGACTCTGCCATCTGTGAGTCTACCCGGCTAAGTGTTGCCACCCCAGTTTGTGGACCCTTGGAAATGGGCCTAAAGTGTTTGCCAGCCCCTGTGGATCCAGCGGAACTGATGCATCTCCTCTGCTGCGCGGTACAACCCCAAGCGGAACCGCCACATCTCCACTGCTGCATGGATTGGACCCATCGCAAAGACGCACATCGCCTCCACAGTCAACATGATCTTCAGAACCGCCACTGCGCAATGCATCCTCAGTGCAGTCCCTCTCATTCCTCGTTGACAGCAGCCTCAACGACTGACTATGCATCACAGCCCTGCAGATCTTCCAAACCAATGCATCGCCCCGGCTGTGCACCAGATCCCTGACGCCATACTTCACATTGCAATCCCTGTCAACGGGATCCTCGAGACGACGCAGGCCCTCCCATCACAGCCTGGCCGCTTCTAGATCCACGCAAT
Source organism: Calotriton arnoldi (assembly GCA_963921515.1). NCBI lineage: Eukaryota > Metazoa > Chordata > Amphibia > Caudata > Salamandridae > Calotriton > Calotriton arnoldi. The sequence continues at coordinate 1,984,748 of CAWUFW010002297.1, read as the reverse complement.
GCTATGAAACCAGGATTTAAGGTACTTTTGTTCAACGGGTCTTACCTGGTCCCTGTAGCCGGCCTGTGCTCTATCGCAGTCAGTCTGAACTTGTGACTTTGTCCCGGTCCAGAGCAACCAGATATCCACAGTCGGCGCTTCTATACTTTTTAGCACTATTTTCACTAGAATCTTTAAACGTGAACATCTCCAGTTCTACTAATGAGATTTTTGTCATTTTGGTCTTGTTTTATTTATTAAAGAAAGTACTATTTACTAACTTGGTGTGGGATCTTTTTTAGGTGGTGTTTTCACTTTATTTGTGTTTGAAGTGTTACACAAATACTTTACATATTGCCTCTAAATTAATCCTGACTGCTCTGGGCCAAGCTACCAGAGGGTTAAGCACAGGTTATATTAGGCTTGGCTTGGGCCTCACCCTGACAAATATTGGGCTTGCTGCTTGACCAGGTCTCATACCTGAGTCAACCATCAACCCAATTTCTCACAGGTGCAGTTTATGAAATAGATACGTGAGGTGTTTCATTTATAAGACTGTTGACAAATTATTTGATCAATCCCATTTTACATACGTATGATTTGTGTAAAAAGTAAACAGACAAGTGGTTGTTGTGTTCTTCAACGAGGTGTTAATCGAGTGAAAAGTTAGCCAATTTACCATCCAATCCATTTTTTCCTCCCGTGCTCACACATTCTACTTTGTCTTTTTTTGCTTTTGAAAGACTTCGTTGTGTTTTGTCAAATAAAAAGAAAATGCCTTTGTTAGAGTTTCTATATGTCCTTTGGTTCTTTTGTCATCAGTCCAGGCCTAGGCCGGGGAATATTACCCCAGCTAAGCCAGGTTTAATTACAGCGCACACAGTCAGAACTCGCCACCTCATGCCGCAGCAGCTCAGCTGACTTCTGTGATATGCAAATGAGCCGAGAGCTATGAATCATTTCCCAGTGCCAAGTAACGTAAATAAAATCATAAAGCAATGTGTCAATAAAAGCAAGAAACGCAAAGAGAAGCACAGTGAATCATATGTTAATTAAAGCCTCGACTTTCATTAGAATTAGAGATCAAATATATGCTCGCTTGCAATATTTCAGAGACATAATGAAGTCTTTAAAAGCAATACTGTACCAAAACATCAGCCAGACGTCCTCCAGATGAAGAATAGCTGATTACTGGATGGCTTTTAAACAAGCAGCATTAGGAGCCGAGCCTCCAAGCTGGAGCGCGTGGCAGGTTTGAAAGCCATCCTACAGTAATAAGCTCTTTCATATAGAGATAATATTAATGGAGCCGGAGGTCATGAGTGCAGCTTGAGCAAGGAAGCAGCGGGCAGGCTTTGATAAGGCGTGATGAATGTTTTACGTTCAGCCGCACGTCTCTAAGCACAGCACATGGCAAGGCAATTTTTCATATCTAATCGTAATAAAATAGACACGGAAACAGAAATATCATTTGCAGAAATGCTTAAGCTACATGCAGTAGATATTTGTACATCGATGTCACACCACAGCTTTCATTAGATTCCGCGTTAAATTATTCTACGTGCGTTACCTTGTGCTAGGGTTGTACTGTTGTAAGACCGAATGCACGCTCAAGGCAACCGTGGCTTACTGGTGCTTTAGCAAATAATATATGGGCTCGCCTACTTTGTGCTCGAAATGAATGCGGAAATCTTTATTTTCTCATTTTTGTTATGTGAGTGCCAGGGTCACGTAAAAGTGATGTCATGTAATAAAGTGTCCTGGCTACCGGATTGTTATGCCAGTTTCCAGAAGCCTGTGTAACTCATTGTTATGCAATATTTGTTACAGGCATTGCCATTGTCATTGAAAGCCAGGAATCAGGTACCGCTACAAGCTCACTCGATTGCCTAGTACCAACAGGATTAAATAAAAGTAATAGATAATCTATCAACCCCTGTGTAATGATCTTATTAGTGACTCATATATCCCTAAAGAGCAAAAGAGAAAGCTGTCAAAACACTGTTCTCTTTCATTTTGTGTATTTTCTAGTAAAAGAATATTGAGTTTTAAATATTATAGTACTGAAATATCATATATCGTGAATATATGTAAGTAAAAGTAGGCACTTACTACCACCGTAATTTCATAGGAAATTCATTTTTTGGTTTGATTATATCCTTGGCACCATTTGACAAATCTTCACAAAACTCTCCTCAAAAATGTTTTTTTTCACCTCTGCTCCTTCCTGGAAAGTTTTGGGGTGATCCGTTAAGTTGGGGCTGAGAGAAAGGGAGGGTCCGAAAACGCGTTTTCCCCATTAATCTTTCCTTAGGATCTGTAGACACAGTTATAGCCCAAACCACTAGAAAAGCAGACTTAACGACCACCAGGTACCATACATATATATATTCACAGCCATAAAAGCGCATAAAAATATCACACCGAACAGAGTACAGAAAAGTAATAAAATGCAGTGATGTAAAATAATTCACATACATCTAAGAACTGGCGATAAGAGGCTAAAATACAATATTTGCAATAAAATAAACGGATACAGACCGGGGTGCAGCTCTAGAATTAGAGGGCCGTAGGCAAGCACAAGCCCTTCAACAAGGCATCGTTTTCTGCCTAAACCTCCACAAAAACATCAAAAATCGTTTGACACCAAATACAATAAATTGCCTTGGATTACTTCTTAAAATTCTGAACGAAGCTCTGAAATCTCTGAGGCCCAGGCATACAGGAAGGATCCACTTCCTTCTGTAACCATAATAGGTTGGACAGAAGAATATGACATGTTCAACCGTTTCCTTCGCCTGACAGCAAAGGGTACAAGATCCGTCTGATTCACTTGAGTCATGCTTCCACTTTGCTGTTACAGAGTGGAGTGGCAAAGTCCCCATGCGAAATGTAATATGAAGTGTCTGAGCGAATGGGGGCTCAATCTCGTCCAAGAAGCCTTCCAGACTATAAGAGTCTGTTAGAATGCCTGCCTTTGTGGGGTTGCGCATTAGGTCACCAATGTAACTGGATTAGGTGCCCTTTAGTATTGCTTTCAATAACCCAATGGTTTCTCCAGGGGTAGACTAAAGGTTCTCATACCCGATCTGATGCATTTGCAGGAGCGGCCCGTGCAGGTCAGAGCGGTGGGGCGAGGTGGGGGGGAATCGACAGACGACGACGAGGGAAAATTAATTATTTATTTCATTTTCCCTCGTCGTCAGTCAAGTTCCCCTCCCACCCCGCCCCACCACTCTTACCTGCACAGGCCACTCCTGTGCATTTGTAGCCTAACAGACCAACGCAAGGAGATCTTATGGGCCCCAGGCTGTCCCAAGACATCCTCAAGGGCCCTTCGATACTGTTGAAGCTCAGGAACCATCCAAAGCCTCCTCAGGTATGAGTGATTTGAGACCCACTAGGTTGACAATAAATCTAAGGCTGTAGTCCAGCTGTAAGGGTAAAAGTGGGATTCTGACAGTGAGGTTATTAAGGTTGCGCATAAGACGTTTTTCAACAATCTCCAGGACTCTGTCCTCGTTATTGCCCGAGAGCTCCCCACCGTATGAGGTCGCCTATATTTCAAGAGTTGGTGCTATTGGGCAAAAAAAAGATCTGTGTTACGACCTCATAATGCCCCCAGAATATTGTTCTAATTTGAGCCTGCACTTCTGAACATGGAGGGGACTAATCAAAATGCTCTGTGAGCGTGACCCTGGTATCAAACACCTGGACTCTCTCCAGCAGTACGCCATTAAGAATCTGATTAGGACGGGTTATTGGACATGGGTTGAATACCATGTACATGGTTTTGCCAAGGCCCCTCTGTTTGCAGAAAAACCCACACCCATCCATAAGCTTCTGAATCCCCATTGGAGATTTTGAGATCAGGAGGGTATCATCCGCAAAAAGAAGGGCCGCGACCTTCTCTCCTGCTAGGCTTGGGGCTTTGTTCTCACATTTCTCTAACTGTGACACCAGGTCGTTTATATAAAGAAGAAAAAGTGCTGAGGCCAACACACACCCTTGCCTCAAACCCCGTTTAACTGGAATGGGGGCTGTCAGTTTGCCCTGGGACTCGCATCTGACCTGGGCAAAATTATTAGTGTGTAACCTAACAATGATATTCAAGAGGCATGGTGGAACCCACATTTCCGCCATCACATTCCACAGGGACTCCTTGGGCCCAAGGTCAAACAGACGGAAGGTCCACTTAGATCATATAGAGTCTACCTCCCCCCAAGGTAATGTGCTTCCAGTAGAGCAGTTGAAGGCAGAGCACCTGGTAAATGGTTCCAATACCATCTCTGAAGTCGGCTTGTAATGTGGTCAGCCCACCAGAATCAGTTATCCACTCACGCAACCTATCCAAAATAATCTGGCTGAATAATTTTTGTGAGCTATCAATGGGATTGATGGGCCTGGAGGTTAAGAGCCTGGAACCCTCCTTAAAAATTGGGACGATCTCAGGCCCAGCCCAAGCAGGAGGCATGGGGCGACAGTCATTATAGCATTAAAAAATAGAGAGAAGTAAGGGCACCAGACATCCCATGCATCTTGAAGGGGTCTCCAGGGACCTTATCCAACCTTGGTGCTTTATTTGGAGTAATCCATTCTAAAGGTTTGCTGATCTCAGTGCTGGAAATAAAACAGACATTTGGGGCCTTGGGTTCGAAATCAGAGACAAACATGGAGATCCTACTAGCTTTACAGCCCCTGTCTTCATCCGTCTGTCCAGAGGGTGCATACCCAGTCGGCAGCAGAAATACTATTAGCCAGCGGAGCATGGTCGTCAGAGCCACCACTAGCAAGAATACACCAAAAGGAGCGGTATTCTTTATCTTTAACGGCACCCAGCATGGAATACCATTTTGCACACTCCCAAGCTCTTTTGGTGCTAAGAATCATTGCTTTATAAGATACCCAGACTTCCTGAATCACAATTCTATTCCCAGCTTCTACAGCTCTAGAGTGGTCATGCCTGGCTATTCTGCAGGATTTAGAGTACCAGGAGGATTATTTTTTCCTTTTAGGGATAGTCCTGGTTTCTACTAAAAATAGATTCCTTAGGGAAGCAAACATAATTATGGATAGAGCTAAGTCTCAACAAGGAATCTGCTTGCACCAGAGGCGTCCTCTCAGCCAGCATAGCATAAAGACCCATGGACACTACCTCAAATACCTTCATCAAAGCTTCCTTAAATTCCACCAGAGAGCTCTATTTAAGCCTGCAATGGTTATTAGTAGGAAGAAGCCCCCTGTCAAATAATTTGTTAGAGGACTTCGCAAGAGAAGTGCCAAGAGCCCCCAGCATTAAGACCAGAGCATTGTGGTCACTGTCTTGGCAGGGAGTCACAATCATATAAATCATAGAGGGCCAGAACCTAATATCCGACAGGATGTAGTCAATAAGACTGGAACAATGTAAACAATTAAACATGTGTCTCCCCTCTTTGTCAGAACTGGATCTTCCTTTACACGCTCGGAGACCATTGCTGAGTGTAAAAGCATTTAGTTGTAACACAACAACAAACCATTTCTTAACAGGGGGGAAGTGTGAGACTGGGAACTGATCAGACTTGATCCTCCTCACCAGTAAGGACCTCAAAGGATGAACTCAGAGGCTCAAATTTACAATTAAAATCACCTGCTGCAATTTTAAAATAATCTACGGCTGTGACAGCCATATGTAATCCAATCAGATCTATGACCTGCAAGTCGGCTCCCTTGCCCCCAGGCCTGCAATAGACGTTGGATATAAAATAAGTACCACCAGGTGGAAATGTCAACTAACACACTGCAGATCAGGACAGCCCAAGTCTGTCACTTTAGAAACACAAAGCAAAGTGTTTTTTTATTGTGATTGTTAACCCCCCCAATGGTTTGCCGTTCACAGTAGAAATTGCAGCCAGAGAAAAATTAACAAAACCCATTCGAAACGGTGGGAAAAAAGACCAAGTGTCCTGGAACAGACAGATGTCAAATGTGTCAATGAACGGACTTCATTTGGGGCATTAGAGTTTGGACACTATTCCAGCCAAATTCCAAGAAACAATTTTAGATTGGATATGCTCACTGAAAAGGGCCGCGTCTGAGACTACGGGAGATGTGGGGAGCAATCTATCAGTAGTTGAACCAATTGGTGGAGTAAGTACATCCCTCACCTCCTCAGGCCTGTTGGCGGCACTGTCATCTACGATTAAGGTTGGGCATCAATCTATACTGCCCAGTCTTGACAGAGGAAGGAATCTATTGCAGGTAGTGACAGAATAACCATGTGGTTCGTCTGCCCTGGCAAGCGAAGGCCCAGACCCTACCCGTTGCCTGGGTTGCAAATGTTTGTATAGGAAGCCCAGGTGGATGATATTAATAACATGTGAACCCTGGCACCATACTTAACTAGAAGATAAGCCAACCCTAAACTTTTACAATTAATAACCACACAATCCCCACTGATGTTTTTGGGCAAGGAGCCTACCCGCCAACCTTTCTTACAAATAAAATGTCCTCATATTCTGAGATTCTAAAATCCATATGCCGAGTCAGCCAATGGCACACCTTATTTTTGAGTTGTGCTGTTGATTCCTCCCCCAAGGCTTTTTGTGGTGGTACTCCTGTCAGGACAGCTACGTAGGGGGAACAGTCAGGGGGAAGGTTTAGGCAGGACTGGGGTGGAGGATTTGGCATCGGAGTTACTTCCACAGGTAAACAGACTATGCATGACTTTGGGAGCATCCTGGTGGCCCTGGAGCCTTCTTCGCCTACTTAACCTCCGTCAGACTCCAAGGGACACGTGGCACCTGAGACTGACAGTGTTGTGGGCCGGCCTTTAACATCAGATGTCCCTAAGTACGGCAATGGGAGGCTGTCACCACGAACCATGCTAGTGGTCAAGGGCATGACAACTCTGGCAGTTGATGGATGAGCAGGAGCCTGCTGGACTAATGCAATATTCCCATATTCCCATATTAAATTAACTGGCTAATGGGGTTTTCTAGAGAACATATCTTATAAACCAAATTGGTAACACAGGCATTCACCAATAACATAAATGTGTCCAAAATGCAGTCCCAGCTAATAACAGGAAGCGCACAGTCACCTTCACCGGCCTCAGGTAGACCCCGGCCAGGATGCAGCGGAGAGGGTTCTGCATGGTTCATGGGTCCATAAGTGGGCCTGAGTCATGTGGAAACTTTAGAGCAAGCCCCCTTTGGGGCTTTGTGCTTCCTCTTCGCAATGGGCTCACTGTGACTACGATTCATAACATCAGGGGTGCGAGCCTCAGAAGTAACAGGCGAAGGGTTGTCGCATGCTGCAGCTACAGAGGGCAGTGGGCCACGGTTACCTGATGGGACTTCACCGTTTGAACCTGGATGCAGCCCCACTGGACTCCCGAAATGGCTGCTGGGCCTGCCCCCAAGTTCAAGAAAAGGTGCCTCTCTGCTAGATCTATTTCTTTGGTGATAATACCAACTGCACGCACCAAGAAGGAGTCAAGAGTTGTGCATTCAGACGATTTATGGGTGACGGTATCTTGGATCCCCGGTAACTTCTGATTAACCCCTGGTTCCTCCAGACACTCAAGGGGTGGCAAAGAAGAAAAGGGAAGGTAAACTCACCAATCCAGCGGCCAAGAGGGGTAGCCCGGCCCAGCCTTGTCTGGACCGGTGCAGACGGGCTCACCCTTAGCCAGGGCTCATCCCACGCTGCAGGAGAGCCGGAGTGTGCTTTTAGCGTGGTGTCAATGGGTGGCCCGTCCCCTTCCCAAACCATTGCAGTACCTCCTGGTGCTGAGGGTTGTGGCGGTGTAAGTCCCGTTCCTGGGGACTAGAAGCACTTATGGAGGCCTGCCCCCCCTCCTGCTACAAACAATGTATATGTACAAAGTACAAATATATATTTCAGAAAACAAGTGACAGCATCCCTATTTCCTCCAGCCACTAGTGATGACAGTCAGTGACAGGCTCAGGCAGCCCCTTAGGTCTCAACACAGTTCTCTGATTCCAAACAAAAGCCACAGATACTCTTGCAGAGTTGCAAAGGTGATTTATTCCATACAATGGCTCTCCACCCAACATGTTTGGGCCAAACGTCTTGCGTACGAGTCAGATGGTGTTGTCAAGACATATTACTAATACAAAAATCGGGACACCAAACACAAAGAAAGGACAATAGAAAAATGTGAAGCTGAATTCCATGAAATAACAGCAGCCATTTTGGTGTACGTTGGCAATATACATCAAACCTTGAATCACTCATCACTATGTGAACCAACCATTTATTTGACGCCTAATCCCTGAATTGACATATAATCTCATGTTACATATCTGCTCATTAGGTCCATTCATTACTACTTTCAAATTAATAATTTCCATGCTGTTTCAACATAAATAAAACAAATTCTATTTAGCATCGCTGTTGCTTAAGCATACATTTCAAACATATAATTATGCATTTGCACACACATAGCATTCTTTGTTATCACCTCATATTGTCAATGTTTTTTCACATCAATCACTATTCATCTATAATCAATAAAGCTCTGTTCCCTAAACTAATCCCGCCCAAGTGGGCCTGGGCGATTATAGGTCTAACCCAATAAAATATGACAATAGTGTTCTGCTTGTTTCATAAATTGAAGATCAGAAACTATACCCTGACACTAACTCTGTCATGGATAAGTGATCATGATAAGATGTATTAATGAAAATAAACCACATCAAAGCCCCAGTTGGCAAATAAATATTGTTTTATCAATGGTCACACTATATAAAACCAAAACACATTGAAAATAAAGAATGGGGTAGATCCCAAATACAAAACTGTGCTTAGCTTCATAATCTGATGCAGCGAAGTCACCCCGGTGTTCTAAAATAAAAACAAATAAAACCATTAAAATTCTGGTACAAGAACTTCATCACTCCTGAGTGTGTACCTGAATGAGAGGTGCTACTTTTGTGCTTGGTTCTTAGTTGGGCAACCAATGGCTGACAGTGCCATTCCTTCATTCTGTTGTCATTAGAGTGTTCCCTCAAATCCCTTATTGTGTCCCTGAGCACTGATATAGGTGAGTGGCATGCTAGAGTAAACCTGGACCTGCTTTGGACACCCTCCACCTCACTCTGCTTTTGTTGCCTTTGAAGCACCCCCCAAAATCCCTGATTGTGACCTTGAATACTAATATGGGTGAGTGTGGTGAATGTGTAAACCTGGACATGCATGTGAAACCCTCTGCCTCATACTTTGGCCTCCATTGGAGTGCTCTTTCAAATCCATGATTGTGGCCCTGAGAGCATCCAGTCAATCACATTGTGTAAAACATTTCAAAAAGTGAATGCCAGCGAGTTTTACCAAATACATACAAAAATGTGAAACCTTTAAATCCCATCCTGCATTTTTTTTATAATGCAAATATCTCAAAAACTACTGTACATATTTATACAAAATTAAACAAAACATGCTTTATGAATAAAGTTCTAAATTCATGAAAGTTTTGGTTTAAAACCGTTCAGTGGTTTCTGCTCTATTTTCGACAGAATTCCCTATAGGAGCAAAAATAGGAAATTATGCACTTTTTCAACAACATCTTTAACTTTTTTCCCATGGATGAATCTTCATGAAACCTGCCATGCTGAAATATAGCTGATTGAGTTGAAAGATTGCAGGCTTCATGCAAATTCATCCTTGTGGTGAAAGTTATCAGCAAATCAAAAAATGCCTTTTCAATAAAAAAAAGTGCAGCTAAACCCAATTATACAGTGCTGACACTGTGTAATAAATATATTTATGCCATGGCAGTGAAAATAAATGTGACCTAATAACATGTTATTAAGAACAATTTTAATAATAAAGACACAAGTACAAATTTCTTACTGCAGTTCCAAGGTCAAATGCAAGTTTATTACCACCACAGTACCTCAAAAGTGAAATAAGAAAATCCCTTTTCACTGCATCACAAATTACATGTAATAATTACTTCACACATGGAATTAACATTCCTAATAGTCACCATAGTGAGTTTACTGTGCTCCAAACATTTAACCTATTGCTTCCTTGTTTTGTGTAAATTAATTTGTTAAAACAAGCACACAAATGTTAGGGCATACACCATACATGCGGAGGAGCAGAATATAATGTGCTAATTGTTAGCATTGTTGAAGCAGGAAAGGGGCATCATGACCAGTGATGGCCGGTGACATTTCAAAGTAGTGGGGTTTAAAAATTGTGGATGAGTTTTAAGTAGTAAGCCAGCAAAAGGAGGGACCCCAAATGACATGAGGGTGGGTTCTGGGGTTGTCCCCACTAAGAAAAGTTTGAAAAAAAGAGGGGCGAATGGCATACTTTAGAGCTACAATTAATATAAAAAATTGTGAAAAGCAAGATGTATAAGGCTATTCTGAAAGTCTTGTCTTAAAATATTTAAAACATTAAAGATGACCTCATATTGTACTGCATTAAATATGTTCAACAGCTCTTACCTCCCTCAACAAGTCTATCTGGGTGAGTTAAATTTGTTAGGAGTGTTTATGAGGGGGCAGTATTGAGAACTCTGGAGCTGAGCGCCAATCAGTGGCTCATAAAGGTGTTCACACAACAGGCACATTCAATCCTTGGCTTCCCTGCAGAGCTCCTTGAAAATGGTAACGTGCCAATTGTGGAATCGCACTTGAGGGAGGTCATATGGCTGTCAAAATATGTACAGCAAAAAAGGAAAAGAGAATGCAGTTCTCACAGGTGACTGGAGTAGGCATGTTTTGTGTGCAAGGGAAATAGAAAAGTGGAGGAGACGAAAGGAAGTATGCACCAAAAGGAGAAAATGATAACAGTTGAAGAAGAAATGGACCGCTTGAAAGGTATGCAGATGCAAGATTCCAGAAATATATGGGGAGAAAAATGGGTGCACGTTTCAAAAGAGACTGCAGAGGAAAATGGTGTGAAAAGAGGATTAGAGTGATTGAGACACTCTTAAGAACATTGCCACTCACACAGAGCTTAGTAATATTTAATTCGAAGTGCTTCACTCCTTTTAAAGACCCCCCAGCTTCCATTCCACAAAAAGCTGTTTTAATTTTCACCTGGTTTTTGCTTAACATGAATTGATTCGACAAGGAATTTGGTCATTTTTTTTGTTTTTATAATGAAGATGCCAAGAAGTTGCTGTGTGCTCCATGTGATGCTACATAAATGTAATAAAGCAATTGTGTTTAATAATATTGATAATACACGTTATCACAAAATGGGAATAAATACCCTATAGCAGATGAGTTTAAAATCATTTTGTCCATCTTCCAAGGTTCATTAAAGGCCCATCTAGAAAATAACTTGTCTATGAAACAAGTGAATTAGAGCCATTGCTGACCGGCCAAAATCTGCCAAACAAAATAATTGAATTAACCTTGCCACTCAAGCAAGACTCATGTTTATAAAACAGCCTTTCCACTGCCTGTGACGTGACCTTAAACAGAAGAAGCGAAGAGCGTGTCACTGCAGACACATGTACCACTATAGAAATGGAAAAAACAATGAAAGCTGGAATAATTGATGAGGGAGTCCGGCACACAGACAACAAACACCCATGAACTCACAAGCATGGAGAGGCACAAACACATGCATGACTGCACACACAAACACACACCAACACATGAATGCCTTTATACACAGTGCACACTCAGACACAGGCAAACATTAACACACACAAATCTAGACATGCACAAACTTACTTTAATCTTGATCAGCGAAAGATGCTGACAGCAGACTGAGCCCAGGATACAACTATTCAGATTTAACGCTCCTGTCCTGTTAAGCATCCACGTCTTCCATACCAGTGTTTCAACTTTTATCTGGAGGCCTGTTGAGGGTCAGGCCAGGGTGATTGCAGGACTCCACTTCTGTCTCCCTCATGCACAATACTATCATTGGTAATGCAGGTGAAGAGAAGAGATCATTGCATTCAGCTCAAGGGGGTGAACATGGCCAATCATTGCATAGCTTCACAAGAAAGCTTTACAGTGATTGGCCATCTTATCTTATGCCGATTTGTAGAGTATGTAGCTACCCGAAGGCTTCCCAGCCCTGTGTGAGTCAAAACCTGCACCTTCAAGTCTGTCAAGTTGTGCTAGGATTTATTCGAGTAGAGCTAAGTTTTGAGAAGCTTTCTGAATTTGCTTTCATTGGGCTCAGTTCTCAAACCAATTGGCATTGAATTCCATAGTTTAGGGGACAGGTAGGAGAAAGATCTTCCACCCCATCTGGCATTCTGAATACATGGAACCCCCAAGAGGCCTGTATTATGAGATATTATACTCCTGTTCGTGGTGTAGGATGTGAGAAGAGCCCTGATCATGCAGTGTCCCCTGTAACTAATTGCTCTATGAGCCAAACATAATGCCTTAAATGTTATTCTCTTCTCCAGTGGGAATCAGTGCAAGGATAGCAAGACACTTTTGGCTGAGGAGCATTTGGGTAGCATGAAGATGGTTCTGGCCTCAGCATTTTGCACCACTTCCAGTCTTCTTAAAACCGATTGGGGTGAGTTCTGTTACAAGGAGTTCCCATAGTCCAGGCGTGACATGATCCACACCATGATCTGCGAACCTCCCACCCCGGCACTGACTCATGTGTGCAGCCTACACCTAACTTCTAAGACAATCCAGACACTGCTTGCTTGCTGTTTATATTTGTAAACAGCATGAGAGCAGTGCCAGGATTGGCTCAGGCAGTCAAACCCATCGCTCATTAGGAGATTGGGGGCTAAGGCGGTGCTTCTCCCTGGCTTCCATAATATTGCCCAGGTAGGAGAGTGGAAAAGTGTGCATGTCGGGCTAAGCACAACAAGCCACCAGTCCAACCTGACATGCGCACTTCACTTTAGAACTGCTTATCTGTACTCATTGCTTCCTTAACCAAGCCCCAACCCCGCCCTCACTCTGAGACAGAAGAGCACCCGGTCCACAACTCAAATAAAAGAGCACAGCGTCCGGTAAGAATAAAAACACATAATTAAAATACAGGAAAAGGACACTGTATAATGAGTATGTGTTGGCTCCCAATGGGCAGGGGGTCAATTCCTTTCTGCCTCAATGGAGCAGCCATCCCTGATCATGACTCACTCAACTCTTCATCTCTTGTAAGCCATGGCCCCTCCCCACACTCAACAATGGCATTAAATTGCATATTACACTCTGCACATATGAATGTGTACTATTTATCTTCATAGTACATGGATGTAGAGTTAAAAATTGCAATGTATACCTACCTATATCTAGAACCTTTCACAACATTTTGTAAGTCGACATTCTGGCGATCATACTTTTGGGCTTGATACTGACATACAATCCTTGTCAATATTCACTAATGTACAAACTTGTGAGTGTTCTCCAACTTCTTGGTAGGTAACTGTTGTGAAGAAAGGAGGTCAAGTTTATCTTCTTTAACTTTATTTTCCAAGCATAATTTACACAGGCCCACATACAATCAGCGGTAAAACATGACCAGCCACCAGGAGTCGTAATCGCAGTCACACACAATATTCTTATGCGTCATATAAATACCTAACTAACATTCCATCTATTACGTGTGGCACAAAGTAGGTACTGATGGGACAGTGACCTCGTGCAAGTGTTTATGTGAATGTATGAGGGTTAGTAAGTGTGTTACATGTATTACTGAAAGAACGTTGTATGAACGATTGGATGCAGGAATGTATAAATGTAATGTGTTGGTTAACGACATGTGTGTGAATTGTATACAACAGTAACAATCCAGGATTACCCCCTTTTCTATACCTGACCGGAGATCTAGCCTAACAGATACAGTCACAGTGGCCGCAGGAGTAAATTGAATTTGGAGGTGTAAAATCCATTGATACAAAATGTATTAATCTGGATCAGGGAATAAACGCCTGCAAATCAGATTTTTTTACAACATGTAAAGTTTACTAACCATGGACATAATACTACGTCAGCGCTAAATGTACTATCTTTTACCCAGTACACCAAGGATAAAAGAGAAGAAAGTGTTTGCAATTTAATTCCACAAAATGGAAAAATTGAAATACAGCCTTCAAGTGCATATTAGACTTTTTCATCGGCTTTCTCATTTCGAAAGCGATAGAGTATAAGTGAGGCTTATGTAAGAGTCGCTTTTTGTAACTCTCTTGTAGTGCAAGAGCCTGCTCCATATGTACCAGGCAGCACTAAGCCACTTTTTTTGGCTTAATGGTGCCTTGTAAATATTGTTCCCTTTAACACAGTTTTCTGCGTTAAAGGGGCGTGCAATGAGTGTTGCTGGGGGCGTTCCCAGCAACATCCATGGCTTTTTGACACAGCCCCAGATTTGCGAGAAATCGTAACTCTGAGGTAATGCCAACAACGTATGCCTCCCCAGGGGAGGTGTAAGGGAGGCACAATGAGGAGAAATATCTTTATTTCCCCTTGTTTTTCCTTTTTCTATGTGTGCTGCGTTCTGCAGCACACATAGAAAGAGGAAAAAGCCTCTTGTGGTTGTTTTTGTGCAGGAAGCTTTCCATTCCTGCACAAAAACAATCATCCAGCGAACGCAGGCACCCTTGCTCCATGGTGCAAGGGGGCCTGCGTTGGCCCACAGCAGCCCATTGTGCGCTGGCGCAGGGGAAAAGGACAGGAATGCGCCGTTTCTGATAGATACGGCGCATTCCTGCCCGTTTCTTTTGCCATAGTGCAGCGCAGCAGGAAGGCCTGCGGCGCTGCCCTACGGCAAAAAAATACATAAATGAGGCCCGGTATGTTTTGACTCTTTGTATCTCATTCTAAATAGTCTAACATTTTGTGAGACACAACTGTGTCAAAAGGCAGGGAGTATTGTTCTAATATTGTGTTTATTGTACAGAAGCAGAACTGTGCGACTCCCCAGGAACTAAAGGCACTTCAAATAGGGTCTGTGTCATGGCTCCTTGGGAGTCCCTGGACAGTCAAGAAGGCGAGGGTGGGAAAGGTTACAGTCTCTCTGGATGTAGTACAAATGGTACAGTTGGCACTTAATAATGCTGTTTATGAACAGCCGAAGCTCTGTTCCCCAAGGACACCCTCATTTCCTCCTGATTATTAGGGCTCCTGATTACATTAAAATCTTACAGCATCTGCCTTCCGCATTGAAAATAGCACAGCTGACGATCAGGCAAAGCACTTCTTTTATCCCCTGATTAAATGCCTTGCAGGCAAAGAGAGAACTGCCTTCGTACACATTGCCCAGTCAAAGCGTCTCAGCTGCCTTATAAAATTGAGAGTGCCGCTCACTTTCCATTCCCATCTAATCATTAATGTCTCTGCTGAGACTGTCAATTTATTTGCAATTAGTGCTGACATTTTTGTGATCTGGGCACCTATCACTGAAATCTGGACTGTGACTACCAGCTCATTTACATGAGATAATGACTTTCCATTTCATGTAATGGCTTTCTGTCACAACCAACATGTGCCAGATCTGAGACAGTAACCTATAGAGTTTGCAGGAATGAACTAACCCTGGATGAAACCGTGAAGCAACGTGCTTTATTTTGGACACACACGAACAGAGCGACTTTATGCGTTCTCGGCTGCTTGTGATTATTTTCATATTTGAACCTACTGCATTTGCTTTAATATGTTTTAAATCTGAGCACAAATATACAAATTTGCAACAAAAAATGTAGAGCTGCTATAAAAGAATATGTTCTTTACCCCAGGCTAGCTATTAAGCATATATTTCCTAAAATATCTTTCACGAACCGGCAATGGTAAACACCTCCCACACGTGCGAGTGGTCCTTATCCCTCCCCGCCGACCTAAGCACCCTTCTACTTTATTGAGTAGACTTATGGTGCAAATCGGCCGCATTTTATTATATCTCGAGTAACACATGATTTATCAGAAAACACATTACTTGGTCATTGTAACCGTAGCATAATTGGACAGTATTTACACAGTCATTGTCCCCACTATTACTTTGACAGCATGACTTGGCCCAGCTATGTGCGATGATCCCTTAGCAGGTGTGTAGTAGTTTCTCTAAAAGCTTGTTATCTATCTTCCCTGTACTATGTATGATGTCACTGTCATGGTAATAGAATGTGTTAGTTTCAATGCCAGGAGCCAGTTAGTTCCTGGAAGCTGTGGAGATGAACAGTCATTAAAGTATGTGCTCTTACACTTACCTGCCTCAGTGTAATCACTACAAATTTGGCGACGAGTTTGACTGTTCCTCTATCCACCCACGTGTGCAGCACTCTCCTGTGTTTTGAGTCTGCAGTCTGGCAATTTCAACTGGTTTTTTCGTTCTTCTGGAGCCATCTACGCAAGTCTCTTCCTCAGTTTTGCCGAAGTTTCTTCCTCTTGAGACGTCGCATCGTAAAGGGAAGAGTGGGTGAACCATATTCCAAATCGTACGCTTTCACCCTGTTGCTGACAAGCTTCTTTCAACTTGTTCTGTTTCCCGATGCTGCGAGTTTTCCAAGAATTATGGGGAAGAAACCGTGAGTTGTACTTTCAAGTTTTGCTGCACGTTGTGGTTTCTTCCTGATGTGCTGGAAATGGAGCGCTGTAGTCATTTGCTGTGCCTGAGGATCAAGATCTCCTGTACTGTCTGCACAGAGGTTTACTGGTATGGAGATCATTTCTTCACAACAGCCCTCTCCTTCTGATGACGTGTTGGAATGCTCTGTGGGAGTTGGCGAAGACGAGCGACACGTCACAGCTGCAGTCTCCGCGCACGTCATTTCTTGCTTCCTTAGTGAGAGGAAGCGACGCGCATTTCACTCCGTCTTTTCCTGCGCTGCTGAAGGTTTTCCTGGTGAAGGTAAGCGGCGCAGTGTGTTCTACGTCATCGGGCGCGGACCCCACGTACGTCAACCAGTTTCAGCCTACACAGCCGAAGGATTTCCTTAGGAAGTGGAGCGGCGCATCTAAGTATTCTTCCGTTTGCCTCTTGGGAGCTGAAATTGCCTATCAGCCTCCCGAAGTTACTTTGGTGCCTCGTAGGCAGTAGTGGTGGATGCGGAAGTCATTAGTGGAAGACGTGGACATTGAGTCTTTGTGGTGCTGCTTAAAAGGGGAACATTTTCTTGCAGAAATACAGCGTGAGTGGATCCTCCTTACAGAAGACCAATTTTCTTCAATTGACTCTTCACGTGTTGTTTTATTTCGTTTTTCTCATCGTATTTTGCATATTATTTTGGTGCTTTGTAATTAAGACTATTAAGCCAACGAGCTCTCAATTATAACAGCTATTGTCCAAACGTACATGCAAATTTTAATCTTTCTTGTTTTACAGGTGGACTTTTAATATTTCTATATTTTATTGTAATTTTAATTTTGTGACCTTATGTTCAGTATGCAGAATGTACAACCTCCTCCACCCTTTTTACAGCTTCCAGGTGATCCACCAGTTAGGTGGAAGGTTTGGTATAGAGCGTTTGTGAAATACTTAGGTGCTATGGGGGGTACAAGATTTAGTGCGGAGAGGAAACATTTCATTCTAGAGCATAATTTAGGGTTTGAGGGACAAGCTGTCTTAGAACATCTTCCTCCTCTAGATTTAGTTGAAGGAGAAGATGAATTAAATGAATTTGACCAAGCAGTGAAAATGTTGGAGAAGCAGTTTGATGTAGAAAGTAGTTTAGTCATAGCCAGACATAAGTTTTTTACAAGAGAGCAAGACAACGATGAAAGTATTGTGTCTTACGTGGCAGCTTTGTGCATCCTTGCTCCAGAGTGTGAATTTGAGCATTTCACCTCTAAACTCATTCGTGATCAAATTGTTGTTCATTGTAGAGATAAGAAAGTTCAAGAAAAATTACTTACTCTAAAGAACCCTTCTTTACAAGAAACTATTACCATAGTCAAAAGTATTGAACTTTCTCAAAAAGCCTCGAGAGAGCTTAAACCCGAGAAGAATGTTGTTGGTATTGTGAAGGACCGTAAAGATCAAGTTGACAAAGCACAGGGAGATAAAGACAAACCTCCGTCTGAGCAAAAAGGGAATAGGTACGTCCCTATCAAATCTGAGAAAACAGGATCCTACTCTAAGAACGTGTGTACAAAATGTGGGTTTCCTACTCATTTTCCGAATTCCAGGATGTGTCCTGCTAAGAATGCGTCTTGTCGCAAGTGTGGCAAACAAGGCCATTTTGCCAAAATGTGTGGGTTTTGTGGCAGCGTTAATGTTGTGTATTCTGAAGAAGAAAAGTCTGATCCTGTGTGTGAGGTTGTGAGTTCGTTAACTGATTTTGTAGTTGCTGTCAAAGATGATTCTGAGGATTGTGTCGATCCTGTGGTTGATGTGTTAGTGGATGGTAAGTCTCTTCAACTGTTGGTGGATTCAGGAGCACGTATGACCATGATTACTGAGGAGTTGTTTGAGAGATTCTGGGGGAACAAAACTCTCAATCCACCAGACAGAAGTCCTGTTTCTTATGAAGGAAGGAAGATTGATTTAACGGGGTTTTTTGTAACATCTCTTGTTTTTAAGGACAGGCATATTCAGGGGAAGGTCTATGTGGCTAAGAAAGGACTTAATATTCTTGGTTGGTACCATCAGGGCTTGTTTGGAATGACACTTAGACCTGGGATGCTAGAGCAAGTCTCTGTGGTTGATGATTCTTCTCAAGGTGAGAGTTTGGTCTCTTGGTCTAACAGATTTGTGAACGTTTTTGGAGACAGATTGGGATGTATTAAAGGCTTTAAGCATTTTATTAAAGTCAAGGATGATGCTGTCCCAATTAAGCACAAGTTACGCAATGTGCCGTTTAGTGTCAGGGATGATTTGTCAGCGGAACTCAAGAGAATGTGTGAGTCGGGTGTCATTGAACCTATTGAGTCCTCCCTTTGGTTGTCCTCCTTGGTGGTTGCACGGAAAAAAATGGGAGTCTAAGAGTTTGCATAGACTTGCGCAGTTTGAACAAGGAGATCTGGGTAGACTCACATCCCCTACCCAGCATAGATGATATTCTTTCAAAGTTTGCGGGTGCAAGATACTTCTCCAAAATTGATCTAGCCTCGGCTTATCATCAGGTTGAATTAGACCCGGTTTCTAAGCCTTTGACGGCTTTTGTGTCACCTGTAGGGACATTTCAGTTCAGAAGGATGCCGTTCGGTTAGCTTCGGCGGCCTCAGTTTTTCAACGGATTATGGAGAAGGTTTTGGAAGGTGTCACGGACATAGTGGTGTTCCAAGATGACATTTTGGTGGCTGGTAAGTGCAAAGACTCACATGACAAAACTCTTGCTAAGGTTTTGGAGAGATTTGAGGGAAAAGGAATTGTGGCAAACAAACTCAAGTGCGTTTTGGTGTAAAATCTATTGAGTATTTGGGGCATCGGATTTCTGGTGAGGGTATTGTACCAAGAGACGGTCTTATTGAGGCCATTGCCAATGCTCCTTGCCCTACTTCCAAGGAACAGATGTCTTAATTTCTGGGTGTTTGTGAGTTCTACACAAAATGTATTTCTAATTTTGCTGCTAAGACTGTACATTTGAGAGGTCTGCTGAAGAAAAAAGCCACGTTTTTATGGGATGACGCCTGTCAGGATGAGTTTTCTCAGATTAAAAAGGAACTGGGGTCGTGCAAAATTCTTACACCTTTCCATCCCCTCTATCAGTGTACTGTATCTGTTGATGCCAGTTTAGATGGTTTGGGAGGCATGATTTGTCAGGTCAAACAGGGTAACGAATACACTGTGGGTTTTACCTCTCAAGCGTTACGTTCAAGTGAAAAAAATTATTCAGTCATTGAACGAGAGTTGTTGGCGTGTTGTTGGGCTGTGGAAAGATTCAAATGTTTTTTGTGGGGTCAAACCTTTAGTCTGCTTACCGACCACAAACCCCTCATTCCCATTCTCGAGGGCAAAATTGTCAAAGATCATACTTCGAGAATTGCAAGGTTAAGTTCAAAGTTGTTACAATATAACTTTGACGTTGCTCACATACCTGGTGGAAAAAACACCAGGGCTGATTTCCTTTCTGGGTCTCCTTTACCGCTGGGAAAACAAGATTTTGATGACGATGCAGACGAAGAATGTCTCATTGCTGCAGTGGATGCTTGTAGTGTGGGTTGTTTCTCTGAACGTGAGTGGTTCTGTGGGATGGAGTCTGATGTTGTTCTCAGGAGAGTTAAAAAGTTCATTGTGTCTGGGTGGCCCAAGGAAAAACATTTAGAAAGTGATCTTCATCCATTTTCTAAAATTGCTGATGAGCTTACTTTGGAGGGTGGAGAAATGATCATGCGGCGGGATAAATTTGTTCCTCCTGAGTCACTTAGAGCACGCATTGTCGATTATGGCCATGAGGGTCATCTTGGACAGACGAGTACTAAAAGGGGGATTTGTGGTGTGTATTGGTGGCCTTCCATGGACCGACAAATTAATGATGTTGTGGAGGGATGTGTGACTTGTTGAACCAGCGACAAAGTTATGAAGATTGTTTCTCCTCCTGTGCAAGAGGTGGAAGTTCCCAACGGTCCTTGGTTGAAGCTAGCTATCGATTTTGTGGGACCTTTCAATGTTTTGCCTAACAAATACAAATTCGCTTTGGTTGTTGCTGATTACTTCAGTAATTGGTGGGAGGTTCAAATTATGACCGATCCCAATTCTCAAGAAGTCATCAAGTTTCTTCAAAGTCTTTTTGCAAGAGAGGGTTTCCCTAAAGAAATGGTTTCCGACAATGGGGTACAATTTACTTCCAAAGAGATGTCTGATTTTTGAGTCAGTCCGGAATTGTTCATCTGCGTGTGGCTTTGTATCACCCACAGGCAATGGTTTCATTGAGTGCACTAACCGTATTCTAGTTGAGTGTGTTCAGTGGGCTGTTTCTTCTAGAACTGATATCAAGGAAGCCGTTCAGAGCATGTTGTGGGCACATTGCACAACTCCTAGTCCCATCACGGGCTCCAGCCCCTTTGTGCTTCTTAGGGGTAGGGAAGCTTCTTTTCACATGTGTCCCGCTTGGATGAAGAAGTGGGGTTTACTGACAAAGTGTGGGGAGTTTCAAGCAGAGGTTGGGTTGCATTCTCAATCTGTTGTCCCGGTTGTGGATAGATTACAAGTCTAGTGTCTGTGTGGGAGATTGGGTGAGAATTAAGTCTCCTCTTAATGTTTCTAAAGGTTTGTCAAAATTTGGTCCTTCTGTTAAAGTGGATGCTACTTCGCGTTTTGCTGTAAGAGTAAATGGGAAGAATTGGTGGAACTTATCTAGGATTTACAAGGTTCCCAGGAGGGTGGTGTTGCAGTTAGGTCTTGAGTCTGGTGATGCTGCTGATTCTCAACCAGCACAGATTAGACCAGCTCTTAAACTGAGTTTTCTGCAACCCTCACGGTTTACCAAGCCTTCATTGAAATATGTCCCTCCACGCAGGAATGGTAGGATAAGTGTTCCGCCTAATCGACTGAATCTGTAATCTGTTCTACATTTGCATTTCTAGTGAATTTGTACCTGTGGATTTTCCATCCATTGTTCATTCTTTATTCCTTCTCTTTTGTCATTTTCTAATTTTTTTCTTCCATATTCGGTGTCTTCTCTATCTCTTTGTTTTTTTAAATTTTCTTTTGCCATGGTAAGAAAGGAGATGTTGTAGTAGTTTCTCTTAAAGCTTGTTATCTATCTTCCCTGTACTATGTATGATGTCACTGTCATGGTAATAGAATGTGTTAGTTTGAATGCCAGGAGCCAGTTAGTTCCTGGAAGCTGTGGAGATGAACAGTCATTAAAGTATGTGCTCTTACACTTACCTGCCTCTGTGTAATCACTACAGTGTCCAGTGTTTGCAGCTTCTAGGCTCCCCTTGCTACCGTGATCTGTGTGGGTGGCTGGGCTGCAAGTGCTACTTGACTCTTGCTGACCAATCAACTGCTCCCAGTGCCCCTGCTGTGAGGCATCCCAAGGACACTGTTTGAGCCACTCTTTCTACTGGGCTACTGTTCTTTTGTGTTCATATTTGCGTGCTGTCTCCACTGCCCCCTCTCCCTATTCCCTTGCAGCTCTGACATCCACATTGTGGTGTGGGTGGATGGGCTTTTGTGTGGAGCGGTCAATTGTGCAGAGGGTCCCCGCGCTTTCGCCTATGAACTCTCCCACCTCTAAGCCCCTGCTACTGCATTGGGCGATTCAAAGCACGCCACCTAATCACTGGTGTGCTGTGGTATTCATGTATTCATAACCTAACCTGTTACTAGCAGCCTCTCAGCCTGTTTCATTTATGATAGAATCTTTAGATGTTCTGGAATGTGTATCTTGTGATCTCTGTTGCTTAGAACTTCAATGGTCAGTTGCTGTTGGAGTACATTGTGGATAGGACATTTCTGTTCATAAGAAGAACTTCAATAAAGAAGCTATTTTATACATTGCTGGGGTCATCGTACTTTTTCACACTGGCGACGATCTGGTGAATCTACGAACCTTACTAAGAACCTTTCTCCTTCAAGGCCTGAATTTCTCCAAGAAGCGAAACGTCCTAACACAACTTTGGGTCTGGCCAACCCCAAGGTACTGTTTGCTACTCTGCGCTTTCCTCTGAGCAACTCTAAATTACTGTTTGTCCTGCCCAGAACAAGACTTGTTATTAACCTAAGTGCTCTCGCTTTACCGCATTGCCGTTATCCTGCTCTACCCCTGCATGCTTTCTTTGATTAAGCTGGCTCTGCTTATTAACGATAAGAATTGCAGCGACAGACCTTGACATTATTTAAATAGCGCCATTAGCGATAAAAATTGCAGCGATGGACTTTGGCATTATTCAAATAGCGCCGTTACCTACTCGTGCTACTTCTCTTCTTCTGCCATTGCCGCGCGACTCCATCATCCTCACTACACGTCAAGAAGAGCTGCACTCATCCTGTGTTTTCGTCATCACTGCATCTCTTCCACTTCGACTGCCGCGTGTCTCGTCATCTTTATTCGACGTCAATACGTACGCATTAGCCAACGCACCACGCTCTGTTTGCTGGGTCTCCTTGACAACAGAAACTCCCTGCGCTTGGCTTCTTTGTTGTTGCTACGCAACCTCTGTCAGCTCACGGGCGGATCTACCTGCGGTGCAAAGTTGTATTCATTCAAGAACTTTCATTTTACAATTCAGCTGGCGCTTTCTCCTCAAGGTCAACTTTAAAAACAGAACAACGCTCTATCTACATTATTTTACGGTGACAGGCACACCTGCTTGTCACGCTTTAATTACTGAGCAAGACGGTGACAAGCACACCTACTCGTCACGACCTACATCATCCTATGGTGACAGGCACACCTGCTTGTCACGCACTATTTACCCTGCAGAAAATCGTGAAATTACCAAAAGGTGAAACACAGTGACAAGCACACCAAGTATTGATAACAGACATTTATTATTCAAAGTATATATATATATATATTTTTGATTTCTTTGAGTCTTTGTTATCTTAAACTTATTTACTCTGGTGAAGAACGAGTGTATACAATTTTAAGTCAATGTTAAAATTTAAGTGTTCCTCAACACACATTTTATTTAATTTCACTCTTTGTTGCTTAATTCAAATATGTAAAATGTTACTCCTCCTCCATTCTTCCTCTCAAGCCCTAGTGATCCAAACATACGTTGGTCAAAATGGAAAAAAGTTTTTCTTAATTACGCTCGAGTTTGCGGGGTCTCCCTTAGTGCTGAAAGGAGATCTGCACTACTCTTACATTGTTTGGGTCCTGAAGGACAAGAGGTGTATGAACACCTCCCTGATTTAAGTGAATCAGAGTCTGGTGGCCTCAATGAGTTTGAAGTTTGTTTAAAAAAGCTTGATAATCACTATCTTCCTAAAGTTAGTACTATTTTAGAAAGGTACCACTTTGGAAGACGCGTACAAAAGCCTCAGGAATCTGTGGAGACGTATATAACTGATCTTAGGAAACTTGGTGCCACGTGCAAGTTTGAGGGGTCACTTGAAGAACGTATTCGTAACCAATTTATGTTAGGCTGCAACATTGAAAAAATTAAAAATGAATTGTGGCAGAAAGATGACCCAAAATTAGATGAAGTTGTTTTAATTGCTAAAAGAATTGAGCACTCTCTTGCATGCGTAGAAGTTATGAAGAAAGAGAATGTTGCTTTAAATGAAAAAGGAGTATTGAATGAAAAAGTCCAGAGCGTGACAAAAACCCATTTGAAACATTCAGAACCAATGTCTCATTCTTTTTCATCTCTCAACGCAAAAATGGGGTTTAAAGGAAAATGTTTCCGTTGTGATATGGTTGGTCACTTAGCCAATGATAAGTCATGTCCTGCTCTCGCATCCAAATGTCACAACTGTGGGAAGCTAGGACATTTAGCTAAAGCTTGTTGAGCTCAAAAATACAAAAAGGGAAACGAGTGAAGGAAGTTTCCTTAGACGATGAGAAGAATTCAGATTTTTTTTTTTTTAAAACAATTTTTATTGATTTTCCAAACATCCAAAAAGGGGGTTTCGGTTACATACCCCAGATAGGTAGCAAAGTCACAGTGCAAATCAGGTTATTTATGGCATAGCTGAAGCACCATATGATGTCCAAATCAACTGTTCAGGCACTGCATACTGTCATCAGGATAGGTATTTGCAACCAATGAAAATTCCCATCCCCAACTAGCCCCCCACCCTTCCCCCACTCCACCCCCCCAGGCGTGTCATTTAAGTGCAGGCTGTAATAAGCCAATAGAACTGTTATCTACGTGGGGCGACTAATTTGTATAGGAGGCTGCTGCCCCTGAGTGTCCCTTGGCTTACTTGGCGAGCACCACTACTAAACGTGAGGCCTCAGATCTATGTGATCTTAGAGCTGCTTATGCGTTAGTCCATAGCTGCCCCAGGGTCGCCTACAGATGCATCATCTCCCTCTGCTTCGGGTGATTTAAGTGCCACCACGAGCGCTTCCCAAGCTCTCGCCCGTTCCAGGGCCTTTTTACTCTCGGTTCGCTTTGCTATTTGTAACCTAATCACTCCCTCACATTCTGCCCACTTTAGGAATTCTGCTTTCCACTTTGCTATGCTAGGGCCCTGTTTTGCTTTCCAATGGGTGGTGATGTTCCGTTTGGACAAGAGCAGACCCAGGTCTATAAATTTGCTAGTAATTTTGTTTTTGGACGTGTGGGGAAACCAGTGCAAAATACAATGAGCCATGGTTGGATCCAGGTCTCTATCAGTGAGGTCTGATAATGTTGTTGTTATCTCCTCCCAGTAACTGTCTAGGAACGGGCAACCCCATAACATGTGTTTAAAATCTGCGCTGTCTGTGTTACATCTCGGGCAGGCCGCTGATTGCTCCGGGAAATATGCGTGTAGTTTTGCTGGGGTAAGGTATGCTCTATGTAAAATATGGAAATGCACTAATTGAAACCTTGCATTTCTCGTGCTCTTCCAGGCTCTCTCCACTAGCTCTCCCCATGCCTTATCTGGGATGTCCCCCCCATATCAGCGTCCCATTTGAGCTTCAGGACAGACAGGGGGAGTAAGGATTCCAGCGTCATGCGCCGATAAAGGCATGTCACTGCTTTAAAAGTGCCTGCTGCCAACACTACGTATTGGCAGCCCATGGAAGTTGGAGGTTCTGTAAGTCCCCTACCCCAGTGCTTCCTGATAGCCGCAGTGAGGGCCGTGTAATGTAGGAAATCACCCCCGGGTAAGTCAAAGCGGGTTTGCAGGTCATTAAACGGGACCATGGCGCCCTCCTCATATAGGTCCCCTATGGTAGTCAGCCCCTGCTCCCAAGCTTCCAACCTCTGCCAATTTCCACCATGTGGCAGAGCCCTGCACATTATCAATGGTATTTCCGGCGCGTAGGGGTATTTAATAGAGGCTCTGCGCAAATATTTGTGCCAGCATTTTCGTGCCGTGGCGAGTTCCAGGGTGAAGGTCACGGTGTTAACCAGGAGCCTCAGTACAATGCGGGACAGCAACATCAGGGGTCCGAAATCTTCTCTGCGCTCATTATCTCCCATGGTTGCCCTCTCTACCCACTGCGTAAGCCATTGAAATTGTGCTGCCAAATAATAGATCTCGTAGTCTGGGACCGCCAGGTTGCCTTCTGCTCTTGGTCGCATGAGTGTGTTGAGCGCCACCCTACGTCTGCCCTTGCCCCAAAGGAATGCTGTGACCATTGAATGAAGCTGCTTGAAGTACGTTGCCGGGATCCAGATCGGTAGGGTCCCAAAGTAATATAAGAGCCGTGGGAGGGTTATCATTTTAAGAAGGGCCACACGGCCCGCTACTGACAGCGGCAGAGATCCCCAGAATTCGAAGTTGGCTTTTGCCCCTCTGATGGCCTTCCCGATATTACCCTCAAGAATATCCTCTTGCTTGTGGTAAATATGTGTGCCCAGATAGGGAAGACATCTGTCTTCCCAGTTCACCCCCTCTGTGTGTTGCGGGCCTACCCTATTCCCACGCGCCGGGAACAGGCAAGATTTCGACCAGTTCACCTTCAGTCCTGCTACTCTGCTAAGAGCATGGAGTACGTTTTTCGCCCCCAAGAGTTCCGCTCTCGAGTCAGCAAGGAACAGCAAAAGGTCGTCAGCATATAATGCAATATGATGAACCTGTCCATTGACATCGAGCCCCCGGTATGCCCGCCTTGATCTGGAATGTGCTGCTAAGGGCTCCATTGCTAGCACGAATAATAATGGGGAGAGGGGACAACCCTGCCGCGTGCCCCGCCCCACCCTGCAAGCGTTGGAGATTAGCCCCCCAGTTTTAATTCTAGCGGTGGAGTCAGTGTATATGTGAGCCGTCCAGTTCACAAAGCCAGACCCAGCCCCATTTTTCGCATCACATGAAATAGAAAAGCCCACTCCAGACTGTCAAAGGCTTTTTCTATGTCCACCGCAAATATCGTGGCAGCATCCACATGGTAAGTGTTCGCTTCCAGGATGCGCATGAGCCTTCTGATATTGAGCGCTGTGTTTCTAGTGGAGATGAACCCGGATTGGTCTGTATGTATAAGGGTGGTCATGTGAGGGAGCAAACGGGAGGCTAAGATTTTACTTAGTATTTTATAATCGAGATTGCGCATGGATAAGGGGCGGCACGCAGTTTTATCCCACGCCTGCTTGCCCGGCTTTAGCAGAGGGATGATGATCGCTTCCCTAGTGGAGACAGGGAGTTTGCCAAGTCTCTTGGCATCATTATATAATTGTACGAGTTTGGGAGCCAAGAGGTCAATGTATGCAAGGTAAAATTCTATCGGTAGACCATCAGTACCTGGGGTTTTATTGCGGGCCATACTCTTGATAGCTCCACCCACCTCTCTTACTTCGATCTCTCATCCTAGCGAGATTGCTGTATCCTCGTCCAGTACAGGTAGATCAACCCCTTGTGTGAACTCCTGCAGTTCCTCATCCGTTGGGGACAGCTGACTTCGATAGAGCTCAGTATAATATTCCAAGAATAAGTAATTGATCCCTTGTTGGTCGTATCTGTCTACCCCATTCTGATCTCTGATCTCCAATATGACTGATCCCCGCCTAGCCGGGTTGGCCAACCAGGCTAGAAGGGCCCCCGATTTATCCCTCTCCGAGTGTGCTCGAGTTATGTAGTTTTTGTAATCAAAGCATCGCAGGCGCTCTACCTGCATGGCTACCGCCTCCCTGGCCTCTTGTAGCTCCTGTTGCTTATCTGGGTTTTCGGGTCTATCCTTTTCCAGTGCACTCAGGCGCTCGTCATCTCTCTTTATATCTCGGAGGAGAACCTTCCTAACCCCAACCATCTTAGATATGCACCTCCCCCTAAGGACTGTTTTACAGGCATCCCACTCCACGAGGGAGGATGTGGCTGTACCTCCACTGTCTTGGAAATAGTTAGTGATAGCTGTACCTATTGTAGTGAGGAAAGCTTGGTCGTCTAGGGTCTCCGGGCGCAGGCGCCAGGTGGGGATTTTCGGGTGCGCGCGTGACCATTGTAACTGTACCAGGACAGGGTTGTGGTCGGATAGTGTCCTGGTAAGGTATTCGCTGCAGCCAACCCCCTCATGGACATCAGGTGAACACAGAATGGCATCCAGTCTGACATGTAATTCGTGGAGGGCCGAGAAGAAGGAGTAATCTCGGGCCGTGGGGTGTTGCGCCCTCCAGGTGTCAATTAAGCCCCATTTCTGTTGCCAGTTACGGCGTGAGTCTGCCAATTTGTGTGCAGGTGCATTAGGGAGTGGAGGGTGAGAGCGGTCAAGGGCAACATCAGAGGTACAACTAAAGTCACCCCCCAGTAGCATCGGCCCCATGAGGACGGTCACCAGCTTTCCTGATAGAAGAGAGAAGAAGGCCGGTTGGTCCGAGTTGGGCGCATAAATACTACCTAGTGTGAGGTCCCTTCTGTCTAGCCTCCCCGACACCACCACAAACCTGCCCTCTGGGTCAATCAGTTGTGACGTGTATTGGAATGGAACACCTGCCCTTATCCATATCAACACTCCTCTCGCAAAGGCAGAGTATGTGGTGTAATAAGCCTGACCCCTCCAGCGGCGTTGCAACGCCTTCCCTTCCTTTGCTAGCATATGAGTTTCTTTTAGGAATGCGATCTGAATGCCTCTGCGGATCAAATAAGAGTGTATCTTATGGCGCCTGACCATAGAGTGCATGCCCCGCACATTCCACGAGAGACAAGTCAAGCCTAATGGGGATCCCATTGTTGTGGCCTATGGTTACCACCCTTAAAAAACTTTACCCCTTATAAAACCCCAACTATAAAAACGACCCCAACTCCCCCTCCCCAGAACAGGTATCCAGAAAAGAATCCCCGTCCAAACCATAGTAGAACAAAACATCGTTCAGTGGCAGTGGAAGGGGTGGTCACTCGACAAGAACCGTGTTAAGTACCCCATAGTGCAGCCTCCCCGTAACTGTTCTAGCCAACAAGCCCCTTTCCAGCTGGATGTTCCTCATAAGGCAATGTAGGGAAGGCATAAGTTCACTGTCACAGCACCAGTGGCACAAGGATGGGAGGCCCCGAAAAATCTCCATGTTGAATGACATCCCATGACCGTCACAGGAGATCATCAGCTGTTTGGGCCGTAACCCGTGGCATGTCCACTCCTAGACTGTCGTTGTCGTTGTCACTGCGGTCCGGTGAGGTCTCCGATCTGCCAGTGTGGCATCCACTCCCACTCAGAGGGGAACCAGGGCTTGTTTGACTGTGTGATATCACCACCTGTAGCGCCTTGCGACGTTCAAGACTAAGTTCTTTAGGCGAAGGAGTCTTGGTTCCAGTCCTATGACTGCGAGGAACTTGCTGTGGGGTCCCAGGCGCTGAAGTACGTTGACCCACCGAGCCATGAGTGTCAAGCCAGTCCCAAGCTTCTTGTGGCGTGCTGAAGAAATGAGTCCCCGTCGGGTCTGCCACCCGAAGCCGAGCGGGAAATAACATGGCATAGCGCAGGTTCGATTTGCGTAGTTTAGCCTTGAAAGCAGCGAAGGATGCTCTGCTGCGATGTACCTCCCTCGTAAAATCCGGGAAAATCATGACGTTGCTATTATCAATGCGCAGGTCCTGTTTTGGCGGGCACTTTGCAAAATGTGGTCCCTGTCCTGAAAGTGTAGAAGTCTGGCCACAACAGGATGGGGAGGAGCCCCTGGTTTTGGTGGTTTAGCTGGGACTCTGTGGGCCCGTTCCAGGGTGTAGAAGGGGGATAGTCCTGTTGGAGCCACCTCAGAACGGAACCAGTCCTCCAAGTAAAGGACCATATTTGTCCCTTCTGTTTTTTCTGGAATCCCGATGACTCGGATGTTGTTCCGACGCAACCTCCCTTCGCTGTCCTCAGCGCGCATTTCCAGAGTTTTTACCTTAGATTCCAGGACAGCGAGGGAGCGGTGCATTTCATGGACAGAGTCCGGCAGGCCATTCAACTCTTTTTCATTGCTGGACACTCTGTCCTTGAGCTTACGATGCTCATCTTTTAGCAGGCTGAGGTCTGTTCCGATAGCATCAATTTTCCCTTCCAGCGCCTCTCTGGAGGCCGTTATGGCCTGCATGATGTCAGCCAATGTAGGTTTTTGGGAGGTCGGGTCTCCAGTTGTTTCGGGCAATTCATCCTCCTCCTCAGAGTGGGTTCCTGGGGCACCCATGCTAAGGACAGCGAACCCCCGTTTCATTTGTGTTCTCCCCATCTCCAAGACGCTACGTACTGGTGTGCCCGCCGTGTTCAGTGCGTTGGGGCGCTACTAGTTCCGCTAGGTCGCCTCTGACACTTCGCGCTCCTCCAACCCGCATACAAGACACCGCTGTTGCCTCTGGCTGTCCCGCCCACTGCAGGTGTTGTGGGCCGACTGGTCCCACCAATGGAAACACCCCCCAGTGGTCCGTGGGTCTTGGTAGTGGCCCCCAGCGTTTGTCCACGTCAGCTCATCCCAGTCACTACTTGTGGCCTCCTCCTGTTGGCATATGCGAAGGGAAGGCCACCCTCCGCACTTTGCACAACCGCTGCGCAGGCACACCCCTCTCGCCGGCGATGGCCCTACAGTTCTCCGCCACTAGTTATAGGGTCAGCCTGGATCCCTGCGGTGCAGGTTCTGATTGTCCCCCTTGTGCTTGGGGGTCAGGATGCCTGTTCGGTGGAAGGGGGGCCGCCGCTGGGGCCCGCTTTGTTGTCGAGTAGTCGCAGTAGGTATTTAACGCCGTTCACCACATGAGTGCCCACCGGTGATCTGTTCTTGCGGGCTCGCAATCGCCATTTGCAATGCTGACAGCGACAACGTAGGTGGGTGAAGGCTCCCCGTCACTGTTCACCCCCAGCAGGGGCCTGGTTCAGTTTATTCGGGCTCTTTCCTGTGCGGGCCCAGTCTGGCCTCACACCTCGGATTTTCCCAACCAAAGTCACCGGGGTCAGGCGGGGCTGCACTGGGATCACTGGTGCTTCCGACGCGGCGTCACGCTCACAAGGCCCCTGCTTGACGCGCTCCGGGGCTCCCTGGGGAAGCAGGGACGTCTCTCCGCCGCGGCGGTCGCTGCGGGATATTTATGGCTCGGCCGCCATCTTGCAATTGGCATCGCAGGGCCTTGATCTCTCTCCTGCGGCCCTACAGGATAGGTCTCCCCGCAGCGTTCCAGGTCAGCGGTGTGGGCAAAGGAGGGCTCCCTGGTTCTGGTCTCTCCCACTGATGTCCCGGTCACACAGCGCAGAGCCGCCCCTGCGTGGGCTCCTCTCTAGCCGGTTCCTGCAAGGTCCCTCATTCACAGCCCCCAGGTGTAGGCGGGCCGTAGCAGACAGCTCCTGCACTTCACGTGCAGCGCTGCAATCCCCAGGCACTCACCAGGCGTTCCGGAGCTCCGCAGGGGACCAGGGCCGTTTCACCGCTACATCGGCCATTTCAGGCCAGCAGAGGCAGGGGCGCCATTTTGCGGGCTCTCCCGGTAGTTCGTAACCGCCGCTCTGCAGCTGTGCAGGGACAGTCTGGATTGTGGCGCTTTCACCCCGCCGGCAACTCCTCCAGGCTCACAGCGGGTTGGGATGGGTCCCGCAGGTGAGCTTTACTACTCCGGTGGTGAGTCACGACCGATGTGCGCTGCCAGTCACAGTCCGGTCGCCATCTTGCCGCCGCGCCGCACTTGCCAGTAAGCTCCGGTATCTTCCTCTTGCGGAGCAGCGAAGCGGGCAATCTGAACTCACTGCCACTACTTAAGTATACCGGGAGTCCCCCGGTTGAAGAATCCGCCTTCCCAGGGCTATTTGGGGTTCAGGATATTTAAGTTCGGGGAAGCGGTGGTCGGAGCTCTTCTGCTCGCGTCTGCTCTCATCAGCTGCAGGCCACGCCCCCCATGAGAACAATTCTGATTATGACGAGTTGCATTGCGGTGAGGTGTTGCTTCAAGTTGGGCAAAACAAAAGTAAGAGTCCAATCGGTGATGTAAAGGTGAATGATCATAACATTAAAATGCTTTTTGATTCTGGAGCGAAGATCTCGCTCATCCCCAAAGATTTTTTTGATAAAATGCTGAAATGGAAAGTAAAGGTTTTCAAACCTGATATTAAACCCCTAGCCTATGGTGGTCAACCAATAAAGTTGTTTGGTTATTTTATGGGTGACATAGAATACAAAGGGAGGCTTACTACAGGGAAGATTTACATCTCTTGTAGAGAAGATAGTATCATTAGTTGGATTCATCAAGCAGATCTGGGTGTCTCTTTGATTCCTGGTGGTGATCTTTGTAGAGTTCTCTCCAAGTACTGCCTCGATGAATTCTATTTCCAGTGGCTCTTTGGAGGTTAATCAAGGGTGTGACTTACGTTTTGAGTTCAAAAATGTCTTCTGTGAGAAGTTGGGATGCCTCTCAGGTAACACGCATAGGATCATACTTAAACCTAATGTCATCCCTGTGACTTGCAAGGTGCGCAACGTACCTTTGGCGTTGAGAGAGTCCATGCGCACTGAACTTGAAAAGTTGAAAAGAGACGGCATCATAGTGGAGACTGAAGCAAGTGAATGGTTGGCTCCGGTAGTTCTTGCACGCAAGGCTTCCGGAGAGGTAAGTTTGTGCGTGGATCTCTGTGCTTTTAATCGAGCAGTTATTTCCGACAAGTATCCCCTCCCCAATATCACAGAAATGCTGACACAATTGGAAGGTGCTGTGGTGTTCTCCACACTGGATCTTAATGCCGCTTATCATCAAGTCAAGATTGATGATGATTCCATGAATTTGACAGCCTTCATAACCTCGTTCGGAACCTACAAATTTACTCGCCTTCCCTTTGGTTTGAACTCCGCGGCCTCCGTATTCCAGCGTGTCATGGAAGACGTGTTGAATGGTCTGGCTGGGGTTAAAATATATCATGATGATGTCTTAGTTCATGGATCGTCTCAGCGGGAGCATGATGATAGGCTTAAGGCAGTCCTTGAGAGGTTTAGAGCACGAGGTTTAACA
This sequence comes from Calotriton arnoldi, assembly GCA_963921515.1. Lineage (NCBI taxonomy): Eukaryota > Metazoa > Chordata > Amphibia > Caudata > Salamandridae > Calotriton > Calotriton arnoldi. The sequence goes on along the minus strand of CAWUFW010002297.1, from coordinate 1,951,946 downwards.
TTGGGAGAAAACAAGTGTAAATTTTATCTCTCAGAGATTGACTATCTGGGTCATAAATTGACAAAAGGAGGGGTTATACCTAGAGATCATCTTGTAAAGACCAATGAAAATCTCCCTGTTCCACAATCTAGAGATGATTTAGTCACCTTTTTGGGCATGGTGGAATATTTTAATAAATTTGTTCCCCAGTTTGCCTGTCGTACTTTTTCCTTGAGGACAATCTTATAGAAAGGGGCAAAGTTCAATTGGTCTTCACAATGCGAAATAGAATTTGATGATGCCAAGAAGGCGCTGAGTTGTGCGCCTTCTCTTCAGAGTTTCGACACCTCTTCCTGCTCCGTTTTAATCACTGACGCCAGTTCTAAGGGTCTTGGTGCTGTTCTCAAACAGGTAAAAGACAATAAGGAGGTAACCATTATGTTTCTATCCAGAGCACCTGTTGGTCCGGAGACACAATACTCTGTAATCGAAAAAGAAGCTTTGTGTATTTTCCCAGGCCGTAAGGAAATTAAAGAAGTTCCTACAGGGAAGCTTTTTTGTTGTTCGCACCGACCACAAATCTTTAAATGATGTGTTTTGCAAGAGAAGTCTAGATGCAGTCTCTTCCAGGATTTGTAGGTGGGTGATTGCCTTACAGGATCACGACTTTGTGGTGAATTACATACCTGGCACTGAGAATAAAGTCGCTGACTGTCTTTCACGCCTGGTCTCCAAACAGGACGCTTGTGTACCTGCCGATCCTGATGGATCTTGGGAAGATGATGATTATAAAGTATGTGAGGTCATGGAGGGGTAATTAGTGAGGCAGAATGGAGAGAAACAATGAAAACTGAAACAGTGATTTGCAAGGTGTGGAGGGTGGTGAATGAAGGTTGGGCAGGCTTAAAGAAGCTTGATGAGGAGGTTCGCAAGTTCTGGAATGTCGAGATGAACTTTCAGTAAGTGGGGGTTTACTTTGGAGGGATACCAGACTCGTTCCTCCGTCATTAGTGAGGATGAAATTTATCCAATTAGCTCATCAAGGACGCCAGGGAATTACAAAAACTAAGGAGAGAATTCGTTAGCCCAGGGTAGGGAAACACATTCATTAAAAGGCAGAGCAGAGACAAACCATGTTGGGCAGTATACATCCAGGATTATGGCTTTCAGTGAGACAGGTTTTCTGGGTCTCAAGCCCTGCAGTGATTTGAATTCTGCATTGACATCCTTTACAGAATAAAACACTGATGCAGAAGGGTACCTTCCTGCACAAGAAACAATTGTTAGAGTACAGAATAGAAAGAGGAATTAATAAGGAGAAGTAAGGATATTTCTCCTTGTTACGCCTCTCCTGAGGAGGCGTATCTTTTTGGCACATTCTCAGACTTACTAAGGGCTCTATTACGATGGCGGGCGGACAAAGTCCGCCTGCCACCGCAACGGAATGCGGGTCCGCCCGCCAAGGGTGCGGCGGTCCCGCTGTGCCGCTTACGATGCGCCCGCCACAGTGGCGGGTGCATCACGCTTATTTAACATTGCGGTGGGCGGTGCTCCAAGCAGCACCCGCCGGAATGTAAAACAGCATGTTGTGCATTTGCATGCACAGGGTGACAGGCACCGCACGGTGCCTGCCACCTTGTTCATGAAAATGCAGGGGGGTACCATAGGTACCCCCATGTGCACCCCCCACCCCCCAACACCCTGGGGGCCCGCAACGGGCCCCCAAAAGCAAAGACCGCATGCCTTTCCATGGCGGCCGCCGCCATGGATAGGCTGATCTCCGCAAACATCCTGATATGGATGGCGGTGTCTGCAAGACACCGCCACCATATTAAACCTGTTTTCCGCCTGGTCGACGAGTCGACCGGCGGAAAAGCGGCAGACGGTCTTTCCGTCCGTCGCGGACCCCCCAGCCATCCTAATATGGCGGGGGGTCTTTCTGGTGTGGATGGCGGGCAGTTCGCCCCTGCCGGGCCGGCGGTGGCTATCGCCAGTCCGGCGGGGGCGAACCGCCTGCCATTCTAATGGGCCCCTTAGTTTGGTAAATTTGTCAGAATCCATTGGTGCTGCTTGAACACCCATGCAATGCTCATGGAATTCCTCCCTTGCGCAGAGTACTGCAACGCAGCGATTTGCACTGCATTGCATTACTCCAGATTTTTTAAGCCATTCAAAGTGGCTTTGCGTGGCTTCAAAAATCTGACTTAGAGGTTTGTGTCACGCATGTAACACGATGCATGGTGCTAGCATGACACAAACCTCTCGTAAATATGCCCCATGTATATAACACCTAGCTTCTTTATCGCTTTGAAAAAGATACCATGTTGGACATTGTTGTTGCCATTACCTGCACCAACGTCTATACAAGGTCTACGGGCTGCTCATATAGTTGTTATTTGTTTTTTGTTTTTTAAATGACATCAACAATGTTTTTGTTGTATTGAGACAGCTTTCTTGACAGCTTTTGAAAACTGGCAGAGTGGGGTAATTTTTTTTCCACCGCAGTTTTTGCAATTTTCTATATAGTAGATAACATTTCCTATTTTTATCATTTCGACATACTGGCAGATAATGGGGGAAAGAGGTGTGACAGCAATGGGAGAAACTTGAGAGCTATATATTTCTATATTAATTTCTTTTAAACGCAGTAATGGGTTAGTTTTTTAGATCGCTAAAAGTTGTCCCAAAGAATTGCATTATTGAAAAAAGAGCACATTTTAGTGACAAAATAGAGAAACAGAATTTACGTTTGTTTTCTACTCAAGGCTGATCCATGAATTAAATATGCTGTTATATCCTGCAGTTTCTTCTGGCTGTACCAATTGTTTACAGGTAAGGTTAACGTAGCTGACTGTAATATTGCTAAATCAGTGTTTTTCTTTTAGGAACAACACATGAGGACCAATATAGTGGGTATGAGGGAAGACAGTAAGTTTATACTGTGGTGGGTGGTAAGTAAAATTCCTTTTTTAACATCACCTACTGATTTGCGTTAAACCTTACTCAATGTTCCACATATGCCACATGTGACATTTTTGTCACTTTTTTCCATTTCTAAAATGTGTTTTAATTATGCAGGTGCTGGTGTGTTAATTAATTTATGGCAAGTACTATGTATAGTAATTGTTGACAAAAAGTCTCACAAACATAGAACCACATACTTCCAGTGTCCCAGGTTAAAGAGCATGTAACTTTGTGAGACTCGTATGAAAAGATATGTTTGAAGTGAGTAGTACATTTCAGTGTTTTTTTCTTCTCTCAAACCAACCTGCTGCTCCTGTTGGTGCTGGCCAGTAAGCTAAAGCCATAAAATATCACTGGTCCCACTAGGAAATAGCGTCACAGCTGCGGCTGAAAAAGATAGAGGTCATTATGGTTGCTTTCTCCCAGCTCAGGGACTTGGAGGAGAATTCTGAAGTGCCAGCAGGAACTCCTACCACCTCCCAACTGGCAGAAGAAAGGCAGCAGCGCAGCTGCTGACATGACAGCCGCAAGATCCAAGAAAGCCATTGCTTTACACTGCCACCCCACAGCAATCAGCTACAACCTCCATCCTCCACATGCACTGAAGCCCTCCTGTGGAAGTTCTATGAAGGACTGGAGACCTTGGCTCTGGGCCGGGATAACATTAAAAGCCCTTTATTTCTTAGAAGGATGTTTTTGTAGATTTCCCTAGCCTTTTTGAGTTTTTGTTCTTGTGTGGGAGGGATTAAGGAGAGGAGTTAGTGGGTGGGATGAGTTGCGGAAGGATCAGTTGTAGTTTAGTTGGGTTTGGAGGGAGTGTGTTGTGGGTGGCACGGTTGTGTTGGAAAAGGGTTAGATTAAGTGTATATGCCTTTTAGAGTTCAGAGAGGGAGTAGGTCTGTTACAGGATTTGTGGAATTATGTGTTGGGGATGGGTTAGATTATTTGTGCATATTTTTTATGATTGGGGTAAAAGAGTGGCTTCTTTTTTACGGTTGGTACGAGTAGCTTGATTTTTTTGTCAAATAAATGTATTGTTGCCTTATACATAATGGTAACTTTCTTTATTAGTTTAGCGGTTTGCTTTGCAGGTATTGCTTGTTAACCAGTTGCATCCAGAGTAACAGAAGGGAATGTCAGTCTATTGACAGAGGCTCAAACCTGGCCTATCAGAAATGCAAATAAATTCCATCATTCACTCAAACTCTCTACACATGCTCCTTTTCCAGGTCATCACTTTGGTGGGCTTTCACATGCCTCGCAATCACCATCAGAAATTTGCTTTGTGACTTGCCACTTGAACCTCTTTCAATAATAGCTGTATTCTGTCCTCCGCTTTGAAGGCACCACTAAATGATGATACACTTACCATAGACTAGATACCACTACATTATGCAGTCATCCACTGAAGACAAAAAACACTCTTCTGCCTCACCTGACCTGGGATGGCAGTCAATTCCACCAATATATGTCTATACTCATTGCTGACGGGGTTTTGCTCAAGGGAATAACTGACTGCTCTAACAAGCATGCACAGGCAAAACGGCAGAGGCAGTGGCAAATCCTAAACTGATCCCAGGGTCAATCAACACAATACTTCTAAGTCTGAAGTCTTTAGTAAATCATGTCCATATTCTTTCAATAAAAAAGTTGTCGAAATATCAACCATAACAATGTTTTATAAGTTGTCTGCAAATTATGGACCATTGTAGACTTGCATACAAGTCAGGAGGCTTCTTCAGCAAATAGATTCTATGTAGTACGCTTATTCTAAAAATAAAAGCACACACTACCTAGCCTTGCAAGTTTTGCTAAGCCCCTCCCCTGTACCACATGAATTATTTAGTATTAATCAACCATTCCAAGTCACCTGTTTTCATACCATTGTAGTAGCTATGCTTCTCTATTTCCATGGAAGTCACACACAAACGTAATACAGTCCTCTCAATCGTTATTGAGAGCTGAGTATGTAAACTAAAGGCTATGCATGGGTGGCATGTAGTTCTTTCAGGAAATAGTAGCATCCATTGTAGACTCTAACGCTGTTTTCATTGCAAAGTCTGTGGTTGACCGTAAGTGCTAATTATCTGTCTTTGTTTAGCGCTAGGTTAAAATGATTGCGTACTTGATTACCTATCTGTGCCTTGCACACTGAAGCACACTAGTTCATGTTTTAATTACATCTCTTGCCACACTGAATATAACATTAGTTCTGTTCAGTTTTTGTTTTTTGCAGTCGAGATTATATTGTAACATTTTAGTCCAGTGTGGACAATTCATTTTCACATTCAGTGGCATGCTCTAAAGGCTGGGGAATCTGCATCCTCTTCCATTGCTGTATCATCTGAAGCCCAAAAGTTTAAGAGTAGAATACTTATTCATTTTGAGCATCATGAGTCTATCCTATGTTTGAGGAGACAGACTAGCCCTTCTGATCATGACAAATGCCCCAGATGCACTGTAGACCTGCTCAGAGGATAACCTGATGACAGGACCTTACCTATATGCCATTGCCAGCCTGAAACGTTCTGGCCACTGTTGCATTTTCCCATGCCAGTAGATAAATTGCTGTTGATCTATGGGGAATCTTGTTTGGTCATCCAAATCCTCCTGTAGGGTCTTATCTATTGTCATACTTGACATGGATGCTGCTGATTTTTCTGCATCTATGCACTTGATGTAAGTCCTGAAAAACTGAACTACCAACCCAGTACAAAGTATATTTCTAGTGATGTTGCTTGTGTTGTTTTTTAGCAGAAGATGTGACTTGAAATAATAACTGTTTTACTAGTGGCAGAACACCCGTTATGACATGATGCTGGAGCCACTACTGTGCTCTCCAGGGACTGGAAAAGACAATACTTTAATTGTTCCTTGCCCTAGAAGATTCAATCTCTAATCTTTAACTTCAATCACTTTCGTGACAGCCCAATTCTTATAAATGATGACAACCAGTGCTGAAAGGGAAATGAAAATAGACATCCCCTGTTTATACCATGGATCTAGTATGGTGGCAAAGATGTACTCGTCTGAATGCAGGATCTTTCATGGCAGCCTAGGGTTTGCATCCAGATGAATAATTAAACTAGCAGCTGCATCATCAATGTTGGTAAATGTTAATTCACCTTACTCAAATCTGCGTGCTGAAAATGCAGCAGTGGGATGACTTGGTTCATTATACACTCTCCCCTGCTGACTTCCTGAATAACAATCTCAAAAGACCCAAGCACTTTGATGGAGGGCTTTATTAGCCCCCATTCAGGCACATCCATTGACATGATGTTAAAGATAGCATCTCCTCCCATTGCAGCACATAATCAGTATAAACGTCTACTGCTCAAACAGGCATTGCAACATGTATAAGGTGGATTTCTGGAAGCTTAAAGCCTTCTATGTGAGGACTTTTACATGGACTTTATCAGCTTGTTAAATGATCCCAAAACAATTCCAGGCTACATAGGAATGGCTAAAAAGTGTGCAAATCCTGCTATTGGGGATCAACATGTTGTGGACTACTTCCTTTTATAGGAAGTCATGCACAATTAGGTTGATGCAATTGGCTTTACTAGGCACTCTGAAGAACCCTCCATCTGCTGTGGCTTTGAGGATGCTACTGCCATTGTCAGTGGCAACAAATCAAGTCCTGTGTTTAATTCATTCATAGACTTTGACAAACAGATCTTCCAGGAAAATTGTCAGCTGCATGTGGTTTCTCGACAGAGAACACTGCAATGGTTACATGCTGATTAACACCTTGAACAGCCTCAGTGTTGTAGGCACTGACTGACAGCCTTCTCTTTACCCTCTTAAAGGAGACCCAGTGTAGAGTGGTGCCTATAGAGTCTGTAGCTTGAAAACTAGTCCACTTGTTTGTAGTGAGCTGGATGGACCGCACAGCACTCTATTGTATCAGCAACCAAATCTAGCACTTCACAGTGCAACTGTGGCACTGCGTACAGTTTGGACCCTTACATTTTGAACAAAGGATGTCTACAAGTTCAAAAAATCCCTCACTTTCCATGAAAGAAGAAGGGAAGAGGCCAAGAGCCACCATTTTGGACAGTTTCTCATTGAATAAATGGACCAGATTATGGTTTTGGTACTAGAGTGCATCCTTGCTGATCCGATCTTTGATAGTGGGTGGCATCTGATTTGCATCTGATTTGCTTCATGACAATCCCACCTCAAGTGACTTCCCTGGAGGTAGGCTACTTGGATACTTTGGGGTGACCATGAAACCCATATTTGCCTTGTGCAAGCAAAGGTTGCTGCTGCTGCTGCTTAAAGCAGGCTATGTGCAGCAGGGCTTCTTTTTCCAAAGAGTCCATCTTTCTCATCATCACCTCATTCCATCAATTCAGTTCTTCTGTCTCTGCAATACCTATCTTGCTTAGTTGCTGTTCCCATATGAACTCCTGGTTCTAAGATGTCCACCTGACCCTGTACGACGTACTGGTTTGCAGCAAATTGAACAGTCAGCAATGCGTGTCTTCATTCAACTTAATTGGTAGGAAGTCTCAAAGGACACATGGGAGGTGAGTGGTTTTTGTAGAGTCAAATGCAGAAATTGAGGCTCAGCTGGAATGGCCGTCTCTATCGTAAATCGTGTTGGGTCATGATGCGGGCTGCCTGTGCTGGGTTTTAAATTTTTTAAAAGAGTGAGGCAGGGAGTGATGATACAGGAGCACACACAAAATAGAGGTGATTTGCACTTCCTCAGTGGTACTCTTGACATGAACAATGACGTGTTGACTGTCCTTACTTCCAATGAAGCTTTCTTGAGCCCTTCTTTTGCCTTGTCTCCTATTGAATGCTTAAACAGTCCATTACATGTCACCTTCATCTGAAAGTTGGGTAAAAGAAGATGAGGAGTTCACTTTCCTTTTCTTGGATGAGGAGATGGCAAAGACAATGTGTTTGATTGAAGTACAGGCACACTATTCTGCTTCCTGTTCTGCTACACGCCCAGCTTCCTGCTCTGCTGCTACACCAGGAGGATCCAGTGTAGCAGACTCTTGTTGCTGTTCTATTTACAGAGAAGGTTTTGTTTGAAGGAACAACTCAATGCTGTGATAAATGGTGTCTGGTGCGTGGTTCCAATGGGGGCAGTCCTGTGAACTGTGACGCATGTAATTGCCAGGCATTTTTCATAGCAGTTGAAGAACTTTTCTTGAGTTGTAAATTGAGAGGAGCTAAAATAAAATGATACAGCTTTATGTGGTATGTTTACATGTTCTTTTGCAAACGTTGAAAACACGATGTACGACATACACGAATGGCCATTCTGTGACATTGTACAGTCTTGTGCACACATCATGTACGCACACATGCAAACTACACATTGCAGAGTACAGTCTAATTTCAGTGTTACATCATTTACTATAGTTGCCCTTTGAGCTAAATCCACTAAATAACACTATGTGCACCGTAGCTTTTTTGTGTCTGCATGGGATTCCCCAGGGCACTTGTGAGATTGTTTTGTGATGGTAATTATTAAGCCTGCGCAGAGTTCACGAGGTTCTGCTATGCAGCCTTTTCTCTTTAAATTTCTTTCTTGCAAGTGTCAAACTCAACTTTACTGGGGTGGTCGCAGCAGCCCTTCATGTGCTGCAGCCCATTTTTAGGTCTCGCAGACCTAGCGATGGAGCGGGCATGCGCTCCTCACTCTGCGAGGCCTATTGTCATCAGTATGCTTTCGGAAGGGGACTTGAAGCCCCGCCCCCTCTTTCCATTGGCTGGCGTCATCGTTGATGCTAAACGGTGGCTTTTTATTGTAAAGGAGGCTTCTTAGTCCCTCCTTGTTACCGCCCTGTCTCCTTTTGGCCCCGCCCACCCAGATTGGATCTTTTACTTGCGGCGTTGCACACTGTCTTTTAATTATGGGTGAGCACTTTTCTTTTTCATTCTCTGCCCCAAGGTCATGCTAGGACGCACGCCTGGGGTTTGCTCCCTCTTCGGTGTGTTCATATACACTAAATTCGGACGCCAGAAGTTTTGAACGGTATTAGTTTTGACTATTACGTATTTTGTTTTCTAGAGCCGCCGCCGAGACTCGAACCAGGTTCCCCAGGCACAAAGTACGGTTGGCAGTTCTGTAAGTTACGCCACATCAGTGGCTTCAAAAGCAAACTTGTGTTTTTTTAGTAAATGCAGTTTTCTGAGCCAACGACGTGCTGTTCGTCTGCACCACTGTCCTTTCCACTGCGGCTGTCAATGAGACATGTAAGTTATGTGATTCGGGGAGAGGGCTGCGACGTCACTGCCGAGAGCCCTTTACATGCCTGGTCGAGAAATGGCCTGCGGGCAAGGAAAGCAGCTGCTTGATGGTGTCCACTTTGTGGGAAATGTCACTAGTCACGCACTCACCGCAGCCTCTTCTGCAGTATGCAGTAACAGTACACAAGTCGATACCAAAGGGGATGATGGACGGAGCGCTTGAGCTAATCAAACACTAACCCCCAGTCAACTGATCTGGGTTTAATCCATCATCATTCTTTAGCTCACTCCACCACCCCAGTTCAGACATGGCCATATGCAAATCAGTCTGACCCTGTGCCTCATGGGAACAGTCCAGCCCGAACTGCCAAGCCATGTCTTCCCTGGACCGGAAACAAGCATCCTGGGACCGGTTTCTGGCTATTCAGCCGCCATCAGCCAGGCTAGCTTGAATCCAGTGGCAAAGTGAGCAAGGGACCCACGTCTGGGCATACCCTGCCAACTTAGGGCGAACAAAGCGATGCATATGCATATGGCCAGGTCTAAACTGGGGTGGCATGGTGAGCAAAAGAATGATGGATTTAACCCAGATCTCTTGACTAGGGGTGAATGTTTTGATTTGTTCTGCATTCCGTCCATCAATTGTGGGTCTTTTACTTTCTCGCCCTAAGTGCGCCAGATATGCCCAGACGTGGGTCCTGGGCTCACTGTGCCACTGGAATCAAGCTATCCTGGCTGAAGAGGGGTGAAACCCTGAAACCGGTCCTAGGATGCTTGTTTCTGGTCCAGGGAGGACCTGGCTTGGCAGTTCGGGCTGGACTGTTCTTATGAGGCACAGGGTCAAGACTGATTTGCATATGGCCAGGTCTAAACTGGGGTGGCATGGTGAGCAAAAGAATGATGGATTTAACCCAGATCTCTTGACTGGGGGTGAATGTTTTTATTTGTTCTGCATTCCGTCCATCAATTGTGTGTCTTTTGTGTAACAGTACACAAGTGCCTGCGCCCCGCTGCCCCATCCCCCTGCTTATACAGTGTGCATGCCAAGCCCTCCGTGATGTCCTTAATCTGATTTCATAAAGCAATCATCCACATTTACATTAAATGACGTTAGAAGCATCAGGGGCGCACAAACAATTCCCGCCCTTTTGCTCATTATCCAGTTATTCTATGTAAATACAGCCGCAGTTCCCGAGACACCTCGACGGGATGAGAGCTCCAGTCAGACGAACCTGCACAATTCGTTTTCCCTTTACAACGCATTGTGTCAGTGTAAGCTGCCACGTCTGGTTGGTAAACTGAGGGCGAACGTGTGGCAGAGGGGATTGCTCACCACGCCAAAGCACAGTAGCGCAGCATGAACTTCCAGGCGCTGTGGATGGTGGGTTTGTGATTCCAGCAGCGAGCGCTAAAGGCAAGTATGCTCCGCCGACAGCTTGTTGATTCTCGGGCACAGGTGTGAGTGAGACTGGCAGAGCTTGGCAGCCATGAAAGGCGTGGCTCGGGTTTAAGTGTGTGCCCTGCTCGCTGCAGCCGCTTATGGCGTGTTTATGGCACGCTCTGGTTTCTTTCGTTGGTGATTTGCATGCTGATGGAGTGAGCCTGTGTGATGGTGAACGAGGACGTGTTTTTAGCCAATTCCCTAAATGGTGAGATTGTTGTGTAGTTAGGGCTGTCACACCTCATTATTGCCGATTCGGGCTGACAGTGTCCGCACTAAGATGCATTATTACTGTGCCAGCTCTTAAACGAGGCTGCTTTTAATGACCGATGCTTAAACCAATACTTTTAATTTGGATCGATATGAATGATATAGACCTCGATTTTTAGGCTTTTCCCCATTTTCTGTACTGTAAAGACATTTGTTTCCTTGTTTGTGCTAACGAGCCGACGTGGGAATTTACTTAAAGCGCTAGGTTTTTAGGTGTGCAGTGGTGTTTTAATTGCTTAGCGGATGTAGTGTGCAATGTATTGAGCACAGCAATTGCTTTCACTTCTTCTTCGCTATTCGGTCGCGAAATGCTTGTGTTGTATTGATTCCTGGCCAAGGAAGCGCCAACTGTCCACCTATTGCCCCAGCTCATTAACTGCTGCTTTCGGCTCTATAAATCACAAGCGTCTTCCAGCGTTCAGGGCTGCCTCGGCGCCTTGTTTTGGAAACAGAACTCCATGTTATGGGAGGAGACCTGGTCTAATGCGCACGTTGTTGACCGTAAAACACGGGCACCAGAGTTAAAGGGTAGGGCGTACTGGTGGAACCAGCCTATAGACAGACAAAGTGTGTTATTGGAATCTGTATGTCTCATATTCTGTCGTTGATTTAGAATCGTAATGCCTTTGGCTGTAGTGGGGCTGGCTGTGTAAAAGACTCACTGGTTACATCACACATTCGGCTTTTGTTTATAAGTAGTAAACAACACAAGTGTGAGGTAAATAAAAGTGACGCATCAAAAAATCAGCTGCGCTATGTGATGCATAAACACCTAAGAGAGACCGCTTTCTAATGCTGACTGTAGAAGGAACAGTGAACTTCACAGTTTACCCTACCCCACCCGATATATACAGTGAAATGCAAACACGTGCATTCTTGCTCTGCTCGGCGGAGATAACTTTTCATATTATAATGTGTATTTGTAAAATGCACGTTCAGTGGTATTTTGTTACTTAATAGGAGGTGTATATTGATAAATCAGTGGTGGTACGCATTTTATCGACCTCGGAAGGATAAAATGTTGAGTACACCGACAGGCTTTTGAATCTATGACCATTTGTCTTCAGGCCGTCATGGCGTGATCAAATATATAAGTTATAAAGTACTTGTTATTTGTACTCTCGATTTTAACTTTTAGGGATGAACAAAGCAAACATGTGTCGGAAAACATCCACATCTCAGGGTCCAAGCTGGCTTCTCTTCTCCTCACTCTCCTTTTCTTTTGCCTCATGCTGTTCTTCTCACTCTCCGTCCTTGTGTCTCATGCTGCTCTTCTCACTCTCCGTCCTTCTGCCTCACGCTGTTCTTCTCATTCCTTGTGCCTCATGCTGCTCTCCTCCTCACTCTCCTTCCATGTGCTTCACGCTTCTCTTCTCCTCACTCTCCGTCCTTGTACCTCATGCTGCTCTTCACCTCCTCAATCTCCTTCCAAATGCTTCATGGCGCTCCACAAATAACAATTCTAATCCAACTCAAAATATTCAACTACGCACCACATACATACACTCCATAACACATGGGTACGAAACATTGCCATTTACAACGCCAAAAGCTCAAAATCAAACAAATGCGAGACCTATTGCATTTCCAATGCTTGTTCTATACTCTATTTACCATAGCCGATCCTTCCCTCTTAAAGTTCCCTTATGGGCTCACTTGCTGGCTGGGATTCAGTCTGTCTAGCTTCCATGGCACTATCCGGTTTTGGGGGTGTCTATCACTCCAGTTTGTTATTTTTTTTATATTCACACCCCCTCCTTTTTCAATTAACTTTGGGCCTCAGTAGCTGTCCCTATGCTGCTGTACGTTTTCCTTGCACTGTCCTTTGCACACAGTTTTTTTTTGGACAGGGCGCGGTGCCTTCGGCGACCTGTAGGCGGCGCTGCCACCGCTTCTTGCACTCTTCCGTATGGCTGCAGCTTCTCCACAACTGCAGGCTGCACGGAGCCGCCGGTGCGGGACGTGTTCCTGCTGTTGCTCCTTGTTGGGCTCCTAAATATTGCAGCAAAAGCACACCCATGCTTCTCCTTCGCCTGACGCATCTGCCTTACCGGCCGAGTACCTGGCTAATACAGGTCTGACCCCTTAATCATGCCAGTCACGTGCTCTCCACTCTCATGGGCGGGGCACCTTCTCTGATGGCTGCCACCCGAATCGACTCTGCGGGACGCATGCCAGGCAGCAGGACTTCCTCCCCTTCACAGTAAGTTTTTCCATTTCTTTTTTTTTTTAATACGGGCGGCGCGGGGAGGGGTGAAACCCACAGGCTTCAGCAGTGCCTCTGGAGTGTAACGCCTCCGCCTCCCGACCTCTACATCACAGGCTGCGTGCCTGTTGCACTCTGCCGCAGCCTCCTCACTGTAGTATCGGCGGGATACATTCTAGTGTTCCACTTCCGTTGTGATGCACACCTTACACCCACCCACCACCGGCGTCACCAGTGAGGTGACCCGGTCAATAAAAGGGGCCGGGCGAACGGGCCCTAGGCTAGTTACTGCACCAGTACCATGTGTCTGTGTCCCTCATTAGTCTAGATGTGGGCCTGAGGCCCCTAACTTTTACAATGGCGACGAGTGGGTCTTATCCCACGTGTGCGGTGGCGACCGCTTACCGGGTCCTGGTGGGGGAAGTGTAGCCTGACCCTAGAGGACCGGCGACGACCACAGCCCCGAGATGACGAGGAAGTGTTTGGGTGCTCACCCCACACCCGGCGCGCCTGCATGAATGCACGCCCCTCGGCGACCCGGCGCAGGACGCGCCCAGTGGCCTGCGGGCATGACGAGGGCCCCGAAGAAAGAAGAAGGTGATCGGGAGCCCACCCCGCACCTGGCGTGCCCGCTAGCGAGCGGCGGCACACGACGGAAGAGAGCCCACGCGGCGAGTCCTGGAGCCGCTGTCATGCCCCTGTCACCGGCCTAATGAAGCCTAACTCAAGAGCCAACCGAGCAGAGCCCGCCCGCGTCGGACGCGACGCCGGGCATGAGGTGAGCCCACAGACATGAAGGGGTTGTGGGGACTGCGGCGCGACGGAGAGTGACCGCCAGCGGGGGTCCGTGTGAGCCCACCCCGCCTCAGCAGGTGAACGTTGCCTGCCGCGGGAGGACGGGGAGTGGAGTAGTTAACCACTCCCCCGCCCCTGCGAGGAAGACAAGCGGTACCCGTATTCCCCACCCCCGCAAGGAAGAGAGCGCGCGGGCGACCGGAGCGGCCAGTGGCAGTAAGGCCGACCCCTCAGTGAGGCCAGAAGTGCAGTGACGCACACCCCGCTCGGCGCTATGAGGCAGGAGTGTGGCGTGCGTGAGGCGCAGCAGAGGGGAGCTGACAAGATGAAGTCTCTGCAGCCCCTACCGTGAAAACCGGTCGGCAAGAGGAGGGCCCCTGTGAGGAAAGCGGCAGGAGCGGCCGCGAGAGAAAATAGACAGCAAGGTGAGGCCCGCAGCGTGGGTGAAGCTGCTCTGGCCGATTGGAGCGCTGCAGTGCCAGTGAACAATTGCAGCAGAGAAGTGCCCGATCGTGTGGACACAAGCAAATGGCGTTTCCACAAAATAAACAGTGAAAAGAGCATACCTGGGTTTATAGTGCCTGTGCCCTGTGGGGAAAGTAACGAGGGGAGCCGAGGTAAGCTCCATACCGGCACACCCAGAGAAGAGCGGAAAAGCGCGAGGCCGTAGTTCCAAGCAAACAGCCTGGGCCCACGTTTCATATAAGGCAACACTGCCACCTAGTGACCGTATCGCGATAACGCACCCGCTGCACACATAACGTGCAACAGCACTGGGACTGACTGGAGAGCACTGAGGTTGCTCAGAGGCAGTTCCAGGCTGCTGGGACCAACAGAGAGTAGTTGGCTAATGGAGAGCTGCCCGGATGGCAAGTAGGGTCATCAAAAAAAAAAAAAAAAATATAATATATATATATATATATATATATATATATATATATATATATATATATATATATATATATAAATAAATCAGTGCCAGGAGAAGGAGCAGCACGAGGAGGCAGCAAGGCATGCACCTAAGGCACTGTGTGAGGATTGCGCAGAAAGCGTCAGGAGTACGTGAATGCTCTGAATACCGGGACAAGCAAATCCAGAAGGAGAGCAAGAAGATGCGCAGGAGGTAGAGCACGAGCAGCAAGCTCATGGTGTCAAGAGAACCCTGAAGAGCGTCTAAAGTGAAAGGCAGCGCAGGAATAGGAGCTGCAGAACCCACCGACAGCGTGAAGGGTATCAGCGAGAAGGGAACCCTGAACATAGCTAAGACTGAGGTGCAGCGGTACCTGGTGGCCACAGGTTGTCGCTGCAGCAGCTGGAAAAGGTCAGGAGCACCATCAGAAAAACAAGGGCGGTTCAGGAACCCACCACCAAGCAAGTGCGCAGCAGCACGGAAACAGCAGCTACAGCTCCAGGAGGGAAAGACTGACGAGAATGCGCAGCAAGCGTGAGCAGTGAAACAAACGAAGAGCGCAGAAGGATGCGCGCAAGGAAGCGGACCGGCCAGTCGGTCGCAAGGGAGAAGCGAACCCACCAGAGGGTTGCGAAGGAGGCGACCTCCCTGAGGTCGAAGAGGTGGTCGGGCAGACTACCAGAAGCAAGGATACACCGAAGAGAGAAGAAGAGCGCCAAGTCTGAGGTGCGCGACAAACGCACCCAGATGGTCGACTGCATGGGCAGACGCCCGGAAGAGCAAGACCCCTCAAAGAGAAGGAGGCATGCTGAAGGCATCAAGGGGAACCGCAGCGATATCCCCGAAGAAAGGATGGTGCCGACAAAAGGTCCCACCGGAGATGAGAGACCGTTTTGACGACGACGCGACCGGCGAAGTGTCCATGTGGCGTCAACATGAGACACGTGGCAAGAAGCTACCGCCAAGTGAGGTCCTGATCGGATGGAGGAGAAGAGGGTGACAGGATGTCACCCTGCAAAGGAGGAAGGAACAGTGGCACAGCGTCACAGGGCAGACAACCACCACAGGCGTGCAGGAGATGAAGGAGCAAAGTGACAGGGCAGAGGACTCGTATCATCACAAGAGGAGCACAACCTGAGACACCAGACAGCCACCAGCCGGACCGACGTCCCAGGAGACAGCCCACGGAGAAGAACCAACTGTAAGAGGCAGCTAGCGCGAACCGAGTCTCTCTTCAACGCTTCCCTGCGAGACCGTCCAGTCCCAAGCATCAGCAGTCTAAGTCCGACGGCATCCCTGTTTTCTCACCGCAGGTGCCACGGGTGAGGGACAACCTAAGTATGATAAAGGCAAGCTGCGAAGCCCCTCCGGTCCTCCTCGCTACACAAGATTACCCCAGACAACAGACCGCCTGCTGCCCAATCGAAGAACAATGACCATTTTATCAACACCACCAAGGAGCATCGCACCACCTGAGTGAATCCACACACTCCAGACAACCGGAGTTCAAGGAGGCTAGTCACCCAGGAACCGTCTGTGTGCCCCCGTCAGCCTGCAGCATACTGAAGTAGAGCACAACCGGCCATTAGAATATCCACCCCTTGGGATAACGCAAGACCAGGCCGTGGCCCTGTTGGGAGTTCTGAAGCGACCCCTACGCGCGGCCTACACGAAGGCCCGCACAGCCCACGCGGTCATGTGAAAATCCAGGGGCAAGGGGCCTCGGCGGAGTTCCCATGAAATGGGAGTCCGAATGGGAGAGATGTGTCGGCAGCAGCTCCTCGACAGGCACAGGACGCACGGAGGTCACAGCCGAGACTGGTTGCCCAACGACCCTGAGAGGAAGACACAGAACCTGATTCCTGACGGCAAGAACACTGAGACGGAGACACCACCCTTGGCGGCTACATGAGCGACTAGGCTGTGAGTCCTGTTGGCAGTTCCGAAGCGACGCCTTAGCGCGGCTCACACGAAGCCCGCACGGTCCACACGGTCCCATGTCCGCCCAGCAGGAAAAGCCCACCCAGAGGCTCCGGTGAGAGATGAGCCCAAGTGAGAGAGGCAAGTCAGAAGTAGCTCGGCCGTCAAGATACAGGAACAACATCAAGCACGCTGCCTCCAGGCCAAGGGTCTCACACCAAGAGACATTTCAGAGTGGATCTCATCACAGCTCCCAGTACCCCGAGGTGGGACTGTTGTACATAGACTTTGACACTGCTAGACCAGGCCGGTCTCAAGCGCATTGCCAAGGCGGACTAAAACATCACGAACATGGTGGTCCAAGATTCCGACACTGCCTGGCTGACGGCCTGAAGAAAATACCATTTGTGATATGTATTGTTTATCTGTCTTTCTTTTACAGGTTGGACTTTGTTTATTTCCTTTCATTAAACGTTGGGAGGGATGTAGTATCGGCGGGATACATTCTAGTGTTCCACTTCCGTTGTGATGCACACCTTACACCCACCCACCACCGGCGTCACCAGTGAGGTGACCCGGTCAATAAAAGGGGCCGGGCGCACGGGCCCTAGGCTAGTTACTGCACCAGTACCATGTGTCTGTGTCCCTCATTAGTCTAGATGTGGGCCTGAGGCCCCTAACTTTTACACTCACGTCTGTTGCTGGTGCCTCACTCACGCTGTAACGGGCATCTCACGGGCGCTTTTGTTTCTGTTTGTTCTGCTGGCTACTTCCTCATGCTGCAGGGTACTTCTGCCCCCAGGCACCAGAGCGGCCATGCGGTTCCTTCGCCGGCTGGGTCATCGCCCCTGCCGATTGCCACAGCTCGCCTTCAAGACGTCCCGGCTTCGCCACAGCACCTGCCTCAACAAGCCGCTTCTCCCGCGCTGGCACTTACATCCACCAAGCAGGTAATTGTCAGCCTGTAGCACCCAGCTACACACGTCAGGCCACTCACCCTGAGGCGGCAGCCTACTGTGCATGGCGTTCTCCTTCTTGGATGGTCGTCACACCCGGGCCCCCCGGGCCTTTCACTTTCCAGCGCCCTCAGCCTCACATCTCCCCGGTCTCACCTTGTGCCCACAACTCAGTGGGCTCTTTTGATGCGGGGTGGACTCCTACTCTGCTCACTCTTCAATTGTGCCCTCGTACTCTCTGTTGGATACCGCCATGCACTTGCGGGTACTTCAGGTGCAGGGTGGGCTCCCAATCACCTCCTTCACTCCACGGGCTTTTCCATGCCCCCCAGGCAGTCAGGTGCTTCCTGCACCTTCTAGCAGGGGGTGCCTTTGATACGGGCTGCACTCTCCAACATCCACCATCAACAAGGCAGCTGCAGATATGGGCTCACCCACTCGTCACCAATGTAATAGTGCGGACCCTAGGCCCCCATATATTCAGAATGACCACACAGACACTGTAATTACTCGATAGAACTGGCCCAGGGCACGTGCGCCCGGCCCCTTTTATTGCCAGGGTCACATGTCCTGTGACGCCTGTGGTGGATGGGTATGGGGTGTGGTGTAAGCCAGCCCTTGGGGAGTGGCTGGTACCAAGGAACACTAGACCGGTGACCAGCAGGTCACTACATCCCCCCTGACTCGTCACGCCGAGTTGTCGGAGTGGTCGTGGAGGGTCATGCGATGATGCAGGCACTGATCCCTTTCCAGCCCATGCTGCTTCTCCGATTGTGGCTCTAACCAAACACAAAGGAATATCTACGAGCATATTGGATACTTTCGGAAGTCTTTTGAGACATATTTTTTATTTGTTATAGTTACTATAATCGGCATTATTGTTTTGCTTTTCAACCAAGAGAGCGTAAGGGAATGGCCTGTACCATTTTCAAGAAAGATGCCAGCAATGAAGTCAAGCAGTTGTTTTTTAAATATAGCAAATTGCGTTAAACATGAATTGGTAAACATCGCAGATGGCAGTGAAAAAGGAGTGCAGAGAACATGGTTTACTTTTGATAAGAGCTACTAGCTGGGCCTGCCTTGAAACACATAAAAGTGTGCCTCCCTCTGCTTTCCATCAACCTTCTCTGAAAACAAGGAAGTGCAATTTTTTTTTTTAAATCTGCAGGCAGGAGAATAGATTTGGGTCGGCTTTCTTTTTTAAGTGCCTGACTTTACAGTTGCACACACATCCTTTGTGTTTGGTGATGCTCCTCACAGCAGTGTAGTCTTCCGCCTGGAGCACTCACAACAGAGGCACAACGAGTTCTGATGTATCAGTGATCAGGAAAGAGACAAACTGATGCTTTCACCTAAAAGACCCCTCTCTCATCTAACAACTGAAACTAAGGCTCCCTTCACATCCACCACCTACCAAGCAGCAGTGCTACAGGAAGGACCTAATTGAATTTCTATAGGAGCCTTTTCTCCTTCGTCCTGACTTCACTGTCTAGGTCTCCTCCCTCCTGCCTCTTTCGTGATACGCTTCCATTGGCTGGGAAAGCAATATCATCTCCAATTTGTGCACAGGAACAGGTCTGGGACTTCCAAAATGGAACCAACAGGCCTCCATCACTCTGCTTTACTTGTATGTACAATGCACATACCACAATGGTCATATACACAAACATACACAACATACACTTGGATGGGATTAGGTGACAAAAGATGGTAGAAATCTAACTGCGCATTGATGAGACACTATCACCAAGTGCCAAATAACTACGAAATTTTACTGCATTACTGAAAAAACCTTTAATTACAGAATAGTGAGGGGAGAGCTTTAAATTAGACCTTTTTATTTTCTGCGCCAACTTTCCTTGTGCATCATATACGCCCTGTACCAATGTTGGGACACTGCAGACCATATTCAAAAGTGCTGCCCTAGGCTTGGCATACAGCAGGCTTGGGGCTCTTAATGTTTAAATGATGCGTACAGTCAGACTCGCATATTTGAGCTGTCTGCCTCGGATATGGAGCACTATGTATAATGTTGTTTCTTTCTACAGCTTACATCCTCCTGTTGCTTGCTATCTCAGAAAAGCCTTCTCTCACTATACTACTAAAACCGTGCATGAAAAATTGACCTTAACTTGCTTCCATTGGATTTCTCTCATTTCTATCTTCAGATTTACCCTTTTCTTACCTTTTATTTATTAGTATAGCCTCCTCTCAGTCTCATACCTGCCTGACTTAATCCTTCTTCTGTAATTCTGCAATTGGCTGATACCTCATTTCATAGATCACACACTCTCCTCTTTGAAACCCCATCTCTGTAACCTAACATTACCTAATATACCCCAGCCTATCTATCTCATCAACCATTCACCTGAAACCACATAGCTCCCACTAATGATCACACCTTCCCTACAACCACCGCAGCGGGAGCTGAGGGGACTCCAAGCCCCAGAAAACCTTTTCATTGCTGCCCAGGAGGAGGGGCTACCCAGCGCGTTCAAAAGTGCCAATATCCTCCCACGGCGCGGGACACTACAATCACCGCGGCGGCAGCTGAGGGGACTCCAAGCCCCAGAAAACCTTTTCATTGCTGCCCAGGAAGAGGGACTACCCAGCGCGCTCAAAAGCGCCAACATCCTCCCGCGGCACGGGATGGGCGCGGGATGCACCCAGGCGAAGCCCGGGACAAGGGCGGGCCCATCCTTGCCGGTCATTGCCAGGCAGAGGCAGGGCAGGGCCAACCCTCTTTGTTCATGATTCCAGAAAATTCGGAAATTAACTGATCCCAAGCCACCGATCTGTGAGTTGCTGCAAGCCTTGTTGAATTTGTGTGGCTGTGTTGCCTTTTTTGACTGTTTGCGCCCGCTCATCCTGTGACTTTTGAGGACGCTAAGCCCTGTGCCTTCTTGTGTAGTTGCTGTTTTCATTTAACATTGTTTTAATTCCTTGCTACCAACTCAACGGTTAGCGTTTTGGCTACTGGTGGTGGGGGTGTGTGGCCTGGGCCCGTTAGTTCTCCGGAACACCAGTGATTGGTAGTTGTGTAGACTATGTAGTTGTGTAGAGTGGTAGATTGGCCACACCCAAAGCGGCGACCCTGCCTTTAACCATTCTGATATTTATATACCTTATTTATCTATTGTTCACCTTTTCTGCAAATATGGGTAAAAGAAAGCTGACAGACTGTGGAAGCAGGGAGACTCGGTCCAAAAACACTAAAGCTAAACAGGTTCGCAAGTCGGCCGGAAGCAATTGCGTCCTTGACCGGGTTGATGACCTTTAAGTTGAATGTGAAGATATACTCACTCCCTCTAGCTCAATGGTCTCGGCCGAATCAGCTGCTCACCCTACCAACCCAAAGTTGAGACTGCAAAAAAGCATTCCACAAATGTTCAACAGACCCATCACACGTAGTAAAAACAAGACGTCTGTTGGTCACACACCAGTGTCCTCCAGGGCAGATGCAATTGATTTAGGATTGCTTGCAACATCATCCACTTTCCTTGTCTCATGTTCTGTAGATACTGATCTCACTTTAACTAATCGATTTTCACCATTATTGAACTTAGATTCTACTCAATTAGGAGATACAGGGCTGGAGAAGAGTGTAGTTGCTTTGGGCATGGGGAGGACAAGGAGCCAAGGGCTGGTGATAGTGCGAGTTTGGGTGACGTGGTCCCCTCAGAGCATTTAGCTAGCATCGATGTTGCTGCATATAGAATTATAGCGGACCTAATGACTGAAGTCAAACTACTGAAATCTGCTGTCCAGGTTCTTACAGAACAGGTCACTACTCTTCTAACCAAAGGCATTCAAGAAGCCCGCTCTCTGAAGCAGACCCTTACTCCGCACCCCCAGCCAACCTCCCACACCAATAACCCACATTCTCTTGGCATAGACCCAGATCCACAATCATCTCAACATTTGTTAAGTGATACTGCCAAGTGTACTTCAGGGACACTAGATTCCCAGGCAGTCCGAAATCAGATGTATAACACACGGACACAAGTTACCAATAGCAGATTACCTCATCAGGGTTTTGTACCAATCACTGATCCTTCTCTGCCACCTTCTAGAATCAATCAAGCCACAACAAATTCCATAAACTGGTGTGAACAGACTCGGCTGCCCCCAAAATGCATTTATCTGACCTGCGTGCCAAAAATTCCTTCTCATGTTAAACATGAAGGCGAAGATTATTAATTAACAAATCAATACACTGGATCCGCTACATAAGGGGTTGCCGCTCAGTTATACGGGAAGATACATTGCGAGCTAAAAGGATAATTCACCATAACACTCAAACAGACTGCATAGAATTACTCTTGGCTGATATAAATGTGGCCCACAATCTGATAGCTCTGGAAGCCAGAGTGAGATTCCCAAATCCCACTGGCATTCAGCTCAAAAACCGACCCCTCCAACCTCCGCTGTCGCTCTCTACACATTCTACACGTATTCGCCTAGGCACCAATTCCACCTTAGCAACAAATGATTGACTCAATCTGCATGATATCCCTGTATGCATTCATCCACATACGGCAAGTTCTAATTGCACTGTTAGAGCAATAACCCATGACAGCCACCATATAGACACCTCCGCGCAAGCCCCCCCAAACTAACGCTATTGTAAATGATAACATGTTATTGTCTGCCAACGAGAGGCCTGGGGAAGGGACTCTGTTCGCACCACTATTTCGGACTAAGGCCCAACTAGGGGGGGCAAACACTAGTATCCATTTTACCCCCACGAATGAGCCAGCAAATCCCAGTAGCCTTAATTTGGTTTCATGGAACGTGGCAGGGGTGAGGCCAAAATTATCCCTTATGCACTGGATCCAATTCATCGAGATGTTCGACGTTTGTATCTTGCAAGAAACCTGGACCACCACCCCTGTATACAGTCCTGGTTACCTTACGTTCCTCCGCCCTTCATGCCGTAACAACCTAAGTCGTCCATCGGGGGGCTGCTGATTTGGGTGAAAATTGCGCTCCAATGCACAGTATGGGAACTTACGACTAACAGTCCTGATATTTTAGCAATTCAAGTCAAGGGTTTGAATGGCACTACAGTTGATCTTTTTAATGTTTATGCTCGAGGAACTAGAGCAGGCAGAAGGTCAGTCACCCTTCAAGAGCTGGAGGAATTACTGGACAATAGGGCCCCTCAGCCCCTATTGGTTGTAGCTGGCGATTTTAACGCCACCTTTAAACCTCTTGCGAAGGAGGATATATGTGGGGGTAGAGAGGAAGAAGAGACGTGGCTTGTCCCTCATCTTGATTTACCACCTATCAAAAATTGTTGCAGGTAGCCCTCCACCTCAACGCACTCACTATTGAGTTCGGCATTAAGGCAGCTAATGGCCGTACATTATCTGATAGAAGAGGGGCTAACACATTTAATCGAACTACCAACTTAAGCTGTATAGATTATTTTCTTTTGCACCTGAGAATGTGCCCGAGAGTGGTTGATATGACTGTGGGCCACACCACTGACAGCGACCACAACCCCCTGGAATTACTCTTGGTCTCCCCATGGGATACCCCTCAGAATTCTTTAAATTTTACCCTCAAGTCCAGGGAGATTCACTCAACGAATGATAATAGGCGGCTAAAATGGCCACAAGTTGTTATGGATGATGGCAAACTTAAAATAATCAAGTCTAATCTTTTGGAAAGCACTGCAGACTTATAGTTTATCTACCCACCAGGGAGGGTTGGACGAGATCCAGGCCTGCCATGACCGCTTATTCAACAAATTGGCCGCTTGCTTCATAGGACCAAGACATCATCAGCAAAAAGGCAAGAAGCCCAGGCCCCAGTGTGCCTGGTTCAATAAAGAGTGCAGGTGCTTTGTAAACAACTAGCCGACTCCATTAGAACCAATGACGTGATGCTGACACGGGAAGTGAGGAAAGCTTACAAGCTTGCTCAATCTAGAGCGAAGAGGGAATGGGATCAGAGTAGATGGGAGCAAATGAGAGAGGCCTGCGCTCAAAAACACTTTTGGCTCCTAGTAACCAGGGGGGATGCTAGTAGACCCCCGCCACCGACCAACAACATCTCAACATCAGCATGGGTTGACGATTTTTCGTCACTCTATTCTGGGTCTTGCGTCTCTGACAGGGACGATTCTAACAATGCCACTGATTTCTTCGCAAGAGATGAAAATATTTCCAGTGCCAACTCCATCGTCAGGGCCAAAGCCTCTGGCCCGGATGGTATCCCAGGTGACGTTTTTATTAATGACTCGGAGAATTGGGCATCCTACATCTTGGCCCTAGCCAACAAGATTGCAGCAGGGGCCCAAGTTCTATTTTCGTGGAAGGGAGCGGAGGTAATTCCTGTATACAAGAAGGGAGATAGATCCGCACCCTCCAATTACAGGCCTATCAGCCTCATTGATTGTGTACAGAAGGTCTTTGCACGCGCACTCCTCTTGAAAATACAGGCCTGGCTCAGCAACCATAATATTTTGTCTGTATATCAAGCTGGGTTTAGGCAATAAACAAGTACTATTGATCAGGCGTTTTGATTTCTCTTACTGACATGGAAAACGGTGACCATTGGGCGAGGAAGTCTCTATGTAGCATTCATTGATTTAAGGTCTGCTTTCGACCTAGTTCTTAGAGATAAGCTCTGGACTGCTCTCAAAGAAATGGGCCTTCCTCCTATGATTTTACCACTTGTCATCCGTCTTCATGAGTCTAACTATGCGAGGGTTCGCTGGGGCAATCAAGGGCAACTCACGGATCGAATTAAAGTCAATAAGGGGGTCCGGCAACGTTGCGTACTGGCGCCCACACTCTTTTCTTTATTAATAAACGGGGTAATTCAGTACCTCTCTGAGGCCCCCGCAGATGCCCCAACTCTAGGCGGCGACAAAGTGATCACCTTGCTATTTGCAGATGATACTTTGTTAGTCTCTAAGACCCCCAGAGGTCTACAATTGCTTTTAGACCGATATAAGGCCTTTTGTGACTCTCGGGGCCTGGAGGCCAACACCTCTAAGACAAAGTTCTTAATGTTGAACCCACACAAGTCATATAAAGGGAAGTTAACACTGGGTGGATTCTAGCTGGAGAGAGTGAGCACCATTGATTATCTAGGGATCACTCTCTCTGACGACATGTCCTGGAAGCCCCAGATATTGAAGCGCACTCTGCAGTACAGGCAGATAACGGGGGCCTTGTTTAATGAGCATGGGTCCTCTCGTCGTAAACCGGTAGCAGCCCCTCTCCACATTTACGACTGCAAGGCAATAATTTCTGCATGGTATGGAGCAGAACTGTGGGGATTCGAGAAGATGAATGGTTTGCTGAACACAGAGAACAAGTTTCTGAGGGCCTTAGTCTCGCTCCCGCAGAGCACCCCTCTCCACCCACTAAGGTTGGATAAGGGACGAGCTAGCATTGCCGAGAAGGCCAAGTTACGCCCTTTGCTATTCTGGCTCCGCTTAAAATCAACCCCAGAGTTGTCTTTATATGTGGCAGCCCTCTATGAAGTCCAGGCACTTGATCGATTTAAGAAGATCTCTTGGTTGCAGGAAGTGAAATCCTTGCTCACCGCCATTAGCTTAGAGGGCCTGTGGGAATCAAGGGAGTGCGAAGGGCTGTCTACCAAGGAATCACTAAAAAAACATTATTGGCATTGGGCGACCCAGTCTTCCCTCTCATATTCGTCTTGGGGCCGTTTAACCACAGAGTTTATGGAGTTTAAACAGATTGCCTCATACGAATATTACTTGGATGCTATTATGATCCCCCAGGATAGGAAGCTGTTTATGCAATTTAGATTTGGTTTCATTCCCAGTGAACCCTCTTACAGCTTCCTGGCATTCACCATCCACTGATATACAATATTCTCCAGGCTGTCCTTGTACTGTGGAATCGAATGGTCATATATTTTTTGCTTGCCCACTGTACAGATGGCCGAGAGCCAAATGGCTAGCCCCCGTTTCTAAATGTCTTGGTATCCGGTGCCATCTAGAGGTGCTGCGCATCTTAAAATCTGACGCTAGCTTAGTAGTACTCTGCGCAGTAGCAAAGTTCCTTGGCATTACGTGGTCTATTCGAAGGTCTGTGATGAAATCACAATTCTTAGATTCTGGACAACGCAAAAATACTTTTTAATGTACTTTTTAACCATTTTTTAAATTCCCATATATCTCTTTCCTGTTCACATGTGTAAGTTGTGTTTTAACCGTTTTACCATTTAACACTATGTCAACAATCAATTCATTTTTTTATGGTGGGCCTTGTTATTTACTATTTTCTTGAGACTGGCCCCCATTGCATTCTGTACCCCACTGCTTTGTGCCATTTGTATTTTTAGCATCAATTTTAACTTATCATCGTTGCACTTTCTGTACGTATTTATCAATTTTGTTCTTATGAATTGTATGTACTCCTACTTTTATGGTCATCGACCGAAACAAAGTTTATGATGTGACTTGTGATCACACCTAACTGATATTAATATATGTCAGAAAATAACTGGAGTAAATGCATGCACAATTTTCACTAGAGCACATGCTTAATCACAATAACCAACAATAACTACCAGATTAACCTCTAATCTTGGGTTCCAGAGTAGTGTGCTACTCACCATAAAGCACTGCATTGCCTCAGTATAGGTAGTAAGCTCTATATAAATATAATTACAATTACAATTTCTGACACACTGATCTTTGCAGTGACTGCAGTCATGCAGCACTGAGAGTCAAAGTCTTTGATTTTGGTGTTGTTACTGTTGATGCAAGGGTGAGCCCAACATCCTTTTGACTGGAAGAGGGCAGTTTAGGTACACCACACTGCTCACCTAGGTGGAAAAAGGAAGAGTGTTTGATGCCAGTGCTGTTCCCAGTGGTGCCAAGCTTCATTTTCTCACTGGCCACTTTCTTGGCAGTAACATTTTTCTTGGTTGCAATCTTCTTTACTTCTTGTTGATTAACACTTAGCAGTATCATTTAGCAGAGACGGCTATTCCCCCAGCCACCAACAGGAATATGTAGACAAAATTATCCTCTTTTTGGAAGAAGTGGGGGGCATGGCTTCGATGGCCATCATGGTAAACTTATGAGCCGATCTCTCCCAGCTCACAGCTCTCAAATCCGTCAATTATCTGAGAGATCCAGCAGTTTTAATCCTGACAAACTGTGGGCAAAAATTAGGGACGCCTGTGGGACTGCTGCAATCAATTCCGACTCCAATTCCACTGAGCTTGAGGCCAGAAGACCTAATAACCAAAGAGATGTTTTCATACCAAGTGAAGGGATGCCAGTCAGGGGCCTGCAGTATTAGCCCGGCCTCCCCTCATGGATGCTGGATTCACTGAGGTTGCAGCTGCCCCAGAGGCAGGTAAGAGCGTGGGGAGGCGGGGCCAGGTTGGGGGGGATTGGACAGACAATCACAAGGGAAAATTAAATAAATAATGAATTTTCCTTCGTCATCGTCTGTCAAAATCTCCCCCACCCAGCCCCACCGCCGCACTGCTCTTACCTGTATGGGCTGCGGCTGCCTAGAGGTGCCTGAAATCTGAGGAGAACTGGGGATCCTGCAGCAGATGAAGTGGGCCTCTCCCTTGTGGACCTCATACTCCCCCCTTCGAAACATTGGTAGGCCCACCTAGGTCACTGGGGGCTATGGGCATAGGTGCATGGCTCTGCGCCAGTCAGAGGCTGGACCTTTGGCTGTGTGGGTTTTGGCCTAGTAGTGCAAGACCTCCCCTTACTACAGCTGGATTCCCTCATGTGCCTGCTGTTATATTATGTCATGTTGATTTGTAGAGCCTGCTAATCACCCGTGAGGGTATCCAGGGGCTTGGGCCGGAGAAAGGTGAGAGTCCCTGCAAGGTGTCCTGAATAACCAGGTCTTCGTGGTAAGTCGGAATCCGAGGGTGGCCGGTGGGGACCCTGTGGTGGGTGCAGTGGGTCTCTATCCTTGAGGGGGTACGACAGGCAGCAGAATCTGCACTCATTTTTGGAGACACAGTGCGGCTGAAATCAGAGGCCTCCCTCCTCCCGAGAAACATAGGTGAGCCCCCCTGGATTCTGGGACTGCAAGCGAAGGGTCCCTCAACAGTCTGAGGTGGGCTGAAATGCACCCGAGGCCTTGCATTGCAGGGCCCAGAAGTGCTAGGGTGCTAACCTGAAGTCAGAATACCATCCTCCTGTTCCAATATTTAGAGTGCCGCTATTGGGGCCTCGCAGTTGATCTGAGGGATCCCTACTTAAGATTGTCCCTACTCAAATTAGTGCCAGACCCTGGCAAGAGCCAGATTTGGATTTCATAAGCCTCCCAGAAAGTTGAGATCTGCTAACAAACGTTTTGCAGCATTTCCCAGAATTCAGCGCACATGATCAGGTGGAAGATCTTTCACTTTTCTGGGCTCAGTTGCATGGAATCAGCTACCTCTTGAGTTCCGTGCAGTGAGTGATGTTGCAGTGTTAAAGAAAAAGCTTAAAACTTGGCTTTTTTTACAGGACTAACTTCTGTCATTCACCTTCTGACCTATGCTTTTCGCGCAGGGACATTCCATGGAGTAGCTGTGTGCACTATGAATTGCTTTCATCATCATCATCAAGGTGCTTCTGCTCTCTTCTTTAAATGTGACAAAATTGGCTTACACCTAATTGGCACATTTAATTTACTTGTAAGTCCCTAGTAAAGTGGTACTGCATATACCCAAGGCGTTTAATTTAAATGCTACTGTGGGCCTGCAGCACATATCCTTCCACCGTCTAAGGTAGCCTGATTAAACATGTCACAGGACTGCCATTTCAACCCTCAGTGCAGTTTAAACTGCTATTTCGACCTGTCAAAAAAAATCTTTTACCAGGCCTAAACTTTCCCTTTTATACATGTGTCACCTCTAGGGTTGGCCCTACATAGCCCTTAGGGCAGGGTGCAGTTTATTTAAAAAGTTTTGACTTGTACTTTTAAATTTTACATTTCCTGGTAGTGAAAAACCCTTAAATTCTTTTTCATTACTTTCCCATAGGATAACATTGGTGTAGGAAAGTAGGATCTGCTTCTTATGGTTACCCCCACTTTTTGCTTCATCTTACATTGTTTTTGACTAGT
Organism: Calotriton arnoldi; assembly: GCA_963921515.1. Classification (NCBI taxonomy): domain Eukaryota; kingdom Metazoa; phylum Chordata; class Amphibia; order Caudata; family Salamandridae; genus Calotriton; species Calotriton arnoldi. Next base: position 1,923,208 of record CAWUFW010002297.1, on the reverse strand, counting down.
CTGACTGGGATCCTGCTAACCAGGACCCCAGTCTATCTGCTTTCTCCCTAAAATGTTATGTCATGTACTTAGGTACACTCCAGATTGGATACTGGGGTACCCTTGTCAGTCCCTAGTATATGGTACCCATGTACCCAGGGCATAGGTACCCCAGAGGCCTCCCATGGGCTGAAGTATGTATTATGCCACCCATGAGAGGCCATGCAAAATGGATCTACAGGCCTGCCATTGCAGCCTGTGTAAGTTGGTGCATGCACCACTTACTTAAGATATAGGTTTACTATATCTAAGGGTCACTACACTTAAAACCTATAAGTCACCCCTATAGCAGGTCTTAACAATCCTGAAGGCAGGGTGCTTGGGTCTAAGTAAGAGAGTGCCACTGCATGAGCAGGACACCACTGCAGCCTACGGAGTTCATTCTCCCGGGTTGTTAGTGCTACAGCCATTTACGACATATAGAGTGGCATTACGCGACCGCGTGATGACCAACTCTAAAACGGCTGAAAGTAACCCTATCGTGTTTGGTATCCAACATTGTGGAATCATACCTCCCACACCGGTAACCAGTGTGGGAGGTATGATTCCACCCCTCAGAAACGAGCTTTGTGAGGTCCCTGGTGTTCCCGGTACCAGCCTTCTAGTCCAGGGCAGCCCAAAATGTTTGCTGCCGACCAGAGACACATTTCTTCCCTCCTGCTGCTGAGCCAAGCTCGAGCAGGGGAAGGCAGAACAATAGTCATCCTATCACCAGGAAGTGTGACCACCTCCCAGACAGGATTTAGTATATTAGGCCTGGGTGGGTGCACTTGCCAGTGACCGAAAGTATGCATGAGGGGCACCTTTGGTGTCCCTGTACATAGTCCAGTTCAAACCAGTCCTGGGAGCCGTTGGCTCCTGCTCTGGCGTGAAACTGGACAAAGGACATGGGAGTAACCTCCCCACTGTCCTGACCATCCCCTTGGAGGGTCCCCTGTATCTGTCCAACCCTCTCCCGTAGGTACAAAAGGGCTTACCTGGCTGTAGGACCCTAGATTCGACGTGGACAAGATTCTGAACCAGAAACCACTGAACTTCGACCGTCTGGACACCCTGGACTTCACTGGACTTAGTTTGGGCCCGACTTCGTCTCCCACTCCGTCCAAAGCATCGTCTGTGCCCGTGCACCATACAGGCTCTATGCAGGACCTGTGGAGCATCAAGGACAACCAAAGACATCTCCCTTGGAGTGAAGGAGTCCCTCCCCTGAAACCGCAGGCACCACATCACGATTGACCGGTCTGCTGTTCCTGAGCTCCTACAGACTCCAAAGGCTCCAGCAACACAAGTGGTGGGTTTCCAAGTCCCTCAAGGTCCGAGCTGCCCTCTCACCAAGTTTGAGGTCAGAATCCCTCGTGGTGGACTGCAATACTTGTACCCCTTTGCACCACTTACTTTTGCAAGTGCATATGCTTGTTGGCATTCCCAAAACAAGTGCACTGGGCTCCGAGTAACCCCAACCTCTGGCACCATTTCCACCAAAGAACTTCGGCCTCCTCACACTGAGTGCTCCGTGGGCTGTTGCTTTGTGAAACTGCGAGGGCCCAGGAAACTCGAGCAGTTTTCTGTGCCTCCGGCCTGTGGGTCCTCTTGAGGGTCATCTTTGCTTTTCGTGGGCTCCCCTGGTTGCTCCAGGCTTGCCTTGACTCCCCTGTGTTTGGTGAGTCTCCTTGATCTTGCTGGCCCAAACCGTAACCCTTCTTGACCATCTTCGCGGGTTGCCGCTGCCAAGGCTTGTTGGTACTCCAGCCAGATACCGACCCCTCAGCACTCGACATCCTTTGTGGTAAAAGCTCGTATCTGGCTGCTGGTTGGCCTCGACGTCTCCTGGTCCCGGTGGCTGCAGAGTCAAGAACCCCCTCAACGCAAAAGAAGCACCCGAGATCGGTGGGCATTCGTCTACCGAGCCCCTGGTCACTCCTGAGTGACCCAGACTCTGTCCCCTCTGCTTTCAGGTGCTCTTCATCTAGAATCCACCTTTGGATTCCATCGGACACTTTTCTTCTTTCCCGCAGTGGCATTTCCTTGAAGTCCTCCATTGAGATCAACGGCGGTTTCCGACACCACTTCAGCCCTATGCACCAGGCTTCCCTGGGATAGGTAACTCTGGTACTATGGTATCCATGGGTGGGGTGGCTGTTCAACCTCCTATGATCCAAAGGGCTTCCTCGTAATCCATTGGGAAGGGTCCTTAAACTTTAAAACTACAACAGTGACTCTCCCTTAGAATTGTACGGCGCACGCGATCGTGTTCCCACACTGCACCCGTCCTCCGTGGGGTCCCTACATACTCACCTTGGGTGGTTCCTTGGGGTCCCAGCGATTCTACATACTCTAGACACTGTCTTGACTCGAGTCGTGGTTCTTATACCACTATTTTAGTATATGGTTTGGTCTCCCTCTGGAGCCCACTGTGTATTATTGCTACCTACTATTGTTTGTGTGCTACAGTATTGTGTGCTTTGTGTTTATCTGCATGTAGCAGATACTTTGAGGTATTTAGAGTGTGTAATAATAATAAATACATATTTTTATAACTACTGTGTGGTTCTCCTGTCATTTAACCAATACAATAAGGTTGCATTCTGGTCAAACAAGCTGCTTAACATTCGTTCAAGACGAAGCCTGAAGGCTGATCTCCACAGCTACCACTTTGATAGCTTTCTAAGGTTATCTTTGACCTCGTAAATCACCATAAGGGTTGTTTGGACTTGTACAGGGTGCCCACTTTAAATAGTGGACAGCATATACCAGGCCAACTTCTCACAATTGGGTTACCTTATTAAATTTAATAACTGATAACCTTTGTCTGTTTAGAAAGTTGGCATTTTCTTGCCCTAACCATGTGGTGCCTGCAGCCTGTATCCTTGATCACATGACCGGGTGTGGTTGGCAGTTGGCCTTTATGTATTCCTCCCAGACAGTGTCACAACGGGGGACTGAGTGTTGGCCAGATGGGCCATCCTTGCTTAATGGAAGGGGAGGAGTTGTCACCTACCACACTGCCACTTCAAAGGAGCTGCCTCAACACATGCAAATATCAATAAATCAATCAATCAAACATTTGTAAAGTGAGGCAACTCACCCGTGAAGGTCTTGAGGTGCTGGAGATGTAGGCTGCTGCATGGTGGATTTTCATTCGAACATCCAGGTCTTGAGTTTTTTCCTGAATTGCTGGAATGACGGGCGGTCCTGAGGTACAGGGGGAGGGAGTTCCATGTCCTGACTGCCAGTTGCGAAAAAGATCGTCCTCCGCTGTTGGTTTGACGGACCCAGGGGTTGCGCACAAATAATTTTAACCTAGGGGTTTAGGGAGGGGAGGAAGGAAATTCCAGAACCAGATATGGGGGAAGTCTAGAAGTTTCTCTCACTTCAAAGCTGGCACCAGGTAAAAAAATGTAACCTTCAGACCAACTCTTCAGTATACCCTTGGTCTTGTGGATACTATAGAGGAAGCACCTCCCTGCTGCCAGAGGATGCCCTCCTGTTGCTTGAGGCCTGCTCTGCTGTCTGAGAAGGAAGACTGGACCTGCTCTCTTCATCCCAGGCTACCTGAAGTGACTCAAAGGGTCAGTTTTCTGACCTCTTGTACAGGATACAGGGACATAACAAGCTCCAGAGGCCTCCCTGCAGCTGCCCAGCTAACCTGCTGTACTGGACGTGTAACAGGACCTGCCTGAGCCCTGCTGGCCTCTGCTGAAGTAAGCTCCTGATTTAAATCACACACAACTAAGGGGAAAGAGGTTTCACTCATACACCAACCTCCCCATCAAATATCTAAACACACAAATGAGGAATAGGAGAACAGAGAAACATATAAAATATGCAGTGTATGGCACACGCTTTGTTCATGAAAACTGCCCTCACCCACAAATTGTGGCATGCTTGATCATTTGGCTTGCTGTCGACACCCTGCGCAGACCAATGCCTGGGATGGAGCAGAAGGGAAGGGGAAGACAGTACAAACAAAAAGTTCTAGGGATCAAAAAAGAATTGTAGTGCAGAAATTAGAATTAAAATGGCTCAGGAATATCCACTGTAAGTTTTATTCCTGGACTTCCTGGTCAGGATTAAAATGTATATAGGATGGTGGTGTCGGGGTGAATTAATGGCCTCACACCCCTCCTATCTGCATGTCTGTCAACATGTTTCAGCCGATTTGTTTAGCCCTGAAAGGGTCTTCCAGCTTCCATCTGGACCTAAGCTCCCCTAATTCCCCTTCTATCTTACCTTCCTTTGCTGGTAAGTTGAGGTCTGACCCATTCTGGTCTGGGGACTTCTATACACACTGCATTAATACCTACAAATGGAAATGTAATAATAATGATTACGGGCTATTTGCACATATGAGAGATATGACTCTCTGTGTATTACATCAAACAAAACCTAATGCAAATGCTGAACGCAAACACAATCATGCCACACACTCATTGTTTCCCTTTGTGCTACCATACTGTGGTTATGGATAACTAGTCACCTAGTTCATGTGTACAACAATCCACAGGGGCATCTAATCAGGACAACAACAAAGACTCTGGGAGCTTCCACCAGTGAAAGGCCACACTAGGTGTGGATCATGTGATATATGCAACCTGATCAAGGAGACCAAATGCATTGACGTAGGACTGAAATATCCTTGGGTTCAGGAGAAACATACAAACTGTAACATGGAGAATGTTATTTACCTGATTAGATGCGCCTGTGTATTGGGGTACATAGGGATGACAAGTCGAAAAATAAAAGTACGGATCATGGAACATAGGAGCAACATCAGATGACAAAATTCACTGCACCTTCATGGCGTGCGGAGAGAATTAAAGCAGCGGCGGTCTCACCTTGGCAAAGTAAGGAGTGGGGGCAAAGGCCGAAATGTTGCTGCCCGCTATGACCGCCACCACAAAAATACCATGGACCCGACTCTTCACGCTACTGTGACTGCCAGCGACGACCGGCAAAGTGAGATCTACACTTTGCGCTACAGCGATGACCGCTTGTGGTGACTGCCAACGCGAAGGTCCAGCAACAACCAACTTCAATGCCCGCTAGGATCTTCGTTTTACAGCTCCGACTGTCCGTGACACCCGGACTGCTCTCCACACTCCATGATGCTCTCCTCGTGGTCTCCCCACCGCAAACTGGACTCTTCACGCCAGACTTTGGAAGGGTAACTTCCTCAGCAGGACAAACCTGGCACCTGTATTGGTCCCGCGCTTCATCGTGGTTGGCCTGTACTTGTGACTTTCCCACAGTCTAGCACGCCCAAATAAGCACGAGTGACGTTTTGTGGTTTTAGGCACTATACTTACTTTTAATCTTTGAAAGTGCATATCTCCGGGACTACTGATTGAATTTTTTGTGACAATAATTTTTTTTAATTTTACTCTTTTTCTAAATTGATGTGGGATTTTTCTTGTGTTGTGCCTTTACTTAATTGCTGTTTGTGTGCTGTATAAATACTTTATACATTGTCTCTAAGTTAAGTCTGACTGCTTTTGTGCAAAGCTTCCAGAGGTTTAAGCACATGTTAATTTAGTGACTTTTGTGGTTCACCTTGTGGTTCCTGCTTAGAAAGTCTCACACTCCACTCAACCAGCAATCCGATTTCTCATATTGGTGCTCAGTGGTGGGATCCAGTACTTGTATTTGTGCAGTACCATACAGTGATTAGTGTACCACAAAAAAATCCTCTAAATAATCTGACATCAGATTCGACCTTTTGTCAAATTCTTTTTGACTGTCCTCTTTTGCTGTTTCCAAATTCACTCCCATTGCACATGACTTTGTGAATCTGTGACTCTACCTGCAAGCATGGAGATTGAGCTCAACACCCTGGAGTGCTTCACTGTGGCTGAGCTCAATGGGTTCTGCAGGGAGAGGGGGCTTCCAGCAAATAAGAGCTCCAGGAAGCAGGATCTCCAGACGGGCCTTGTGCGTGAGAAGAGGCTAACCAGTTACAAGTTACAGCTCAGGAGGAGGAGTAGGAGGTGGACTTTGAGGAGGAGCAAGAGGAGGGAATGAAAGGGGAGCATGACAACCACCTGCTGGTGGCCGCAGAGGAGAGAGGAGGGTTCACAAGAGAAGGCAGTAGCATCTCTGCCCACAACTTGTCCCCTGAGAAACTGGCAGACAGGAAAGCAGGAAGCGAGTTTAGGCTGCAGATAGCCGCAGTCAGGATGGAGAAGGAAGCCGCAAAGAGGGAGGCTGCTAAAAAGGAAGCAGCTACCCAGAGGGCTGCAGAGGAAAGAAAGGCTGAGGCAGAGAGCCTTGGCAAGGGTGAAGGCTAAGGCAGAGAGAGCCTTGGCCAGGGAGAAGCCAGAAGCCAACAGATCCTTAGAATAAAAGAAACTGGCCCAGAGGAAAGGAAAGTTCTGCTGACTCACGAAATGATTTAATAGCTACACCTGAAGGCCAAACAAAGCACAGGGTCCAACAACAATGGTAGCAGTGAAACCACAGTGTCTTGTGAGGAAAAGAGAGTTCACATACCAAGCTGGTGCCTAGCTTTACAATGGGGGAACAATATAGATAAGTGGTTTGAGGCATACTAGGTAGCCTTAGAAATGCACAGGGTCCCTGAGGGAGATTGGGGAGAAAGTCTTTGGAGGCACATACCTACAGAGGGGAAGGCTTCTTTGTTGGCCCTAGGAAAGGGTGACAGGATTAAATACTTTTTAATTGTGGGCATACATGTACTGCTTACATAATATAACCATCGACAGTAATCCGATACTGAATTTCACTTCTGGTGCTCATTTCCCTTTAGCCTTTCTAACATTCCAATATGGCGGCTGTGATTCACTTACATTTGAACCTGTTAGCATGTCCGTTTTCTCTTGCACTTACATCTGCTTGCTAGCGTCCATTCACCATCAGGAAGTATCGCTTACGACAGTTACGCACAAGTATATTTAAAGGTTGCCGTGTCACAATTTCGTGTTCGGCGTTTCTAGTCATCAACCACTACACGGCCATGCAGCACGTACGTGAAGTCCACGGTCCACAGATGTAATATCGAGGTATGTCAGCGACGTTTTAGGAAATCATCCATGCCCTATACTTATTTTAAAGTCGCTTTACAGTGAATGCGTTTTCTTTTGCATTTTTAGGTTTTTCATTAAACCTCATTGATGGTGATACATCCTTTTACGTTATCCATATATATTTCTCTTCATCTCCGTCTTAAGGTATGTCGCCATTACATCTCGATAACTATTCATACCAATTGCCCATGGTAAAACTGGTAATTTTACAGTATTATGTTTTCTGGTTTTCTGCAGTTGTCGGCGCTTTTACAAAACATGTCTGACAGAGTTCTATTCTTTTCGTAATTTGGAGAATTATGCCTATATAAATATCCAGGTATATATTCCTACAGTTGGCTGTTCATGTATGGATATAAACGTTTGATTGAACCTTCACTCTAATATGGAATTTGTGTTTTGTTTTCTTTCTTTTTTATGGCATTTAGACATTCTTGATGAAACTTTTCACTCCAGAGATGTTTTATCTATTTATATAATTTCAAGGCTTTGTACCGGATCATACCATTATAATCAAAGGAAATTATTTAAGGTAATCTATAGGCTTTCATATAATTAGAAGCCTTCCATCCTCTCTTGAGTTATAGTCTTTGGATGTGTGCTTTATCGTTTTCAACGGCATCTTTTCTGGTTTGTTTTTCTTATTAGCTGCTGGTCATCCTGGAGACATATATTATGTGATCTGATGTCTCATTCAGTCACCACTTATTATGAAGCATGGTCGCTAATTTCAAGGTATTCATGAATAGCAGAGTTCTTAACCGAGTAGCCACAGCCCTTTGGTTGGTTTTCATTTAATCTTTATCTTGGTTAGCATTATTACTATTCATTTTTCATCAACACACATCTACCTGGGATGATTCTCACTATACCTTGCATCCCTATTTTTAGGGGTAGAAGATATGAATCAAAGAAGCCCCATTGATTGATATTTCATTATACATCATTCGAGGTAATCTAGCTGTATTTTTATCCTCTTTTCCCTTCTCCTGACCTGTTTTTCTGAAGAATATCATTACACATATTGGGTATATGTATGTCACTGAATTTTATTCATTTTTTTTTTTTAGTCACCTTCAGGTGGTCTATATCACATTGATTTATAGTTTTCTTTATTACTGGTGATTTGGTCTTGTCTGTACGAATCCTCATTAATCTTTTTTATATTCTTTCAACTTTCCTCTGTGACGCGGCCTTGTTTTTTAAAGTTATTGAATATATCAATTCACAATTGAAGAGGTCTGATCTAATGTAAGACAGAATTGATAAGTAGGATCTATAATATGTGCCCAGATAATATATATATGTATATATGTGCATAAAATATTTGTATATTGTCTCAATATGTATTTCTCTCTTTTAGACATATATGGCTACCTGATGAAGGCGTCCAGCCGAAACGCGCATAGATTGTAACCATGTTAGCCATAATTATATTGTAGAATGATTTAATACCTATCATGTACTGATTTTTTTCTATGCATTTGTCTTTAGCTTTTGATGTATACTTTGTTGTTTGATCTAATCTAGACATAACACAAGTATTAGCCATATTAGTTGAAAATTGAACTTTGACAGTATTCCAATGTATTTATTTTTATTGATGATTGTATGTTTAGTGTAAATATTTTTTCAAAAAATCTTTTTTCATATCTTAAAAATTAGCTGATAAAATAAAATAATATATTTTTCAATAAATTCTTGTTTCTGGTCACATATTGCTCTTCAGTTTAGGATAGATCCACTTTGTATCCGTTTCCTACATGTTTATTTCCCAATAATGTTGTCACCCTGATGTAGGAAACACATTTTAGGGGTACCCCTTTTTTCCACACATAGGATTAAATACTCCCCCATAAAGGCCTCACTAATCCAAAAGTAGGAACTCTGGCCTGAAATGTATAGGCTGAAGTTCAGGGACAGACAGAAACTGCCCCACCAGTCTTGGGTAGTCGTTGTGGAGTATTTCAGCAAGAAACTAGATGGCTGGGGGAAGGGTAATGAAGTTAACACTTATGCGGAGTTTAAACTGTTTTCCATAAAGCACGTGCTCAGTCGTAGTTTTCCAGAGATATACCAACACCTGATAAACATCAAGCTCACTAGCCCTAGGGAGCTTGACAATGAGTCGGTCCACTGGCTCAGTACGAGTGTCCATAGGAAGGTACATGAGAGTGACCCCAAGAAGGGTGGTTAAGGTTCTCCCCCAGCAGACTGAGGGGGAGGTCCAAGGTGACACAGACTGGTCCCAGAGTAAAGGGGAGGGAAAGGGTTCCCATGCCCCTTCTGAGAAACAGGAAGGAGGTTCTGATGGGTGGTGGCCCAGGGTGCCCCATTAATGACTGCATTGCTTTTAGTGTTCCTAATTAGGACATAAGCAGGGGGACACAATCTGTCCCAAGAAACCACCCAGTGTTGGAAACTCTACATGAGTAGCCAGAGTGGGTTTAAGGGTAGATAGTCCTCAGGAGCAGAGGGTAGAGCATGCTCTGATGTTCTCTGTCTGAGAGGTGAATTCAAAGGGTAAACTTGTGATCCGTGGGAGTCGGCACTTTCATTAGGTATCAAATAATGGGATCCCTGTCACTGCCCTAAAGGATACCGGTGCCAGTCAGACCATGGTGGTGGAAAGACTGGTTTCCCTGGAGCAGTGCAATGGACAGGTGTGTAGGGTAACTCAGGCCAACGGGCAGGACTTCTTCCTACCAATGGCTCTGGTGTCCCTGCAATGGGGTGGGGTGGTGACCCAGAAGAGGGTCATTGTTAGCTCCCAGGTCCTCATTGACAGCATTCTGGGGAATGAGTTACCACCCGTGTTAGAAGAGCTGGGAGGAGCGACTGTCCAGGGTGCTCTGAAAGCTCTGGTCTCTGGGGGTGCTACTCCTAACAGGAGAGTACGGAGGCCCAGATGGAAGGCCAGGAGATGGAGACAGTCCACAATGGGAGGACCAGTAGATCAATGGCTGTCAGGTCTGAGAACAGAGCACCCCAAAGACTGACCCTGGTGAGGCCACCTCTGACATGGAGGTGCTCCCTGCACTGTCACATATACAGAGGGCTGGAGACCTGCACTAGGCAGACCCCTGCATGACACCGACAGAGTGTGTCACCCTTGATGGGAGGGAGGGTTCCTCCCTAGAAGTCCTGTATTGCCAGGCACCTGTTCAGCCTTAGGGTACCAACCCTGGGCTGAGTGTCCAGTTACAATCTACCACCACTCGACTGGTGGGAGGGAGAGTGGAAGTAGGGTGCCTAACACCCAGGGCTGTTGCCCCACTCTGCGAAACCTCAAAGGTCAGAGAACTCTCAAGAGTAGTTAGGGAGCTCCTTGCCAGCCACATGGCTGGAAGTGAGGCATGCCCAAGGCCCCTGCTTGGAGCCTTCACATCGGAGAGAACACCCTGGGGCCTGTCTGTTGGCACCTTCAGATGTCAGTGACCTCTTTTGGTCGCTGTATTTAGGGGCAGAATTTTCCTTAGACTTGGGACAGAAGTCTGTTCCAAGTGGTGGATAGGATATCACTTTGTTTGCAATGGTAGTACTGTCTGATGACTGGTATGCATCTTTTAGCAAGTTAGGGTTATGATCTTCACAGATTGGGTCCTAAGGTGAGGAGTAGGGGTCCACATGGGTCAGTCTAGTGGCTCAGGAGAGTGTTGACAGAGGGATCCAACTGAGTTCAGACTGGCACAGAACTGACAGGTCCCACTGCAGAAAAGGCTCATTGTCCATGTTCTATTGCCAAAGCAGGGAAGCCAATCAAGGTATTGAAAAGTCTACACTGGGTTTTGGCTGAGGAGGGAACATGTTAGAAATGGCCCTCTCTGCAAGGTCACCCCCACACATTTTGCCTTCACTCTTCATGTTTTCTGAACCCATTTTTGTTGGTTTTTTTGGCTCTGTGCACTATACCACTGATAACCAGTGCTAAAATGCGCGTGCTCTCCCCTTTAAACATGGCAAAGTTGGCTTACACCCAATTAGCACATTTAATTCACTTATAAGTCCCTATTAAAGTTGCACTACATGTACCCAGGGCCTGTAAATTAAATGCTACTAGTGGGCCTGCAGCACGTATTGTGCCACCCACTTAAGTAGCCTTGTTAAACATGTCTCAGGCCTGCAATTGCAGCCTGTGTGCAGTCTTAAACTGCCATTTTGACCTGGCAAAACTAACCTTTTACCAGGCCCAAACCTTCTTTTTATTCATATAAGTTACCCCATTTGAGAGGTCCTAAACATCCCAAAGTGCAGGGTGCATTGCATGTTAAAAGTTGAACATGTATTTTTACGTTTTACATGTCCTGGTAATGAGAAACTCTTAAATTCCTTTTTCACGACCTAACTCTCTCATAGGATAACATTGGGTTACCTTAATGCATTTAATAATTGATAACATTTGCTTGGGAACAGGTAGAAATGTCATGTTTGGTCTCTAATGAATTGTAATTTAAACCCTTCTTTAATGGTAAAGTCAAATTTTACAGCACAATTCTGAAAATGCCACCTTTAGAAAACTGGCATTTTCTTGTCCTAACCATTTGGTGCCTGCAGTCTGAATCTTGGGTCACATGACTAGTAGTAGTTGGCAGTTAGCCTTAGCGAATTCCTCCTAGACAGTATCACAAAGGGGGGCAGGTTGTTGTCAGGATGTGCCACCCTGACTTGATGGGAGGGATGGAGTTGTCACCTACCACACTTGCACTTTAAAGGAGCACACACTCCTCAGCACACACACACAAAGAACTTTGCATGAGCTTTTTGTGACTCCAGACATCATGGGATCAGGGCAGGGAGAAAGGAAATTCCAGATATGGGGGAAGTCTAGAAGTTTCTTCCACTTCACAGCTGGCACCAGGTATACATTTTGGACTCTCAGACCAACTCTTCGGTACACTCCTGGACCTGTGGATACCACAGAAGAAAGACCTGCTGCCAAAGGACTAATGTGCTGATTGAGGCCTGCCCTGCTGTTTGGATGACTGGACCTGATCCCTTCATCCCAGAGCTACCTGAAGTGACTCCTAGGGTCAGTTAACTGACCTCCTGTTCGGAGCTACGGGGACATAACAAGCTCCAGAGGTGTCCTGGCAGCTGCCCAGCTGGCCTGCTGCACTGGACCTGCCTGGACCTGCAACTGGACCTGCCTGAGCCCTGCTGACCATTGCTGGACTGAGTTCCTGATCCTCAAGAGGTCCCTTCCAGGTCCAAGACCCTCGGTTTGGCATGAGTTGAACTCCTCTTGGAAGAAAAGGAGAAATCCTGATGTTTTGGGCTCTTTGTGACTGCAAAAGGCCATTCGTGTCAAAGATCTTGCCATCCGCGATGACCACCAGCACAAAGCTATGGTGTACCTGACTTTTTATACCACTGCAATCCCCAGTGACAACCCGAAATCTGGACTTTGGGCTACAGCAACCACATCCCACAGTGACCCCCTGTTAGACCTGGGGGTCTCTAGTTGGCTGAGGTATGTACCTTAGTCCAAATAGGGACCCTTGCTTCTAGTCAGGGTAAGGAGGGACACACACTTAGATAACCCCTGCTCACCCCCTGATAGCTTGGCACGAGCAGCCAGGCTTATCTCCAAGGCAATGTGTAAAGTATTTGCAACTACACTCCCAGTAACACAGTGATAACACCACAAATGGACACCACACTGGTTTCATAAAAAAAGCGGTATCTTTATAAAAGGAATACGATGAGTCCAAACGATAGAAATCCAACATATTGCGTATTCGTAATATTTCGCTTTGCCGGTTATTCGGCCAGCAATCACTTGTAGGTTCTTGCGGTATTAATGAGCAATTCACGATCTCTAATGCAGTCCTAATGCAATGCTATGCAGTTCGTAATGCAGTTCATAATGTAGTAACAAGACAGTCCTTAATGCAAGAATCAGGCAGTTCGTAATGCAAGAATAATGCGGTTCGTAATGCAAGAATCAGGCAGTTCGTAATGCAAGAATAATGCAGTTCATAATGCAAGAATCCGGCAGTTCGTAATGCAAGAATAATGCGGTTTGTAATGCAAGAATCAGGCAGTTCGTAATGCAAGAATAATGCGGTTCATAATGCAAGAATCAGGCAGTTCGTAATGCAAGAATAATGCAGTTAGCCAATCTGCGCGGTCAACTCGGGCACCACTAGGCCTCAATAACAGAGACAACAGTTGTAAGCATACAGGGGCGGCCCCGGTACTGCTGGGCAGGTACGAGCTGCTCGGGGACTCAGCGCGTCTAACGCGGTGCAGCGGGAGAGAGCTCGGAGCACTCCTGTACTCCTCCTGCACGCCTCCCAAGGCCACACACGCTTGCGGCTCCCGACTGGAGTCCAAGCCTTACCTGGGGGGGTACGCTGCCTTGCTCTCTCTCTCTCCGCTCGTCAGACGTCCTGCTGGGCGATCCCGATCACGTTGCATCTCTGTTGCTAGGCTACGCTGTAGCCAGACGGGTTACGGCGCTGCCTTCTTCTTCATTGACGACCTTGGGCAGATTCCTTTCGATGAACAACGATCACGATCCCTTCCACCTTGTAGCTTCCTTAGCTTCAAGAAATCCTTTAGCACGTTGCGGCTCGGGCCGGTGGCGGCGATCTTTACTCACAGCCTCAGTTACGATGACAGCTCGGGCCACAAACAGCAATGCAGCAGCGTGGACGATGTTTCACGCTGCGGGGGCAATGCGGTCACGGGGCACCTCGTAAACAGCACCACGGACCACACGGCAGTCTCAGGCGTGCAAAAAGCACACGCACACAGCGTCGCTGAGACACGGTCCTTAGTTTCAAGTAAGCCTTTAGCACGTTGCGGCTCGGGCCGGCGGCGGCGATCTTTACTCACAGCCTCAGTTACGATGACGGCTCGGGCCACAAACAGCAATGCAGCAGCATGGACGATGTTTCATGCTGCGGGGGCAATGCGGTCACGGGGCACCTCGTAAATAGCACCACGGACCACACGGCAGTCTCAGGCGTGCAAAAAGCACACACACACAGCGTCGCTGAGACACACTTGGAAACTTTTATGTTCCTGAGTTTCCACAACAGGGGACCAGCTCTCCTCGGGCCCTTGGAGACAAGTTACTTCAGGACACAGCACACAGCAAAGTCCTCTCAAGCAGGGGGACACAGCACACAGCAAAGTCCCTTGTCCTCTCCTCAGTCAAATCAGCAAACTGCAGGCCAGCCCCAGAACACACAGCAAGGGCAGTCCTTCTCTTCAGGCTCTTCAGCTGTTCTTCTTTGGCAGATGTTCCTCTTGATCACGAAGTAGGTTCAATCCTTTTTCAGTATGGATTTCAGTCTTGAGTTCAGGGGTTTCAGCTCTTACTTTTATACCCCTAAATGCCTTTGAAGTCTTTGTGTTCAGGGGGCTCTGACCCCGGTCCAAACCAGACCTGGGTGTCTTCCTGCCAGTGCACACCCTCTTCCTTTGATAGTCAGGGTCTGGGGCCCAGATGCTCAGCAGGAGGTGGAGCCATCCTCTGGGGGCAGCAACACAGCCCTCTTCACATGCAGGGGGCTACTCCTCCCCCCACATCAAAGGCAGGCCAGCCTGTTGCTGTCTCACCTACTCCTCCCTGGGGTCAGGACACTTCCCAGACCCTGTCACATCCAAACCCAGACAGGCAATACACAACCAGGCAGAGGCACACAGGATAGTTTAAGACAAGAAACCAGCCACTTCTAAAAGTGTGATTTCTAAACAAACAATTCAAAAACCATCTTCAAAAAAAGATGTGTTATTAAATTCTGAGTTCAGGCACACTAAACTACATCTCTCCATCTTATGCCTATGGGAAGATATGCTGGAAACATGGGACTCAGCATTCCCCATTCTGTCCTATGGGCAAGATGGCCTTGCAACAGTGAAAAACTAATTTGGCAGTATTTCACTGTCAGGACATGGTACACACCTCAGTACATGTCCTACCTTTCACATACACTGCACCCTGCCCAGGGGGGTACCTTGGGCCTACTATAGGGGTGTCTGATGTGCATAAAAAGGGAAGGTAAGGCCTGGCAAGTGGGTGCACTTGCCAGGACAACAAGGCAGTTAACAAACTGCACGCAGGCACTGCAGTGGCAGGCCTGAGATCTCTTCTTAGGGCTACTTGTGTGGGTGGCACAATTAGTGCTGCAGGCCCACTAGTAGCATGTGCATTACCAGCCCTGGCACACATAGTGCACTTTACTATGGACTTTACTAGTAAAGCAAACATACCAATTATGGACAACCAATTACCATAACACTTTATACAGAGAGCATATGCACTTTAAGACTGATCAGCAGTAGTAAAGTGCCCAGAGTCCTAAAACCAACAAAAACAGGTCAGAAACAATACAGGAGGAAGGCAAAAAGTTCAGGGATGACCCTGCAAAAAGGGCCAAGTCCAACACCCCCAGAGTGAAGCACCAGCAATGACCGTCCCCGGCAGGATCTTCGTGCTGCAGAGAGACCGTCCGCGACACTTGGTCTGCTCTTCACACAAGAACGGCGACCATCCACAATGCTCTGCTTGCAGCCTCCTTCACCGCAAATTGCACTCTTCTTGCTGGACTTTGACGAGGTAACTTTTTCTGCGGGACTAACCTGATCCCTGTATCCGGTCTGTGCGCCCTCATGGTCAGCCTGAACCTGTGACTTTCCCCTGGTCTTGTATGGCCAGATAACTGTGAGTGCCGCTTTGTACTATTAGGTGCTATACTTACCTTAATTCTCTGCAATTGTATATCTCTGGTTTTACTGATTGAATTTTTGTGGTTTTGGTGTCAAGAAATGTACTAAACTTTACTTTGCTTAGCTAAATTGATGTGACATTTTTCTTACGTTATGTTTTCAGTTAATTATTATTTGTGTGCTGCATAAATACTTTACACTTTGCCTTTTAGTTAAGCCTTCTTTTTTGCCAAGCTACCAGAGGATTAAAGCACAGGTTCATTTAGTGATTTCTGTGGTTAACTGTAAGGAAACAGGCTTTTTGCAGGTTTCCTCCCACTTTTTACCCCCATTTGGACTACTAGCTGCTGGGTTTTGACTCTGAGAGTGCCCTGAAGCCAGCTAACCAGACCTCAGTGCCAGTATTCCAACCCCTTAGAAAGTGTATGTCGAATTGGCTATCTCCCATTGGCAAGTACTGACTTACTTATAAGTCCCTAGTATATGGTACCCCGGGTACCAAGGGCAGCAGCACTGATTGTGCCACCCGGTGCACGACAATGTTCAAAATTGCTCCCAGACAGCCACTGCAGCCAGGGCCGGCTTTAGTACTGGTGGCGCCCTGTGCGACGTTTGTTGGTGCCCCCCATGACCACCTCGCCACGGATTCCCTCACTACCACCATTTGACAATGCTCCCAAGTCTCCATAATCACTGTCTCTTAGATTCATTTAGCTTTATAGCGCCACTCATACCAGTTTAAGGTGTCAGAACACTTTACATCACACATACGTTGCACGGAGACAATCATACGTGTGTAAATCAGTGTATAGAAAATGTTAGATAAGACAGAGGCCTACAAGCTCTAGAAGTCGCACGCCATCCATACCGGTAGGCAGTATAGTTTCAGAGTCCTTGGTCTGGAAAAGCACAAATTCAGAATTTAAAATGTAACACAACTGTTAGGGATTTTCTTTAATAATAAGAATTGATTTCTACCGAAAGGAACCCTTTTTTCCAATATTAGGATAAGGAAAGACTGGGCAAAAAACATGTAGCTGTAATATATTCCTTGCAGTTTGCATGCAGCTCTTTGAAGACAGTTAATTGCTCACTGCTCTATATTAGGATTTTAACTTTTAAGCTGCAAGTAACAAAAGGATCTCTGACAAAAGCGATAACTATTCATAGTGTATGCACTTTGTGATCTGAATGGGACGCGTTCTTTGCAGCAGGCATATTAACCTTCTGCACTATGATGAGTCAAACCTTCCTCTACCAGACAAAGCTCTGGTCTCTCTCCACGAAGAACATTAATCACCGAAGTTATCGTGACATTTTTATTGATGCTTGAAAATTGCTGGGACAAGGAACGTGGCATCTGGTGCTTTTCAAATAATAAACATGGCGCCCCACCGCAAGTCAGCGCCTCGTGCGGTGGCACCGATCGCACCGCCCTAGAGCCGGCCCTGACTGCAGCACTGGAAGGGCAGTGGTAACACTGCTAATTCGGCTTTGCCATTTAAACTAATGGCAAAGCCACCACTTCCCATAATAATATATGTACGCCTCCCCTAAGGAAGGCCTAAAGAACCCTAAGGCAGGGATCTGTTGATTGCTAAATAGGACATGTATGTTTATATGAGTCTTAGCAGCACAATCCCTAAAGATTTTGTTTTACTGTGGAAATGTTAGTAGACCCATTCACTAACACAGGCTTACTGGCTGGCACCTCAGCCTGGCTAACTTCTGAATGGGACTACTTAATGTAAAGTATCAAATTAATCGTGGCATTAAACTCGACCTGATGCCCATGTCGAATTTAATGTCACTATTAAAGAAAAACAACTTTTAGAAAATTGCCACTCTTTGACCCAGCTGATCCAGTAGCCTCACATGGGCAGTGACCCACAGACAGCTTTCTGGCCACCTGGGGAGTAGTGTGAACAACTCCCCAGGCTTAGAAAAAATAGCAGCCCACTGTAGGGAGAGGTATCACCTCCCCCTTGCAGGAAGCCACTCAGGGTGTTAGCCGGAAAGGCGAGCTTCAAAGGCGAAGCCGCCTTTGATCAGCAAATGGCGATAATATTCCCTAGGGACTGCCCTTTGTTCAGATTGACTATCTGGAGACAGGAACATAGAATGAAGACCCTTGCCCAAACCAGTATTTCCCATGGGCATGTAGCCCACAGGTAGCCACACCTCTAGGGTGGGTTACCAAGCTCCTCACAGTCAAGGAAATGTTCAGACATCTTGGAAGTGGGCAGAATAGCACACTCTGGGATTGTCAGATGCCACATATTGCTGGAAAGTCATCACCAAGAGGGGGGGACCTGGTAGCCCATTGGCTAGTGATGGCATTGTCCTCTCAAGGCACTTTCCCAGGATAAATATGGCATGCCTGGCACCCTGGACCTCAGATCACATTGGAACTGGAACACGGACCGAAGAAGGACTGCCCTGCTGCCCTCTGGACCGCACAAAGAGAGGCTGCATCATCTGCTCGACTGCACCTGCTGCACCTTGGGCTAGTAAAGTTATGGCTGTGCCTGTTGCTTTTGGCTATGGAAAAGTCTCCCAGACCAAATCAGTGACTCCAAGGGTCAGTTGGCAGGCCCCCCCCTGGAACAGCACCAGGGACATTAAAGCTGAAGAAGCCTGAGCCGCCAAGTTGGTTGTCACTTCAGAGTAATCGCCACTGACTGCCGGGCGCCCCAAAAGGCTGATCCTCAATGGCCAAAAGTTGCCCCCAAATCAGCTGGACCTGGGAGTGTCATCAGAGTCCAGACTTGCCGTCCAAGAGGGACACTAGCCTCCACTAAAGGATTTCGCTGTCGACGCTGCGTATGGAGACCTGTAGCCCAGCCGCAGCTGGCCTTCTACAGTCTGTAAGAAGTCTAAGTGTGACCCCGACCTCTGTGGCCAAAATCACCCCACATGACTCGTAGACCAAGGAACACCACAAAGGCACCCCCGTTGACCGCACAGCAACCAGAGCATCCTTGAGCATCTTTTCATCCTGTATCCTCATCATCAAGACCACTCCTTTATCATCTATGGCAGTCATGTTGTAAAGGTTGGAACTAGACTGGAAAATGCTCTGGTGACCAGGTAACTGTCCAGATCTACCCCATTGGCCTCTCAGACCTTCTCCCTGTCAGATCTGGTCACCCAAGCTGGGCTAGAGTAGCTGAACTAACTTTTACAAACTTTTCAAAAGTTTGTAAACTTTAAATTGAACAATGTTTATTTGTGGTTGAATTAAAAAGTGATAACCTTTAAAAATCTTTATCTCTGGAAACCTCAGGCAGATTTTGCTCATCAAGGACTCTAAAAATTCATTAAAAAATAATCTATTTTTATAAATTGGTGTTGTGCTTCTTTCGTGTTGCGTGGCCTTCTTATTTTGTTGTTTAGTACTGTTAAATGCTTTACGCAAAGGGGCATATTTATGTGGGTGTTGCGTCACACTTGCGCCACACAATGGGGTGCAAGGGTGATGTAAAACCTAAGTAGGATTTATCAAGCCATGCAAGGTCACCCTCCGTGTCTCTGATTGGCTTTATAAATCCAGAGAAACGCCCCGCAGCACAAATTGCTGCGTAGACTCTTCCCCAGGGAGGAGTTCCATGGGTGGAGTGTGGGTGTTCCCATGCATTCACCCATGGATTTGGGCACATTCCCAGATTTATCATCAGTGGTAAACTTGGGAATGCCTGAAATTGCTACGCCTCCCCAAGGGAGGCTTGACAAGGAGAATTATCTTTATTTCTCCTTGTTACTTTCTATGTGTGCTGTAGAATGCATTCTGCAGCATACATAGAAAGAGGAAAATGCCTCTCAGGATTGTTTTGGTGCAGGAAGGTTCCATGGGTGGAGTGTGGGTGTTCCCATGCATTCACCCATGGATTTGCTTACAACACAGGCACCTTTGCAGCATGGTGTAAGGGTGTCTGCATTGGCACTAGGCACAGGGTCGGACTGGGAACAGCAACCAGCCATGGCAGATTACTGCTCGACCGGCCCTTGGGGGGGGAGCTAGCAAGAAGCACAGCTCCTGCTTTTGTTACAGGGGGCCGATATTGCAGCAATTTTGCAAAACTGGCCCCCAGTGACAAAACCGGCCCCCATGGGCACAAAAATGGCCCCCACCCCTCCAGCCCACCGGGGAAATGCCCAGTACTCGCTACGGCTAGTCCGACCCTGGCTAGGAAGTACATTGAGCGCCAGCACTGGGAAATGACAGGAGTGTGCCGTATTTTGTTAAATACGGTGCATTCCTGCCCTTTCACGCAGTGCTGCGCAACAAGGTGACTTGCTGCGCTGTGTGATAATTTCATTAATATGCCACTAACTTCCTTTGTACAAGCTTGCAACTCAAAGTCATAGCTACCCGAGGTTGAGCTTAAGGTTGTTCAAATGAGCCTGCCTTGACCCAAGACTGTTTTTGCGAGCGTATTCCACAATAAGGCTGTACAGCTGTACCATATAATACACCCAAATCCTCACATTTACCCTGACATGAATTGTGGCTGCTGCTTGAGAAGGGCTCACACCCACCACAATCAGCAATCCAACTTCTCACACCCACTAAAATTATTTCTCCTTAAACTAAACTTTTGTTGTGAACCACTATTGTTAAAACCAATAAAATACATTAAAAAAGATAATAAATGTTGTGTAATGCCATCCTCAGACTGATAAAAAATATCTACCGCAGTGAGAATGTGAAAAATCCACTAAACTAACTGAGAAAAACATCTATTGATTATGTAGGCTATGATCCGAACAGCAAAAAGAACACCACAAAATACTAACAAATCTGGACTAAAAAACATGGAAAAGTAGGAAATATATCCCCTGGGCTCTAACACTCCAAATGTTCATTGCCCACACACTCATTGTGTCTAACTCCCCACCTAGACATGCCCTGCAGCCCCTACTACACATACAGGCCCTCCAGAAAAAAATTAAATAAGTCCAATAAGAGGAACAAATGGCAGTACATGCCCTCTCCCATACATACTCCTATCTAAAAGAGATAGCCTTCAAAGAATGGAACTGAACTTATTTAATTTCCCCCAAAAAATGCAAAACATTATAGGGGGGGTGATGCAGCTGAGACTGCAGACAAAGGATGAATGAGGTTTTCACTCCAGCACCCAAATCCACATTCCTCAATGAGTCAACAGAAAACAAGAAGGAGTTTTTGGGACAGGCAGAGTGTAGTATCCTGTACATGTATTTATCCTTCTCTCCTGTTGCTTTCACCCTAGCTGCTCAGCCAGTGTGAATGTGCTGCGTGGAATATTGGTGTGGTAATGATGAATGGAATGCTTGGGTGCCTGTGAGGTGAGGTGTGACAGTTGGAGTATGGGCTGAGCAGCAGGCAGGCTGCTCCTGGTGGGACTGCTCTACATGTACCTTTCCAAGCTACAAGTAAGACTAAATAAACCTTCTAAAATTACATCTCAGCTACTGGACTTCATCATTACATTTTGGCGACGATCTGGAGAAAGACCCATGTGTTACTTCTGGAATTGCTGATGGTTACATTTACAAGAAGATTGAAAGACTGAAAACATTTACAGAAACTACGGAGCTGACTTTTAAAAGTATACTTAAAATCTAAAGATATACACTGAAAATAAATGACACAGACCCTGTGTGGCACAAAAGAATCTACAGTCTACAGAAAGCACAACTTTAAAGGAAAATTAAGGAAGGTTAAAGCAAGGAGAGAGACAAGATTGCCCTGCAGCCTTTAGGTCCCACCAGTGAACACTTCATCGGTCGGCCCCAGCCAGGGCATTCGCCTGTTTAAATCCTTTGCATTTTAACTAACTACTACAACCTGTAGCTGGCTGTCTCTTTACAGTACTCTGCCATCGCTTGTCAGATTATGCCAAAAATCTTTTGCCAGCCTTACAGTCAGCATGTAAGATTACAGTGAATACACTGACTTTTTTATGGGGGCTCACGGTGTCATGTGAACCGTATCTAGATAACAAGCAGCGTGGTCATGCCCATTGATTTTTGAGTCTCATAGGAGTGGTTGGCAACTGGCGTGGTGTCATCTGTAAGTACTATATTTTGGTTTCCATTGCCGTTTTTTTTTAACTTTCCTGCTTGATCTATTAAGAACGTTATTTCAGTGTGAGATATGCACGAGCCTTACCTCATTCATAACGGATGTGTGGATGCCGCCGCAAGAATCTTTTCAGCACCAAACTGTGACGATGCGCAGTTTCAGCTCGGGATGCATGCTGCGCTGTTTGGTGCCATGAGCCACCCAGCGCTGTTCCTTGGTACGTGCCGCCAACTTTGTTTGCTGCAGCAGAACACGGGGTGCTTGCCACAAAAAGTATGTGCACGCGCGAGGAGGAGGCACAGGCAGACGGGAAGCTCATAACTATGGAAAACCGGCATTTCTGATTCTCTCAGGGTTCTGAGCTAAAAAAAAAAAATTGTGTGTGGTGCCGTTAAGGTGCAACATGTGGGCCATAGAGCTGGCTCACAGTTTACTGGGTTTGGTCATCGGTCTTCAAACTGTCTACTTTTGGTTTTCTACAAAGTTTACAGTGGAGACATTCTCCCATCTTTGGTTTCGATCTACAGCCCTGCTAAATTAGTTTTACCTCTGAATTAAATCTCTATTTGTGGATGCCGGTAAGACTGGACCAATTAATGTTCTCTACCATTTCGAGTGAGATATCACACACTGGAGTCTTGGAGTGCATTATCTGGATATCATTTGCAGTTATAGTGTTTTTTTAGTCATGCTGTTCTTACTGCCTGTGTAAGTGTGCTGCCATATTTTTACCACATGTTTTCTTAGTGCGCAGCATTACATTATACGTCATTCTATTGAGGTTATCACATGTATCAAGCCTATTTCTATGTTGACATGCTTTATGAATTTTATCTGTCTAAGATTTATTTACAATGTGGCTTATAGGGTGAATTTACCTTTGTGTTGATCAGTGGCGTTTTATGTGGTGTGGGTGATTTTACTTACCGGTGTCTTTTGGGGTACTTTACAAACTGATGTTTGATTTAATGTCCAGATACTTACAAACAGTGTTCTTTGTCATTTTATGGAAATGTATTTCTGTTGTGCGTAGTCCAGTGTATCAAGCTATTGGTATGTGTGATGCCTATTTTTTTCACGTTACGCTACATTTGTTTATATTTTGCCACATACATATTGCTGCATGTTCGCATTTTTCGCTATTGAGTAATGCTGACATTTTACATTACATCTTCCGCTACATTGTTACATTGAACTTTACATATCCCTTACTCGTGGGATTGATTTATGGGTGGGTTTTGCTCCTTTCCTTCGTTTAGTCTTTGTGCCCTTACATGAGGAATAATCGTATGGGTGGAAGTCATCCATTTCAACATTTTTCGTTACATGCCTTTACATGAGGGATGTCTAAATGGGTGCAAGTCCCATTTCTACAGTTTGCGTTTTATACCCTTACATGAGGGATGATTGGACCGTGTGTAAGTCACCTTGCGCTACACGTTTCATTAGTGGAGAGGTGTGGTGCAGCGGCCAGGGCAGCTGACTTCGGAGCAACAGGGTTCACGGTTCGATCCCCGGCTCCGGCGGCAGCTCAGCTCAGCACCATGTGACTCTGGGCAATAGCTCACTTAATTTCCACTACGGCCCCCAGCGCCTTGAGACCCGTAAGGGTGAGTAGTTCGCGCTTTACAAATACGGATTTAGATTTAGATTTGCTGCTCTTACATGGGGAGTGGCTGTGTAGATTCAAGTCCCATTTCTACAGTTTGCGTCTTATGCCCTTACATGAGGGATGACTGACCGGTGTGCAAGTCACCCTGTGCTACACGTTTTGTTTCATGTCCCTACATGAGGGATTGGTGTAAGGGTGGTTGTCGCCCATTTCTACATTGTTCACTAGTTGTCCTTACTTTAAGGATGTGTGTTGCGGGTGAATATCACCTATCGTTACATGTTACTCTTTTTGCTGTTGTTTTGGGACAGTTGGTTGGGTGTACTTCACCCATTACTTTTATGTTTTACATGTGTATGTCAGTCGTTTATACGGCTAGTTCAAGTCAAGCTGTGTTGTGCCTCCTCTCATGCCTGTCTGGCCAGTGGGTGTGGTTAGTGGTGGTCATAGGTGCGATTGTGCTTGATATATAATATGCTGTTTCCTCTGCCCTATTTTATCAATTTTATAGAGGGGGAGGATGTGTGATATTTTATCTTGTATATTTATCTATGCATCCTTTCATTTTCTCTTGTATATTTACTTACGCATTTTCTTTATATTTTTCAATGCTATATTGTTGTTCTTCATTGTATATTTTTCCATCTCTCTTTTGTGTTTTTCTCAATGTTTTATTATGGTTTATCTGGTTAATGCTTTATTCCTTCTTGCATTTTTGTATTTTGGCATTATATCTCTTTTCATGGTTTTTCTTGTCAATATTGTATCCTGTTTTGCAGTTTCATTTGTTTATGTTATATAAAGGGGGAGGATATATAGTATCCTGTATATGTATTTATCCTTCTCTCCTGTTGCTTTCTCCCTAACTGCTCAGCAAGTGTAAATGTGCTGTGTGGAATGTTGTTGTGGTGATGATCAATGGAATGTTTGGGTGCCTGTGAGGTGAGGTGTAACAGTTGGAGTATGGGCTGAGCACCAGGCAGGCTTCTCCTGCTGGGGCTGCTCTACGTGTAATTACCAGGCTACAACTAAGGCTAAATAAACCTTCTTAAATTTCATCTCGGCTACTGGACTTCATCATTACACAGAGGTAGTTGTTACTGTGTGTTCAGTAGCCACAATCTCTGTGATATTTCCCCTGTAAAAAATACATTTTACGCTCAAAATGTTGCCTTCACTAAATTATTAGTTTGTAGTGAAAAAAAAGTGAACGTAAATTTCACCCATGTTCTGAAAGCCTCCTAGCATCTTTCCTGTGAAACCTTTTTCTCCCAAGCAAAATCTGAATTGCTTGTTCTCCTGCTCAGAGAGGACCTTACCTTGCAGATTGTTCTGGACGACCTCCTTTTGTTTGGGGGTAAGACAGATGTGCATGTAGTTGGTCCTTGTCTTTACTGGCACATACAAACTAAAAAAACACAATCGAATGAAAAGCGACCCACAATAACTACGAGTGGTTAAAATTATTTCAAGTATTCTAGCCATCATGTTTGTACTGGTATTGACTGAAACATTGAGTATATACAAAAGGGTTGTGCAGGTATACTGTTCCAGGAATATATTACATCACATCAAAGCAGTTTTCGTCATATGTGAGATGCATAGAATGAGCCTCTGAGAGGTAGCCAAAAAACGATCTGGAGTAGGAGATCCTATTCGTGCAATGGACAGGGCCAGTGCTTTTATAAGGTGAGTTAAGGCCTAGTTGTGATGTTCAATTTGTCCAAAAGCCCCAAAAATGCACGTTTTTAATTGTATATGCAGCGCATCAGCAGGTGAAATGTTATTTTGCCTGCAGGGCTGAAAATCCTCACTCTTACTAATAGGTCAACCACATGTTGCACTTAATGTTTCTGTTCAACAATCAGGGTTAAGGATATGGATTGGGCCATAGTAGCTGAGAAGGCAGTCTATGTAAATCTGGGATGCCAAAAGAAATGGGAACAGATATGGGGAGGTTGGAACACCTACAGGGGTGGACCCGTTGCCGGTGGAGATCTGAAGAATGTACCAGGACAATTTTGCAGTTAATGCTTCATAATGACATATGAACAATATGATGGGATGGACATAGCTCATTATAGATAATTTTTAGAATTATTGCCAATTTTGTTTGTACGGTATTAACAATGTGTGCTGCTAATAATAAAAGAGTTTAAAAAAACAATCAGCGTTTCCCCATAAAGTTTTTTTTTTTTTAAAGTATATTGATATTTTTGATGCTGTCTGTAATAATTGTCCATTCTGAGCAGGTAGCAGCATTCGTCTTGTTTCTTTGTTAGGCACTCCACTGCAAAAGAGACCAGAAGCATCCATAATACAAACTCTGTTTTCTTGATGGAATCAAGAGACAAGCCATAGGTGTGCAACATGTTCTGTGCTACTTGGGCCCCGGTGGCTGAGGAGCTCGGTTGCACCCCACTTACATCAGGATTTTCTCAACCGAAATAAAAAGCTCAATTAATTCCCTTGCCTGTATTAGCGCCATTGGCATCATCGCCAAAATTCTGCCAAACATCACCTTTTACTGCTCTTTTTAGGACGAGCCTAGCCTGTGTGCATGCACTGTCTGCATGACCTGCTGTATTCAATAATAAGACTCTATTCCTGCCTGCTACTTACCATTGGTTCAACTCCTGCGTCGCTCTTCTTTGCTGCCTTCTAAGTGGTTGATGCAGCCGATAGCTCACTTCCGTAAAGGGCTGAGGAGCACCGGTAAAGTACTGTTTCCTTACACTGGCATTCCTCATCTGTTGTTTGTAGAACTCTTCTTTTTTTAATTATTGTTTTCCGCCCGTAGCTGCTTGAGCCGTTGCTGCTTAAGTTATAGAGTTTCTAATGCTTTTATTATACATTGAGTCTTCAAGTTTCAAAGACTCAAATCGGCATCTGATGACCACGCCAAAGGCAATGACAATTGATCCCGAAAATTACATGACTAAAATCTCATGAAATAGACAGCCACTTAAAAAAGCGATACAGCTTTTGTTGCAATAACAGCTGTTACAATCCATTACTTCTTTCTGACGATTCTGAAAGCATAATAGCGATTGTTATAATGAAATATTTGTCGACACAGTGGAAAATTCAGCGCGCTGTTTGCCAGTTCGTTTAAAATATCCGACCCCTAGAATAGTGTTTAAATATAAACTGCAATAATGCCAGCAGTGCACTGTGCTGAATAATAACATTTCTTTACAAAAATCCTGGACAGTGAGTTGGATGCCTAACATTCCAAGATGGCCGCCCTGTATGCTCCACATAACCTGGGCAGCCTAAGATATCAACGTATACAAATATATAAATTTAACATTTTTTGAGACTGGAAAAAATGGTGGTATAGAAACACAATAGAAAAGTGTGTTTTTAATTAAGTGAGAGCTCTAACTAAATCTAAAATGATCACAGCGCCTTTTATTTCTCAGTTTACTGTTGTACAATCATAGAATCTCTAAAATGGCGGCAACGTTAATGGGATAGTAAGACAGGCTGGACGAACGCACTCACTGCAGATTGAGGTCTCTCTTCCTCACCTCTTGTGGACAGTGCAAGTGAGTAATTGTACACAGGAGGATAGCGGACGCTTCAGTACTAACAGCAGGCAGTGTCAAGCATGGCTGGGAACTCGTGGAGGTCACTGGTGAGACAGTTGTATGTGGGGCACCAATAAAAGGCGGGGTGGGAGCTCTGTGGCTTTCACAGTGTTTTGTACGGGTTGTGAAATTACACTGGTCCTCAGGTTTCGAGCAGTGCCCTCTGCTCTAGGACAGATGATGCTCATGAGTTGTAATCCGACAGCTCAGAAGAAGCAGCCTAATGTTCCACAGCAACAGGAACTGATCGGGTCACAAGGATATCCCAGAGTTCCCACTTATCATATTACTAAAGGTGTGCCAGGAAAAGAGAACTTCATTAATAGTGACTTAGACCGTTAGAGACTGGTCTTTTGGGACTGCAAGGAAGGAGATACAGTTGTGATGAATGCATTGTAGAGACTGGTCTGTAACAGAAATTAGCAACATGTAGTGTTTTCACTGCAAAATGAACAATTGATGGACAGAATGCAGACCAATGTCATACATTCACCCCAGTACAGAGATCTGGGCCTAAATCCATCGTTTTTTTGCTCCCCATGCCATTCCAGTTTGAACCCAGCCATATACAAATCAGTCTTTACCCTGCGCCCAATGGGATCAGTCCAGCCCGAACTGCCAGGCCAGGTCCTCTCTGGACTGGAAACAAGCATCCTAGGACCGGTTTCAGGGTTTCACCCCTCAAAGCCAGGATAGCTTAACTCCAGTGGCATGGAGAGCACTGGACCCACATCTGGGCATACCCATCCCACTCGGGTTGACAAATGCAAAAAGAACAATTGATGGACAGAAAGCAGACTAATGTCATACATTCTGGTGATGTAAACAGTCCTGTAACAGAAAGCCTTGGCCTGTAGCATCTACAATCTGAGCTGATCTGATTGCGGTCTCACTTACATTAACTGATCCGAAACGGAGACTAGTGAGCTAGAAATTCAAAATTGCAAGAGGGAGTGATGCACTGTAGATACTAGTCTGCAGAAGGGAATTCATCAGTTGAAGAAACTAGGCTGCGATGCGGACCAGTGATTTGTAAAAGCTGGTTGTAAACAATGTTACATGTTCTGCAGAGCCTGGATATAATACAATGAATGAATGTTGTTTTTTATAGGTAATGGACACTGATATCAGTAAAGTAAGTTTTACATTGGAGTGAGAAAGATACATCGCTCTCTTCTGACAGCAAAATGTTTTGCTTGTTCAAATAAGGTTTCTTCCCGCTTATGTGTGCAACACAATATACAATATAATTTTCATTACCTGTTTGTCCCTTTCCTCGTTTTCATCATTACATGTGAGGCGTGCCTGCATCTTTAGACATGCTTATATCTACAAAGAAAACACTAAGCACAATCTAACCTAGTCATCTCTAGTTGCATATTCCACATGCACACACTTCATAAAACATAAGTAAAGCATATTGTCATTTACAATGCCAATAGCTCTAAGACAATTAAATGCGAGACCTACTGCATTTCTAATGCTTGTTTGTATTTGATATGTGCCCACTCAATCGCATAAGACCAATAACGTCATGGACTTGCTGTGAGGATGCATATGTTTGGCTTCATAATGTTGAACTTAAAAAAAAAAAAATCATAATTCTTTTTTTCCAACTATGCTGTTTTTTAAATGCAATCTATCAATAAATACTTAACAAAAAAAGTTTATCCTTACATTGACTGATGAGTTATATAATAGAACTGCATACTAATTTGACATTAACATTTATATTTGAACGACCTTCGGTATTCCTACCCAAGTGTAGAGTAGATACGTATTACATTGTAGTAAATGAGAACATTGAAAGGCACTAATACACGATTCAGGGGCTTATTTACAAGCCCCTTGCGCCTCCGGTACGTCACTTTTAATATGGGAAAAAGTGACGTACCGGTGGCGCAAGGGGCTTGTAAATAAGCCCCTCAGTTTTTACTACATTTCTAAACGCATGCTAAATTAGGAAGCAAAGCATCTATATGTTCAGCGTGGTTGGTATTTACATTGTATCGTGCAAGACTGCAGCAAAAAGCGGCACATGATCCAGGGCTCATTTAATTGGCTGTTTTCCTCTTCTTTACACGTAGAGTCCATGCCTGTGCAGTAAAGGTTGTTTCTGTAAAAAGTCCTTGGAGTCCGACCTTCAGAGTGAGGGTGAACATTCTTCTTTATTGGTCCCGACTCCGCTCTCTAACAAAAGAGGGTGAAGACACATTATACTGAATGCATAACCATAATGAGTACAAACAAAAACTTTGCTAAAATGCCCATCTCATTTAATTGGGGATCTACAGACCCTCTCCCAGGTAGTGCCCAATGGGATACATTTTTGCTCGTCCAGAGGTAAATATAAAAACAACTTTTAGTGTACGTGAAAAATAACCAGTGGCGCCCCTGGTTCTGTGCCCATTTAAGAATTTAATCACGAATAAAATGTATGCTGAGCACTAATGAGTAATTATCCCAGCTGGGAGCCTGAAGAAGAGGTTCTGCAGGGATTCAGTGGAAGTATTTTCAGTGTGTGACAGAAGGCAAGGAGAGTGGGGAGGCTGAGAGCACCTTGCCGCGGATGAAGAAATGTGAATATAATGGTCGTGAGCAAACGGAGCAGTTAACACAAGCAGTGTTCACTGATGCACAAGCAGCTGCTGTGAAAAGGAGAATTCCAATACCGGGGAGGAGATAAGTTGAGTTGAGTTGTGTGTGAAAAGGAGTAGCTGTACAGGGCCGGACTGGCCATAGCGGGCATAGGGCGTTTTCCAGGGTAGGCTGGACGGGTGGGGGTCGGTTTTTCAGCCGTGTTGGCTGGTTTTGCTACTGGGGTTGGTTTTGCAGTGGTGCGCACCTTCCCGGGTCCGACAAATTTTCCAGGGCTGCTTTGGGTTCTCAGTCCGGGCCGGTAGCTGTGTCCCTAAACAGAAAGCACTGCAGGCTCATTTTATAAGCAATGGGGCTTGCAAGGGCCGGTATTTAAGGGCACATTACGGTAATACTAAGCTATGCTTGGAATGATTATAGGCTGTGACCGGCCCACAGAATAACTCATATCTTAAGCATTCCATGACAGAGCAGGCCCCATCGAGAGCAGTTTACACGGTTATCGAGGGCAGACACAGAAGCCACGAATGCCTACGTTTAATACCCCAGGTATAATAGATCTTTAGAGCGACCAACAGAACAGAAAATTGTGCACATTAAATTCCCCCCGTACTCTAAGATATTATTACCACAGGAATGGCACGATTCTTAAGGGGCGCAGCAGACCACACAGGGAAGGGTGCACTGTACGTATTACTCCTGCCCTGGGTGCCCGGGTACAGGAAGCAGTTTTGAACACTCGGAAGGACGTGGTCAGGTGACTTGAGGAGAGAACTGCTACAGAGTGTTTGAGCCCCGAAACTGAACTAAACGTATTATTGACACAAATGCCACCCAAACCCAAGGGGGGGCCTGGGCACTGCATATCATTGGATTGAGTATAAAATGTAAGTCATATCATTGGATTGAGTATAAAATGTAAGTCGGAAGCGGTGATGGAGGTATACAGTTACAATGATACTTTCCAAAATGTATGCAAAAACTAGTGGTGTGGCTACTGGGACTCCACAAGCCTGGGGTACATGGGAGCTACACACTAAGGGGGCAAAGTTTAACTGTTGTTTGAGGGGGGCGGGATCGACACTACATGTGTCAATTGTGGAGGCCAGGTTGGGGTGGGTCATACGGGTAGGGGGCTTTGAGATAGCACAAGATTTTGATGTTAATAGGGAGATATTGTTGCTAGGTTTGAGAGAGAGAGGTTTGGTCCACACACAACACAAGACAGCAGTGCAAATGGTTCTTGAGACAGGAGTGATAAATGCACTGACAAAATGGGAGTGACGGCAATATCCTGGAATGTCAAGGGAATACAAAATCCTATCAAACGACAAAGGATATTGTGCTATATTCATAAGCATCAGGCATGAATAGTAATGCTACAGAAGACACATCTACTTCCGCAGGAACATGAGAAGATAAAGGATAAATGGGGAGGCAGGTTGTGGTATGCCAGCTTCACATCATGAGCACAAGAGGTACTATAGTGGGTGGATGCAAGTTGCCACTTAAGGTGGATAGTGAGCTAAAAGTTGCTGATGGCAGATATATGAGAGTGGTGGGGGACATCTGTGGCAAACCTACACTACTTTTAAACACATATGCACCTAACATTGATATACCAGATTCCTTTGAGAGAGTGGTTCGTCTCATTTGGATGGGCGATTGTAACTGCGTATTGGACAGAACTCTAGACAATTCTAAGTCCCCCACTAGGCCTCTAAGCGGGTCATCATTACTAGAAGGCATGGACACTCTTAGCTTGATAGAAATATGGAGGGCACAACATGGTCAAGGGAGGGGCTATTCTTTTCTTCACTCCACCTCCTGGGACTTTCTCCAGTATAGAATATAGGTTTGTTCACCTAGGATAGGCCATGCAATTTGAGATGTTTAGACCGGACTCTTTCAAACCATGCCCTGCTTGCAGCATATCTACAAGGTCAGGTGTATGTGGTGCCGATACCACAATGGGGGCTCCAGTTTTGTGCCTTATATCACCAAGTGTTCTGAGAGGAAATCAAGAACGCAGTAAGGGAAATCTTTGCTGTGAATGAAGGAACTATGTCCTGTGCTGGGGTAGTATGGGATAGGCTTCAAGGTGACAATATGAGGGAAATGTAGGGCCACGTCATATGGGGTACGTAGGTCACTGGGGCGCACTGTTATGTCATTGGAATGGCAGATAGGGGATATAGATAAGCAGGCCCCGCATGATGAGTCAACCTGGGAGAGTAGACACAAACTGGTGGCTGACCTTGATGAGTCCCTAGAAACACTGGGGAAACATGACTACAGAATGTATACTGAAACCCAACACGAGCAAGAGGATAAATCAGGACACCTGCTAGCATGGCTACTCAATAGAGGAAAAGGTGGGACTGCTGTTGTATCTCTTAAGGTCAACAATCGAGAGGTACTGACGGCTCAAACTGATATATTAGACCAATTTGCAGAATTTTACAAGGCTCTATATAAACAGTGCAATGACAATGCTGAGGCAGGCATAGATGCCATAGTGGATGAAGCACGTTTACCTATAGTAAGTAGATGAGGATGCTAGGGCTCTTCTGAATGCTTCAATAGACGAAACAGATATCAGATGGGCTATCAAGCACATGAACACAGGGAAAGCCCCAGACAATGATGGGCTGCAAGTTGAATTCTACCAGATACATGTGGATTTGCTGTGGAAGCCACTATTGGCTATGTATAGGTAGGCGTTTGACACAGGAATATTACCGGCTTCACTAAGGGAGGCAAATATAGTAGTCTTGCCCAAACCTGGGTGGGACCCCAGTGATTGCGAATCATATTGCCCATTGTCAATGATAAATGTGCATTCTGAAATATTGGGGAAAATATTAGGACAACGCCTAGCAAAGGCAGCAAAAAGGATAATACACTGAACAGGAGAAATTTGTGGGAGATAATGAGTACATTTATTTACAGGAGCTGATTCCCTGGCCCTCTGGGATTAGCCCAGTGATGCCATCTTCCCTGAAACATAGAGATGAGAGTGATACCCCACATGATATAGGAGATCTGTTTGAGGATGGGCGAATGGCGGCTATGCAGATTTTTGTGATAAATGGGGGATTGCTGATGGATGCTTCCTGGTATATGCTGGTTTGGCGGCGGCTGTTTGCAAGGCCTGGGCAGGGTTTCCATGAGAACGGAAACACATGTGTTAAACTAGACCCTCCCAGACATGAGAGGTGAGGGTGAACTCATCACTTGAATTTATTAATTGTTGATACCACGCACAGCTACCCATATATCTACACTGAAGACACAGTGGGAAGGTGATATGGGCATGGAGTTAAGGGAACTGGACATCTATATTGGGTAACTGCAGGAGAGTTACATGAAATGCAAGACTAAAAAGTATACATTATAAATGAATACATAGGGATTACAGCACGCCACAGTGGCTGCACAGAATAGATTCCACCAGATCAGAACAGTGCCTCAAATGCAGAAAAACAGAGGGGGCCTATATTTACATGTGGTGGACATGCCCAGGTGTGAGTGCTTTTTGGGGTGAAGTAATGACTTTAGGAATACTAACCGAATTGCAAATACAGCCAATGATAGAGATGCAACCACTCCAGTGGCTCACCGCAATCCACCTCGTGACATCGGTTCCAGCTGCCTGCTGGGTGCCGCTTCAGCTGCTGAGCAGTCCGTCCCAGGATCGGCACAGATCTCCGCTGCACGGGACGCCAATCAACTGGCTGGAGCACACGAGAAGAAGGAGTGAGTTGTTTTGACCCCGCGCTGCCTTACACTCACCAGCGTCTGCTGCAAGCCCCCTTTCACAGCTGCTCATCTCAGCTCAACCTGCTCACAGCTGAGCGTGTCCAGACGAACCCTCCCACCTCCAGGCCTGCGACACTCAGCTGATTGTTCCGCTGCTCTGGGGCCTTCCAACAAAGTCACCACCACAACAGCTGTGTGCACCCAGAGCAAGAAGGCTGTTTCAAGTATGTGGTGTAAGAACACCAAGGAGAGGCAAACAAGCACTGGTCAAAGCAAGAGGTTTTACTTGAGACCAGCAAGCAAACATTGGTCAAGGCAAGGGGTTTTACATGAAACCAGCAAAAAAAACATTAGTCAAGACAAGAGATTCTGTCTCCCGCCCACTGCTGTCTGCCCTTCAAAGTTAGTGGCGGGCTTCTTTGACATTGGCCTGAGCATCGATTCTGAGGCCAGAGTCTGCCTCTGAAAAACTCCCTGGCTATAATTCTAAACTCCAAAACTTGAAAGTCTTTTAAATAATGGTCCACCAACAGTTTCCTAGTCCCACGATCCCAGTCACCTACCATCATTGCTCTTACTTCAGCCTGCAGCTGTGAAAACCAAGTGTCTGAGTGCCACCCTCTCCGACTTTGACTTCTGCTGCTTTGTGTGGGTGGAGGTATCGGCAGGGGAGGAGCCAGGGGAGAGCCTTATTATAACAGTGACGACTGCAACAACTGCAACAAGTTTGCAGGGGGAGCCGCTGCCTGTGCCAGAAGCAGCCGCTGGGGGCTACAGCGCCCAGAAACTCCTGCAGGTCCATCAGCAGTGGTGGATTTAACCCACTTAAGGCTGACACGGGGACGCGGGGCACGCGTGGTCGAAGCTCAGGCCATGGGTGTGCCCGTCCTTGCCCGTCATTGCCAGGAAGAGGCAGGGCAGGGCCACCTCCCTCGATTTTCAAGTGGGATCTCCCAGCGGCTAAGCCATATTGGTGTCTATTGTGCTCTGAACTTTGTGGGCTGTTTTACCTCCTGTGTGGACATTCAAGAGGACTGATTGACTTACCCTCTACTGCTGTGGTTGCAGGAACTACGGGGGGATTTTAATCCATGCAAATTATAACCTCTCTTGTGCCTATTGATTTGGAATTTGCCGGCCCGTCCACGATTTAAAATTCAGTCTGGTCACTAGTCATACAAGGAAGTTGCTGAAATGTCTATCTATAGACTGTCACTCCATGAATCATCAAGACATTTGTGTCTAGAAACAAAATACAAAATATAAATTACTTTTAGACTGTAATCTAAGCCTGGCTAGCACAAGTGTAGGGTTAAAATGATGGTTCCATTTGGATTGTAATTGTTCTTACAAACCAGACAGGGTGGGTGGCATTTCCTAATAATTCCTAGGGTCTCCTAATTTTGTAGCCTAGTAAAAGGGCATAGCAGGGTCTACTACCTCAAGGGCAAAGTAGGGAATACGCCTGCAAAAGAAATGAGGGAGGTTAATTAATTTTGTTGTATGTTTTCCCCTTAGAGAGGCCTTTTTTTAGAATCTGACCATTAGGAGCTGGTTGTGCATTGTGGAGTAGGCACTATGGGGAAGCATTAAGCATCAGAGGCTGCACAAGGAATTGCAAAACATAGCAAAGCTACTCGGGGTATCAACAGGCAAACATTAAGTGAGATAGATGAGTTAATTGAGAAGGTGGAGTCTACCATAGGGGCTGTTACTTCTCATAGCAATGAAGCTATCAGTAAAGAGAAAAAGGGACCAAAAAAGATCATGAGCTATTTTAAAAAAAAACAGAGACATCACTCCCTACCATGTGCCCTGGCCCTGTGTTACTTGAAGCACCTGTGGTTACAAGGATAGCTTCAGCCACACCAATAGTATGCTAGAATCTATTTCTCCCCCTGATGGATGAGGAGGGCGAGTCCGTAGCTACACCAGCCCAAGAAGGGGGAGTAGTGGGGATAGTGTGTCATATGAAATCTCACAGACACCAGATATGGCCACCTGTTTCCCTCTCATAATGGAATTAAAAGCAGAAGTGGGAGAATTGAAAATGACACTAAGTTTACTTATGGAAAAATGGATTGGATCTTGTCCCTAAATGGGATATTGTTGCAGGCTGAGAGAATGCCGACGCCTAGGTCTGGTAGAGATAAAGCAGGTACTGCAGCAGTACCAGCGCATAGGGCTATAAATTACCCAAGGGAGAGTCTGCTTAGGCCAGCTTATCTGTCCCAAGTAGCAACTAATGAAACCCAAATCCACAGATCCCTGCCATATCCCGAAACCCTAAAGTATAGCACCAGGCCAAGTAGGATTGCTCCGACACCTACCAGTGGAAATGACGGGGCTATCAATAAGGGCGGCTTTAAAATAGCGATGGTCAATGTACCAATGTTGGCAAACCCCTTGTCTTTTGAAGATGAGGATTCCTTAAAGAATAAAGTGGCCCACTGGATAAGACATACTCGGGATGCTACTCAGTTATTAGAGATGACATCATGAGAGCCAGAAGATGTTCCAGCGCCTCTACACTGCTTGACACTATTGAACTGGTGTTTAGGGACAGGTGTTTTGCAGATGGCCTTGTTTCCCTAGATATGCGGTCCTGTCCCCCAAAAAAT
This sequence comes from Calotriton arnoldi, assembly GCA_963921515.1. NCBI lineage: Eukaryota > Metazoa > Chordata > Amphibia > Caudata > Salamandridae > Calotriton > Calotriton arnoldi. Next base: position 1,887,194 of record CAWUFW010002297.1, on the reverse strand, counting down.
TCGAGCATACAGTTTAAATATATGGGTATGGGGGGAAGGGGACTGCCACTCTCAGGTGAACCCACCCAGTCACTGGATGAGAGGTCCATCCTTGATATGAATGATTGACTCAGGCATGGACAAGACACTCTTTTGCAAGTTCGAAAAACAAGATCCAGTAAAGCATTAAACACAAATAATAATACCCGGGAGGGGCTGCTGGATGGTTTAAAAACACGTAGTAACTCAGGGCAATACGAGTTGACCACTGTGGCGGGGGCTGAGTAACTTGCTGAGGTTTGTAATATTTTAAGTCCTAATGTTATGAAGCCCTTCCCCACAAATATTAACATCACCCATCTAGGAAAGACCCATGGTGGAGGGATTTTAGTACTCCCACCCCGTCACTGCTCAGATTGGTCCTACTTCATTAACTGCCTTAGAAAATAATGCAGAGGAAATAAACCATCTTCCCAACAGCATCCCAAAAAACCACTCTGCATCAAAAATCTCATTAATCTCCTGGAATGTTGCAGGACTCAACACTGAGCTATCACTAATACATTGTTGTCATTTCATTGCCAACTTTAATATAAGTTTCTTTCAAGAAACTTGGTGTATGGGTCCGTCATATAGACCAGGTTTTCTGACTTACTTTATCCTTGCAAAGCCAAGTAAAGCGGGTAGGTCTGCTGGTGGGTTGATAACATGGGTCAAATCCTGTACGAATTGTAAAATTCAACAAGTGAACATTGCTAATGAGAACATTCTTGGAATTGAAGTCAGCTGTGACAGGAAGCCCATTGTGTTATTGCTAAATATTTATGCCAGAAGGGAAATGGGTGGGGCGGCCTCACCAACAATTGAATCCCTTGAAACCTTTTTGGATAGTCAGCAATCTGGGGTAAATCTGGTTCTCGCAGGCGACTTCAATACCACATTCGAGCCCCTTGATAGTGATGACATTGAAATTACATCAGAGGAGGACGAAAGGTGGGCTATCCCCCAGTTGGAGATCGCCCCAGTCAAAAGATGGACGCGTGCCACTCTCTAGCTGAAGACACTGACCACTGAATTTGGTATACGAGTAACTAACAGGAGGACTAAAATCGATAGACAAGGGGCATGTATCTTTTCTAATAATACATTTAAAAGCTGCATCGACTATGTAATGGTTAACTTGAAATTGTGGCAGTTGGTGGTCGATATGATCATACTAGAAAGAGAAGAGAGTGATCACAACCCTTTATGCCTTACTATGGTGGATTTATTTAATATGTACCGGGTTGAGTGTACAACCTCAAATAAAACCAGGATCATTAAACATACTTCGGATAGACGCCGCCTAAAATGGAGACAAATTAGCGGGAAACCTGCACTTCTAACATTTATGAAAAAAGATGTCTTAGACTTCTTGCCTGCCCAAGCTACTACTTTGCAGGGAGGCAAATGAAGATAAATCTGAGGTCATTGAGATGCACACAAGATTCCTTGAGGACATTGCTGCTTACTTCATAGCCCGGCTAACTAGAAAAAAACTGGTTAAAAGTGGAGGAGGCAGCTGGTACAATAGTGAATGCAGAAAGTTAAGGAATTTATTGGCTGAGGCTATAAAAGCCAAAAATTCTCTCTTAACCCCTTCCATGCTCATGACGGAATGGTTCCGTCATGAGCACAAGCTCAAGTGTGCTCATGACGGAACCATTCCGTCATGAGCACACTTGCAAAAAATCCCTCTGCTGTAAACAGCAGAGGGATTTCCCATTTTTTTTTTGCTTTGGGAGGTGGGGAAGAGCTTCCCCAACGTCCCAAAGCATGGTTTGTGTTTTCATTGTAATTACGATCGCGTGCATGGCGCGCTGTCGTCATTATAATGACAACGAAACTGAAACTTAGTTTCAGTTTCACAGTTTTGGTGCTTGTGGGGCTATCTCAGCCCCCCAAGCACCGAAACACATGGGTGAGGTATCGTTGGAAAGGGGAGAATGCCCCCATACTACCCCCCAAAGGAGTAAAAAGACTTTCTGCACCCCAGGAGGCAGATGGGGCAATAGCCCCTGATCTGCCCCCCGGGGGGGGGCAGAAAGCCCACTAGGCACTAGGGATCTTTTTTTATATACGTAGGGGTGGGGGCTGCCCAGAATGGGCATGCCAATGCCCCCACCTAAAAAAATGCTCCAGTCTTTCTGCCCCCCGTGGGTGGCAGATGGGGCAATAGCCCCTTATCTGCCCCCCGGGGTGCAGAAAGCCCACTAGGCACCAGGGATTTTTTTTTCAAAGGTTCGGGGTGGGGGCTGCCCAGAATGGGCATGCCAATGCCCCCCCCAAAAAAATGCCACAGTCTTTCTGCTCCCAGGAGGCAGACGGGGGCAGTAGCCCCTGATCTGCCCCCCAGGGGGGCAGAAAGGCCACTAGACACCAGGGATTTTTTCCCCCCAAAGTTCGGGGTGGGGGCAGCCCAGGATGGGCATGCCAATGCCCCACCCCAAAAAAAATGCTACAGTCTTTCTTCCCCCTCCGGGAGGCAGATGGGGCAATAGCCCCTAATCTGCCCCCCCAGGGGGCAGAAAGCCCACTGGACACCAGGGATTTTTTCCTGAAAGTTCGGGGTGGGAGCAGCCCAGAATGGGCATGCCAATTCCCCCACCCTCCCCCAAAAAATGCCACAGTCTTTCTGCCCCCCAGGAGGCAGATAGGGGCAGTAGCCCCTGATCTGGCCCGGGGGAGCAGAAAGCCCACAAGGCACCAGGGTTCTTTTTTTATACGTAGGGGTGGGGGCTGCCCAGAATGGGCATGCCAATACCCCCACCCCCACAGTCTTTCTCCCCCCCAGGAGGCAGATGGGGGCAATAGCCCCTTATTTGCCCCCTTGGGGGGGCAGAAATCCCATTAGGCACCAGGGGTACATTTGTTTCAAAATTCAGGGGTGGGGGCTGCCCAGAATCGGTATGCCAATGTCCCCATCCCTCCAAAAAAGATGCCACAGTCTTTCTGCCCCCCCCCCAGGAGGCAGATGCGGCAGTAGCCCCTGATGTCCCCCCCGGGGGGGCAGAGAGCCACTAGGCGCCAGCGATTATGCTGGCTTTTTTATACGTAGGGGTGGGGGCTGCCCAAAATGGGCATCCAATGTCCCCACCCCGAACAAAATAGCCACAGTCTTTCTGCCCCCCTTGGGGGCATATCGGGGCAATAGACCCCGATTCCCTCCTCCCCAGGGGGTCAGAAAGTCCACTAGGCACTGACTATTTTTTTTAATGTGCCTACCTGTGGATCTTGGGTCCTAGCGCAGCTGCCACCCAAGGAAACCTGCAAAAAGAACAATTGATGGACAGAATGCAGAACAATGTCATACATTCACCCCAGTACAGAGATCTGGGCCTAAATCCATCGTTTTTTTGCTCACCATGCCATTCCAGTTTGGATCCAGCCATATGTAAATCAGTCTTGACCCTGCACCCAGTGGGAACAGTCCAGCCCAAACTGCCAGGCCAGGTCCTCCCTGGACTGGAAACAAGCATCCTAGGACCGGTTTCGGGCTTTCAGCCCTCATCAGCCAGGATAGCTTGACTCCAGTGGGCATACCCGTCCCACTCAGGGTAACAAATGCAAAAAGAACAATTGATGGACAGAATGCAGAACAATGTCATACATTCACCCCAGTACAGAGATCTGGGCCTAAATCCATCGTTTTTTTGCTCACCATGCCATTCCAGTTTGGATCCAGCCATATGTAAATCAGTCTTGACCCTGCACCCAGTGGGAACAGTCCAGCCCAAACTGCCAGGCCAGGTCCTCCCTGGACTGGAAACAAGCATCCTAGGACCGGTTTCGGGCTTTCAGCCCTCATCAGCCAGGATAGCTTGACTCCAGTGGGCATACCCGTCCCACTCAGGGTAACAAATGCAAAAAGAACAATTGATGGACAGAATGCAGAACAATGTCATACATTCACCCCAGTACAGAGATCTGGGCCTAAATCCATCGTTTTTTTGCTCATCATGCCATTCCAATTTGGACCCAGCCATATGCAAATCAGTCTTGACCCTGCACCCACTGGAAACAGTCCAACCTGAACTGCCAGGCCAGGTCCTCCCTGGACTGGAAACAAGCACCCTAGGACCGGTTTCGGACTTTCAGCCCTCATCAGCCAGGATAGCTTGACTCCAGTGGCATGGAGAGCACGGGACCCACGTCTGGGCATACCCGTCCCACTCGGGGTGACAAATGCAAAAAGAACAATTGATGGACAGAATGCAGAACAATGTCATACATTCACCCCAGTACAGAGATCTGGGCCTAAATCCATCGTTTTTTTGCTCACCATGCCATTCCAGTTTGGACCCAGCCATATGCAAATCAGTCTTGACCCTGCACCCACTGTTAACAGTCCAGCCCGAACTGCCAGGCCAGGTCCTCCCTGGACTGGAAACAAGCATCCTATGACCGGTTTCGGGCTTTCAGCCCTCATCAGCCAGGATAGCTTGACTCCAGTGGCATGGAGAGCACGAGACCCACGTCTGGGCATACCCGTCCCACGCGGAGTGACAAATGCAAAAAGAACAATTGATGGACAGAATGCAGAACAATGTCATACATTCACCCCAGTACAGAGATCTGGACCTAAATCCATCGTTTTTTTGCTCACCATGCCATTCCAGTTTGGACCCAGCCATATGCAAATCAGTCTTGACCCTGCCCATTGGGAACAGTCCAGCCCGAACTGCCAGGCCAGGTCCTCCCTGGACTGGAAACAAGCATCCTAGGACCGGTTTCGGGCTTTCAGCCCTCATCAGCCAGGATAGCTTGACTCCAGTGGCATGGAGAGCACGGGACCCACGTCTGGGCATACCCGTCCCACTCGGGGTGACAAATGCAAAAAGAACAATTGATGGACAGAATGCAGAACAATGTCATACATTCACCCCAGTACAGAGATCTGGGCCTAAATCCATCGTTTATTTGCTCACCATGCCATTCCAGTTTGGACCCAGCCATATGCAAATCAGTCTTGACCCTACACCCACTGGGAATAGTCCAGCCCGAACTGCCAGGCCAGGTCCACCCTGGACTGAAAACAAGCATCCTAGGACCGGTTTCGGGCTTCCAGCCCTCATCAGCCAGGATAGCTTGACTCCAGTGGCATGGAGAGCACGGGACCCACGTCTGGGCATACACGTCCCACTCGGGGTGACAAATGAAAAAAGAACAATTGATGGACAGAATGCAGAACAATGTCATACATTCACCCCAGTACAGAGATCTGGGCCTAAATCCATCGTTTTTTTGCTCACCATGCCATTCCAGTTTGGACCCAGCCATATGCAAATCAATCTTGACCCTGCAACCACTGGGAACAGTCCAGCCCGAACTGCCAGGCCAGGTCCTCCCTGGACTGGAAACAAGCATCCTAGGACCGGCTTCGGGTTTTCAGCCCTACCCAGCCAGGATAGCTTGACTCCAGTGGCATGGAGAGCACGGGACCCACGTCTGGGCAATCCCGTCCCACTCGGGGTGACAAATGCAAAAAGAACAATTGATGGACAGAATGCAGAACAATGTCATACATTCACCCCAGTACAGAGATCTGGCCCTAAATCCATCATTTTTTTGCTCACCATGCCATTCCAGTTTGGACCCAGCCATATGCAAATCAGTATTGACCCTGCACCCACTGGGAACAGTCCAGCCCGAACTGATAGGCCAGGTCCTCCCTGGACTGGAAACAAGCATCCTAGGACCAGTTTCGGGCTTTCAGCCCTCATCAGCCAGGATAGCTTGACTCCACTGGCATGGAGAGCACGGGACCAAAGACTGATTTGCATATGGCTGGGTCCAAACTGGGGTGGCGTAGTGGGCAAAAAAACGATGGATTTAACCCAGATCTTTTGAATGGGGGAGAATGTTTGCATTGTCAGCATTCCGTCCATCATTTGTTTGCTGTAACACTTTTCGCCCTAAGTGGGATGGGTATGCCTAGACGTGGGTCCCTTGCTCACTGTGCCATTGGATTCAAGCTAGCCTGGCTGAAGAAGGGTGACATACCCTGAAACCGGTCCCAGGATGCTTGTTTCCAGTCCAGGGAGGACCTGGCCTGACAGTTCGGTCTGGACTGTTCCCATGGGGCACAGGGTCAAGACTGATTTGCATATGGTGGGTCCAAACTGGGGTGGCGTAGTGGGCAAAAAAAACGATGGATTTAACCCAGATCTTTTGACTGGGGGAGAATGTTTGCATTGTCAGCAGTCCGTCCATCATTTGTTTGCTGTAACACTTTTTGCCCTAAGTGGGATGGGTATGCCCAGACGTGGGTCCCTTGCTCACTGTGCCACTGGATTCAAGCTAGCTTGGCTGAAGAAGGGTGACATACCCTGAAACCGGTCCTAGGATGCTTGTTTCCGGTCCAGGGAGGACCTGGCCTGGCAGTTCGGTCTGGACTGTTCCCATGGGACACAGGGTCAAGACTGATTTGCATATGGCTGGGTCCAAACTGGGGTGGCGTAGTGCGCAAAAAACCGATGGATTTAACCCAGATCTTTTGACTGGGGGAGAATGTTTGCATTGTCAGCATTCCGTCCATCATTTGTTTGCTGTAACACTTTTCGCCCTAAGTGGGATGGGTATGCCCAGACGTGGGTCCCTTGCTCCCTGTGCCACTGGATTCAAGCTAGCCTGGCTGAAGAAGGGTGACATACCCTGAAACCAGTCCCAGGATGCTTGTTTCCGGTCCAGGGAGGACCTGGCCTGGCAGTTCAGTCTGGACTGTTCCCATGGGGCACAGGGTCAAGACTGATTTGCCTATGGTTGGGTCCAAACTGGGGTGGCGTAGTGGGCAAAAAAACGATGGATTTAACCCAGATCTTTTGACTGGGGGAGAATGTTTGCATTGTCAGCATTCCGTCCATCATTTGTTTGCTGTAACACTTTTCGCCCTAAGTGGGATGGGTATGCCCAGACGTGGGTCCCTTGCTCAATGTGCCACTGGATTCAAGCTAGCCTGGCTGAAGAAGGGTGACATACCCTGAAACCGGTCCCAGGATGCTTGTTTCCGGTCCAGGGAGGACCTGGCCTGGCAGTTCGGTCTGGACTGTTCCCATGGGGCACAGGGTCAAGACTGATTTGCATATGGCTGGGTCCAAACTGGGGTGGCGTAGTGGGCAAAAAAACGATGGATTTAACCCAGATCTTTTGACTGGGGAGAATGTTTGCACTGTCAGCATTCCGTCCATCATTTGTTTGCTGTAACACTTTTCGCCCTAAGTGGGATGGGTATGCCCAGACGTGGGTCCCTTGCTCACTGTGCCACTCGATTCAAGCTAGCCTGGCTGAAGAAGGGTGACATACCCTGAAACCGGTCCCAGGATGCTTGTTTCCGGTCCAGGGAGAACCTGGCCTGGCATTTCGGTCTTGACTGTTCCCATGGGGCACAGGGTCAAGACTGATTTGCATATGGCTGGGTCCAAACTGGGGTGGCGTAGTGGGCAAAAAAAAGATGGATTTAACCCAGATCTTTTGACTGGGGGAGAATGTTTGCATTGTCAGCATTCCGTCCATCATTTGTTTACTGTAACACTTTTCGCCCTAAGTGGGATGGGTATGCCCAGACGTGGGTCCCTTGCTCACTGTGCCACTCGATTCAAGCTAGCCTGGCTGAAGAAGGGTGACAGAACCTGAAACCGGTCCCAGGATGCTTGTTTCCGGTCCAGGGAGGACCTGGCCTGGCAGTTCGGTCTGGACTGTTCCCATGGGGCACGGGGTCAAGACTGATTTGCATATGGCTGGGTCCAAACTGGGGTGGGGTTGTGGGCAAAAAAACGATGGATTTAACCCAGATCTTTTGACTGGGGGAGAATGTTTGCATTGTCAGCATTCCGTCCATAATTTGTTTGCTGTAACCCAAGGAAACCTAGCAAACCTATACATTTTTTAAAACTAGACACCCGGGGGAATCCAGGATGTGGTGACTTGTGTGGCTCTCACTAGGTTCTGTTACCCAGAATCACTTGCAAACCTCAAACGTTGTACAAAAAAACAAATTGTCCTCACATTTCTGTGATGGAAAGTTCTGGAATCTGCGCAGATCCACAAACTTCCACCCACCCCGCATTCCCTAAAGTCTTCCGATAAAAATGATACCTCACTTGTGTGGGTAGGCCTAGTGCCCGTGACAGGAAACGGCCAAAAGCGCAGCGTAGACACACCACAGTTTTACAGTGAAAACTGACCCTTTTTTTGCAAAGTACCTAGCTGTAGATTTTGAAAAATAGCTCTGCCGGCACCTAGGGAAACCTAGCAAACCTATACATTTTTGATAAGTAGACACCCAGGGGAATCCAGGATGGGGTGACTTGTCTGGCTCTCACCAGGTTCTGTTACACAGAATCGCTTGCAAACCTCAAACCTTTTTTAAAAAAAAACAGATTTTCTTCACATTTCTGTGATGGAAAGTTCTGGAATCTGCGTAGATCCACAAAATTCCACTCACCCTGCATTCCCCAAAGTCTTCTGATAAAAATGGTACCTCACTTGTGTGGGTAGGCCTAGTGCCCGCCACAGGAAACGGCCCAAAATGCAACATGGACACACCACAGGGCATATTATCAAGCGGCAGCGATAATTATCGCTGCCGCGCTTAGCGTGAGATTTCTTATCGCTGGAAATTATCGCCATGCTAGCGCTGTATTAACAACGCATAGCGCAATGGCGATAATTATTCCAGCGATAGCAGTGTTTTCCATGGAACATCGCTGGTTTTCCAGCGATGTTCCATGGAAAACGGCGATAACCTTGCTGATACGACCCTGTGGTCGTATCAGCATAATCCACCTCCCATGCAAAGTATGCCTAACACTGGATTTTAGCAGACGTTAAAATCCAGCGTTAATGGCCGGTTAGCACGATTTTGTTTATCGCTACGCCGGCCAGGGCATTGTTGTAAATATCGCAAAGCTGCCTTCGCGATATTTACCGATGTAGCATATTGAGGCACGCCTACTTTGTATCTCATTAACGTTGAGATGCAAAGCGGGTGCTAACTCACGGAATCACGCGCTAGCGTGTCCTTGCTAATCTTGCGATAAAATTATCGCCGCTTTTCGGCCGAAAACGGACACTAAAGCGACGATAATTTTATCTCCCCTGTGAGAAGTTGGCCTGGTATATGCTGTCCACTAATTATAGTGGGCACCTTGCACCAGTCCAAACAACCCCTTATTGGAGATAGGTTAAAGACAACCTTTATTGAAAGCTATCCTAGTGGTAGCTATGGAGAGCAGCCTTCAGGCTAAGTCTTGAAGGAGTGTAAAGCAGCTTGTTTTACCAGTCTATAATCTCTTGAGTGACCAAATGAAAGAGGACCACACCAGGTATATATTCAAAATATATGTATTTATTGCTAAACACACCCCTCTAGTCTCTTTATGAGGCTAGAGTTCGAAGTACATAAGTTATAAGTTAGTTATCTACAGTAATAGCACAAATACACGTTTGAGCCCTAGGGGCATACCAAACCATATACCAATAAAGTGGTATAAGAACCACGACTGAGCTAGACACAGGGCCTAGAGCCTGTAGAAGTGCTTGGACCACAAGGAACCACCCAAGGTAGTGACACAGGGGACCCACGGGGGACGCGTGCAGTGTGAGAACACAGCCGCGAATCGGCGTTGACTTCTATGGGGAAAGTCGCGGTTGGAATTTTAAAGAAAAGGGGCACTTAGAGGAGGACTTGGAGCAAACCCTTTTAGAACTAGGCTGTTCTAGTGTCAATACCTCACCCAGGGGAGCCGGGTGCATAGGTGTCTTTCGGGGTCGGGTTTCGTCGTCGTTTTCAATGGCGATCTGCTGCAAAGTGCTGCTGGCGGCCAAGTCGAAAGTGTTCGGGTGGATCCAAAGGTGGATCGAAGATCTGAAGAACCTGAAAGCAGAGGGGACAGAGTCTGGGTCACTAGCCAGTGACCAGGAAGGCGATGAGCAGATGCCCACCGATGTCGAGTGCTTCAGGTAGGTTGACGGTCGTCTTGACTCTTCAGCCACGAGGTCCAGGAGGCGTCAACGACAACCAGGAGCTGGATTCGAGCTATCACACGACGTCTGTCGATTGCAGGGGTGTCGGCGACCAGATTGGACCCAACAAGCCTTGGCAACGGCAAGTCTCGTGAAAATGGAAGAAGGATGATGGTGCAGACCAGTAAGGTCTGTGGGACTCACCCAGCGAGGGTAAGTCAGGGCATGCCTGGAGCAACCAGGGAGCCCAAGCAGAAGAAGATTGGCCTTCGGGAGGGCCTACTAGCCAACGGACTAGCGACCGCGAAGGATCCTCAAGTGGACGCACTTGGAGCTGGCTCACAGGACACTCGTGGAGTGGAGGCCAGTGATCTTCGGTGCAGTCGGTGCTGGAGGCTGGGGCTACTCGGAGCCCAAAGCACAACTCCGTGGGAGACCCAGACGAGGATGCACTTGCAAATGCGATCGGTGTCTAGGGGTCACGGTTCCACGTTACCCACGACAGCTACGGGCCTCAGCTTTGCTGGGGACTCAGGGCAGCCTCTGGGAAGTCTGGAAATCCACCTCTGGTGATGCAAAGTCTTCGGCGTCCGGCGGGAGCTTCAGCGATGCAGACCGGACAATTGAATCTTTGGTGCCTGCCAAGCAGGGGAGTCACTCCTTGACCCCAAGGGAGATTCTTCAATCCTCTAATCTTGAAGTAGAGCGTCGAAGGTCCAGGATTCTGTGTCAGAGTTTCGTCCAGGTTAATCTAAAGTCCTAAGGACTGGGGTCCCATACTTATACTAAGATAGGGGGTTGGACATACTCTGGGGACCCACCTATGGGAGGGTCAGGGCAGAGGGGTGGTTACACCCCTTTCCCTTTGTCCAGTTTCGCGCCAGAGGAGGGGCTGGAAGCCCCTGAGCCGGTTTGAACTGGGATATGCACAGGGACACCAAATGTGCCCCCAGTGCAGGACTTCAAAGCACCAGAGAGTGCTCCCGCCCAGCCCCAATACACACTATCCTGTCTGGGGAGGTGGTTACACCTCCCTGGAACAGGAAACCTATTGTCCAGGCCTCCCCTGCCGGAGTTTCGGTCAGCAGCAGGAGGCCAGACTCGTGTCTGTGGCAGCGGCATCCATTTTGTGATGCCAGGGCTCTGGAAAGTCAGTACCGGGTATACCGGTGTGTACATGTCTCTCCTCTAGAAGGGTGGAATGCTACCCCCGCCGCCAGAACTGGCGGGGGGTAGTATTCCAAGATGTTTGACACCAAACACAACATGTTTCCATGCAGCCATCCCAAAGTTAGCATTTAACGCAAGGTTATAATGCGCTTAAGAGTATATGGTCGGGCTGCACTACAAACAGCATCAGAGAAGGGTCTCCGAACGCTGCAGAGGGGCCCAGCTCATGCAGGGGCACCCTCTCACATAGGAACCACGCACTCAGCCTTTAGGATTGATAAGGCCTGCCATAGGAGTGACATAGGTTTATATGTGTGTATGTATGTAGTGATATAGGTAGCCTATATCACAGTAAGGGGTGCATGCACCACCTTACCCAGGCTGCAGTAGCAGACCTGTGGTGTCCTTTTGGCTGGCCTTCCAGGGGTGGCACAATACATGCTTCAGCCCCTGGCAGGCCTCTGAGGTACCTATGCCCTGGGTACATAGTATACCATATACTAGGGACTTATAAGGGCACTCCAGATTCCAATCAGAGATGTGCCTAAGGCACATGGAAACCATTTTAGAGAGGAAGCAGCTAGGCTGGGGTTCTGATTAGCAGGGCCCCAGCCAGACTAAAGTCGAAAAACAGTGAAGCATCAGCAAAAGTGGGGGTACCCATGTGAAGCAGATCCTACTCTCCTACACAACCCCCCAAACATAGGGACATTAAACTAACCTTGCCCAGTTAAGTCTTCATGTTCTAAGTGGAAGTACCTAGAGAGTCCATCTGCATTGGCATGGTTACTCCCAGGTCTATGTTCCACTGTGAAGTCCATCCCCTGTAGGGAAATGGACCACCTAAGCAGTTTTGGGTTTTCACCCATCATTTGTTTTAGCCATAAGAGGGGCTTATGGTCTGTTTGAAGAAGGAAGTGAGTACCAAACAAGTATGGCCTCAACTTCTTCAGAGCCCAGACCACAGCAAAGGCCTCCCTCTCAATGGCTGACCAACGTTTCTCTCTAGGGGTCAGCCTTCTGCTAATAAAAGCTACTGGCTGATCCTGACCTTCATCATTCAATTGTGACAGTACAGCCCCTACCCCCAATTCAGATGCATCTGTTTGGACAATGAACTTCTTGGAGTAATCAGGACTCTGTAGAATGGGAGCAGTGCACATGGCCTGCTTTAGGTCATCAAATGCCTTTTGACAGCTAACTGTCCACTGAACCTTTTTGGGCATTTTCTTGGAAGTTAAGTCATTCAGAGGTGTCACTATTGATCCATACCCCTTGACAAATCTCCTATAGTACCCAGTCAGGCCTAAAAAGGCTCTCACCTGAGTCTGGGTAGTTGGAGCAGTCCAGTCCATGATGGTCTGGATCTTGCTCTGCAGTGGTTGAACCTGGCCTCCACCCACAAGGTGGCCCAGGTACACAACCTGACTCTGCCCTATCTGGCACTTGGTGGCCTTGATAGTCAGGCCTGCTTTCTGCAGGGCCTGCAAAACATTTCTGAGGTGGACCAGGTGATCCTCCCAGGTGGAGCTAAAGACAGCAATATCATCTAGATATGCTGCACTATAGGCTTCCAGACCTGTAAGGACTGTATTCACCAACCTCTGAAAAGTGGCAGGTGCATTCTTCAGACCAAAGGGCATCACCACAAATTGATAATGCCCACTAGGGGTTGAGAATGCTGTCTTTGGCTTTGCATCATCAGCTAGTCTGATCTGCCAGTAGCCAGCTGTCAGGTCAAATGTGCTTAGATACTTGGCTGAGGCCAAAGTGTCTATTAGCTCATCTGCCCTAGGTATTGGATGGGCATCAGTCCTAGTGACTGCATTGAGACCCCTGTAGTCCACACAAAACCTCATCTCTCTTTTCCCACCATTGGTGTGAGGTTTTGGCACAAGGACCACTCGACTAGCCCAAGGGCTATCTGAGGGTTCAATAACTCCCAAATCCAACATCTTCTGGACTTCTGTCCTGATACAGTCCCTGACATGGTCAGGTTGCCTATAAATCTTATTTTTAATAGGCAGACTGTCCCCAGTGTCCACTTCATGAGTGCACCAGGTGGTCTGACTGGGTGTCAGTGAGAATATGTGCCTGAACTGATTGAGCACCTGTCTGCAATCAGTTTGCTGCTGGGCAGTGAGGCTGCCTGCCAAGGCTACACCATCCACTGACCCATCATCAGGGTTCTGTGAGAGCAGGTCAGGGAGTGGGTCACTCTCTTCCTCCTGTCCCTCATCAGTAGCCATGAGCAAGCCCATGTCTGCCCTGTCCACATATGGTTTTAACCTGTTGACATGGAGAACCCTGTGGGGACTCCTGGGTGTTCCTAGGTATACTAAATAGGTAACCTCACCCTTCTGTTCAACAATGGTATGGGGTCCACTCCATTTGTCTTGGAGAGCTGCTGGGGCCACTGGCTCCAGCACTCCACACCTTCTGTCCTGGCTGGTAAACAGTCAGTACAGCTCTTTGGTCATGCCAGGCTCTTTGAAGTTCCTGGCTAGCCTCAAGGTTTTTAGTTGCCTTTTTCATGTACTCAGCCATCCTGGAGCGGAGACCAAGTACATAGTCCACTATGTCTTGCTTTGGGGGCTTGAGAAGTAACTCCCATCCTTCCTTCACCAAGCACAATAGACCCCTGACAGGGTGACCAAACAAAAGTTCAAAAGGGCTGTAGCCAACCCCCTTTTGAGGCACCTCCCTGTATGCAAATAAAAGGCAGGGCAAGAGTATGTCCCATCTTCGCCTAAGCTTTTCTGGGAGCCCTTTAATCATGCCCTTCAAGGTTTTGTTGAATCTCTCAACTAAACCATTGCATTGTGGGTGATAGGGTGTGGTGAACTTGTAAGTCACTCCACACTCCTTCCACATTGCTTTCAAGTATCCAGACATAAAGTTAGCACCCCTGTCTGATACAACCTCCTTAGGGAAGCCCACTCTTGAGAAAATTCCCAGGAGGGCTCTTGCCACCACAGGTGCTGTAGTGGTCCTAAGGGGAATAGCCTCTGGGTACCTGGTGGCATGATCCACTACCACCAGGATAAACCTGTGCCCAGATGCTGTTTGGGGATCCATGGGACCAACAATGTCAATCCCCACCCTTTCAAAGGGAACCCCCACCACAGGTAGTGGTATCAGGGGGCCTTTGTAGTGCCACCTGCCTTGCCACTGGCCTGGCAGGTTACACAGGAGCGACAAAACTCCTTGGTGTCTTCAGACATGTGGGGCCAGTGAAAGTGAGGGACAATTCTGTCCCAAGTCTTGTTCTGGCCCAGGTGACCTGCTAAGGGAATGTCATGGGCTAGGGTCAATAGGAAGCCCCTGAACTTCAGAGGTATAACCAACCTCCTGGTGGCACCAGGCTTGGGGTCTCTACACTCTGACTACAAGAGTCCATCATCCCAATACACTGTATGGGGACCACTAGCTTTCCCAGCAGCCTCAGCAGCAGCTTGCTGTCTGAGGGGTTCAAGAGAGGGGCAGCTCTGCTGCTCCTGGCTCAGATCTGCCCTGGAAGGGCCCCCTGTCCCCAAGAACTCAACCTGGTCAGGTTCAAGCTCCTCTGGGACAGTTCCTTCCTCAGGACTGAGATCATCCCCCTCAAGAGACTGATCTTCCTTCTGAGCCAAGGGGGAAGGCACTGCCGTTACCCTCCTACTCCTCTTTTTGGAGGGCACTTGGTCCATTATTCCAGAATCCAAGGCCTGTTCAGTGTTAGACATTTTGGCTTGTGACCTGGTCACAGCAAAAACATCTGCAGTGATGCCCAGCATTTCTGCATGGGTCCTGAGCTCCACTTTTGCCCAAGCTGAAGTTTCTAAATCATTGCCAAGCAAGCATTCAACGGGTAGGTCTGCACTTACCACAACCTTCTTAAGGCCAGTTACCCCTCCCCAGGAGAAGTTAACAACTGCCAGAGTATGGTCTGTTCTGACATTGCTAGCATTGGTCACTTGGTACATTTCACCAAGTATAATCTGCCCAGGATTCACAAGGTCTTGTGTCACCATGGTGACACTTGCCCCTGTGTCCCTAAATGCCAAAGCCTCTTTTCCATTGATTAAGGGCTGTTGCCTGTAATTGCCCAGATTACTGGGACTCACATAGGAGGTCACATCCATCTCAGACTAGGACAGCCTGAGTGAGTTCTCTGACTAGGTCAGAGCTCATCTCCTTACCCAGGGTCAACCCTACTAAACCCTTGGCTTGTGTAGTCCCACCACCAATTGTAACTGCACTAGGGGGAGCAGGTGCCTTAGGTGCATTGGTGGGGGCTGGAGTAGAGTCTTTGGACTTGGTGCAATCACTGGTCCAGTGGGTCTTTTGCTTACAGACCTTGCACCATGGTTTCTTTTGGTCTCTTCCCTTGTTAGACTTTGAATCCCCACCTGAAGAAGATTTTTGGGGGCCTTGTGAAGACTTTTGGTCTTTACCCTTCTCCCCACCCTTATCAGAGTTTTTAGAATCTTGCTTCTTAGGGTCACCACCTTGGTTCTGTACCTTCTGCCTCACCCTGGTTCTGACCCATTTGTCTGCCTTCTTTCCCAATTCTTGGGGAGAGGTCAGATCACAGTCCACCAGGTGCTGATGCAACAGCTGATTTTGACAATTATTAAGGATCTGCTCCCTCATGATAAGATTGTACAATCCTGTGAAGTCACATACCTTACTGCCCAATAACCAACCTTCCAGAGCCTTGGCAGAACAATCAACAAAGTCCACCCAGTCTTGAGTCTGTGCCTTTTGGGTATCTCTGAACTTTAACCTGTATTGTTCAGTGGTTAGGCCAAACCCATCAATCAGAGCACTCTTTAAGACTGTGTATTTATCAGCATCCTCCTCTTTAACCGTGAGGAGCTTATCTCTACCTTTCTCTGCAAAGGAGAGCCACAAGATTGCTGCCCACTTCTCCTGAGGGACCCTCTGTACTTTACAGGCCCTCTCCAGTGCAGTTATCCATTTGTGGATGTCATCCCCACTCAGGTAGGGAGGGACAATCTTGCTCAGGTTTCTATAGTCATAAGACCTTTCCCTATCTCTGGGGAAATTGCTGCCACCATGGGACTCTAGTCCCATCTTTTTTCTCTCTTTGTAGAGATCTAGGGACTCCCTGTCTATAGCCAACTGCTGTTTTCTGAGTTCAAGCTGGGCTTGCTCATACTCAATCAGTCTCTTTCTCCTGTCATGAGAGGATTCTCTCCTAATAGAGGAGGCAGAGGTCCCTATTGAGGTGTCAGAGTGGTTAGACTCCTGAGAAGGAGATCTAGACCTTCTGGGCACACTCACAATTCTTCCTGGGGGGACAAAGGGGAGGTCATTCTGATCCTCCTCCTCCTCCACAGGAGGAATTGGGTTCTCCAGGTCAAGGTCATTTTCACCTTCCTGGCCAGTTTCAGAGGGGGGCTGGGTTTCTTCACCCCTGACCCCTTCCTCATCTTCTGCCCCACCCTCTCTGCCTACCCCTTCAGACCCTAGGGGCCTGCTGAGATCATCAGCTAGTAACACCTCCCTGAGGTGTTGGGTGCTGGCACTTTTGCCTGCCTTTAGCTTCCTAGTATTGCATAATGCTCTCAATTCCAAGAATGGGAGTTTATCATACTTGGAGGGAAGAAGCCCACTGGCTTCTGGCAAGGACTCACTGGGTCCTGGCTTTGAAGACATTACTAGTGAGGTGTGGTGTATGCACTACCTACTCTAGTGTGGCCTACTAAACTCTCTTGAGTTGTAGAAAGGGTGTGCTATCCCTTAACACACAACTCTAAGTTCAGTAGAACTTACTGTATACTAAGCTTGATTTATATGTACCTTAGGTACCCTTAGTGGTTTTCAGTTGATCAATTCAATTGAGATTATATGGTAAAACAATAGCAAGCTGGAATCCCACACGCTGCACACCAATGTGAGAAGTTGGCCTGGTATATGCTGTCCACTAATTATAGTGGGCACCTTGCACCAGTACAAACAACCCCTTATTGGAGATAGGTTAAAGACAACCTTTATTGAAAGCTATCCTAGTGGTAGCTATGGAGAGCAGCCTTCAGGCTAAGTCTTGAAGGAATGTAAAGCAGCTTGTTTTACCAGTCTATAATCTCTTGAGTGACCAAATGAAAGAGGACCACACCAGGTATATATTCAAAATATATGTATTTATTGCTAAACACACCCTCTAGTCTCTTTATGAGGCTAGAGTTCGAAGTACATAAGTTATAACTTAGTTATCTACAGTAATAGCACAAATACACGTTTGAGCCCTAGGGGCGTACCAAACCATATACCAATAAAGTGGTATAAGAACCACGACTGAGCTAGACACAGGGCCTAGAGCCTGTAGAAGTGCTTGGACCACAAGGAACCACCCAAGGTAGTGACACAGGGGACCCACGGGGGACGCGTGCAGTGTGAGAACACAGCCGCGAATCGCCGTTGACTTCTATGGGGAAAGTCGCGGTTGGAATTTTAAAGAAAAGGGGCACTTAGAGGAGGACTTGGAGCAAACCCTTTTAGAACTAGGCTGTTCTAGTGTCAATACCCACGGGAGCACCGGAGTACTCGAGTTACCTCACCCAGGGGAGCCGGGTGCATAGGTGTCTTTCGGGGTCGGGTTTCGTCGTCGTTTTCAATGGCGATCTGCTGCAAAGTGCTGCTGGCGGCCAAGTCGAAAGTGTTCGGGTGGATCCAAAGGTGGATCGAAGATCTGAAGAACCTGAAAGCAGAGGGGACAGAGTCTGGGTCACTAGCCAGTGACCAGGAAGGCGATGAGCAGATGCCCACCGATGTCGAGTACTTCAGGTAGGTTGACGGTCATCTTGACTCTTCAGCCATGAGGTCCAGGAGGCGTTGACGCCAACCAGGAGCTGGATTCGAGCTGTCCCGCTACGTCTGTCGATTGCAGGAGTGTCGGCGACCAGATTGGACCCAACAAGCCTTGGCAACGGCAAGTCTCGTGGAAATGGAAGAAGGACGATGGTGCAGAGCTGCAAGGTCTGTGGGACTCACCCAGCGAGGGTAAGTCAGGGCACACCTGGAGCAACTAGGGAGCCCAAGCAGAAGAAGATTGGCCTTCGGGAGGGCCTACTAGCCAATGGACTAGCGACCGCGAAGGAGCCTCAAGTGGACGCACTTGGAGCTGGCTCACAGGACACTCGTGGAGTGGAGGCCAGTGATCTTTGATGCTGTCGGTGCTGGAGGCTGGTGCTACTCGGAGCCCAAAGCACAACTTCGTGGAACACCCAGAAGAGGATGCACTTGCAAATGCGATCGGTGTCTAGGGGTCATGGTTCCACGTTACCCACGACAGCTACGGGCCTCAGCTTTGCTGGGGACTCAGGGTAGCCTCGGGGAAGTATGGAAATCCACCTCTGGTGATGCAAAGACTTCGGCGTCCGGCGGGAGCTTCAGCGATGCAGACCATACAATTGCTTCTTTGGTGCCTGCCAAGCAGGGGAGTCACTCCTTGACCCCAAGAGAGATTCTTCAGTCCTCTCATCTTGAAGTAGAGCGTCGAAGGTCCAGGATTCTGTGTCAGAGTTTCGTCCAGGTTAATCTAAAGTCCTAAGGACTGGGGTCCCATACTTATACTAAGATAGGGGTTGGACATACTCTGGGGACCCACCTATGGGAGGGTCAGGGCAGAGGGGTGGTTACACCCCTTTCCCTTTGTCCAGTTTCACGCCAGAGCAGGGGCTGGAAGCCCCTGAGCCGGTTTGAACTGGGGTATGCACAGGGACACCAAATGTGCCCCCAGTGCAGGACTTCAAAGCACCAGAGAGTGCTCCCGCCCAGCCCCAATACACACTATCCTGTCTGGGGAGGTGGTTACACCTCCCTGGGACAGGAAACCTATTGTCCAGGCCTTCCCTGCCGGAGTTTCGGTCAGCAGCAGGAGGCCAGACTAGTGTCTGTGGCAGCGGCATCCATTTTGTGATGCCAGGGCTCTGGAAAGTCAGTACCGGGTATACCGGTGTGTACATGTCTCTCCCTCTAGAAGGGTGGAATGCTACCCTGGCGGGGGGGTAGTATTCCAAGATGTTTGACACCAAACACGACATGTTTCCGTGCAGCCACCTCAAAGTTAGCATTTAACGCGAGGTTATTATGCGCTTAAGAGTATATGGTCGGGCTGCACTACAAACAGCATCAGAGAAGGGTCTCCGAACGCTGCAGAGGGGCCCAGCTCATGCAGGGGCACCCTCTCACATAGGAACCACGCACTCTGCCTTTAGGATTGATCAGGCCTGCCATAGGAGTGACTTATAGGTTTATATGTGTGTATGTATGTAGTGATATAGGTAGCCTATATCACAGTAAGGGGTGCATGCACCACCTTACCCAGGCTGCAGTAGCAGACCTATGGTGTCCTTTTGGCTGGCCTTCCAGAGGTGGCACAATACATGCTTCAGCCCCTGGCAGGCCTCTGAGGTACCTATGCCCTGGGTACATAGTATACCATATACTAGGGACTTATAAGGGCACTCCAGATTCCAATCAGAGATGTGCCTAAGGCACATGGAAGCCATTTTAGAGAGGAAGCAGCTAGGCTGGGGTTCTGATTAGCAGGGCCCCAGCCAGACTAAAGTCGAAAAACAGTGAAGCATCAGCAAAAAGTGGGGGTACCCATGTGAAGCAGATCCTACTCTCCTACATCCCCCTCTTGTTAATATGCCCCCACATTTTTACAGTGAAAACTGACCCCTTTTTGCAAAGTGCCTGGCTATAGATTTTGAACCCTAGCTCTGCCGGCACCTGAGGAAAACTAGCAAACCTATACATTTTTGAAAGCTAGACACCAAGGGAAACCAGGAATTGGTGACTTGTGTGGCTTCCACCAGGTTCTGTTACCCAGAATCCCTTGTAAACCTCAAACTTTGTAAAAAACAAACAAATTTTCCTCATAATTCTGTGATGGAAAGTTCTGGCATCTGCTTGGATCCACAAAATTCCACCCACGCCGCATTCCCCAAAGTCTTTCGATAAAAATGATACCGTACTTGTGTGGGTAGCCTAGTACCCGCGACAGGAAACGGCCCAAAACGCAACGTGGACACACCACATTTTTACAGTGAAAACTGACCCTTTTTTTGCAAAGTGCCTAGCTGTATATTTTGAACCCTAACTCTGCCGGCACCTAAGGAAACCTACCAAACCTATACATTTTTTAAAACTAGACACCCAGGGGAATCCAGGATGGGGTGACTCATCAGGTTCTCTTACCCAGAATCCCTTGCAAACCTCAAACTTTGTAAAAAAAAACAACATTTTCCTCACATTACTGTCATGGAAAGTTTTGGAATCTGCGTGGATCCACAAAATTCCTCCTACCCTGCATTTCCCAAAGTCTTCCGATAAAAATGATACCTCGCTCGTGTGGGTGGGTCAAGTACCCGCATTGCAAGACTCTGTTATTGGCAATGGATTCCTCGGGTTTTTGGTGAACCTACCTGTCCTATATATCCCCACAACCAGAAGGGTCTGTCATACTTAGAAGAAGTTACAGGTGAAAACGTTGACACAAAAGACGTTGACACAAAAGGCTGTTTTTTTCAACTCCTTTTCAATTTTTTCTATTTTCAACTGTTAATTTCAATAAGAAAACCTTGAAGGATCTACACAAATGACCCCTTCATGAATTCAAAATTGTGCCTACTTTTCAGAAATGTGTAGCTTTCCAGTATCCATTATTGCTTTTTTTACCCATTTTTACCATTAACTGGAAGGAGGTTGAAAGCACAAAATATAGCAAAAACAGGCTATATCCCAGTAAAATGCTAAAACTGTGTATAGAGTTTTGGTTTTCTGATAAAATTCTGTCAGTCCCTGAAAGCTGGGAAGATGGTTATTTCAGCACCATAAACCCTTTGTTGATACCATTTGCAGGGAAACAACCAGACACTTTCATCTGCAGCACTTTTTCCCATTTAAAAAAAACCAAACCAAAATGTAGCTGTATTTTGGCTAATTTCTGGGTCTTCTCCAGGGGAATCAACAAACCCTGAGTACCTTTAAAATCCCCATGATGTTGGAAGAAGAGGGCGAAAATTTGACGTGGATACCTTATGTGGTCAAAAAGTTACAGGGGCCTAAGCGCGGACTACCCCAAATAGTCAAAAAAAGGCTTAGCACAGGGGGGGAAAAGGCCTAGCAGTGAAGGGGTTAATAACCTCCACTAGGAAATTGTATAAGCTGTTGCTGGCTAGAGCCAAAAAAGAGTGGGATGAAGTAAGGTGGCGAAACTTATTGGAGTCGTGTGCATCTAAGGATGATTTAAGGTTTTGGAGGTTAGTAGCCAGAGGAGAGTTCACTGCTGGGATGGAGCCCCAAAACGTTGTCCCTCCTAGGGATTGGTTTATTCATTTCTCAGCCTTATATCATGATGTGGCCTCAAACCTGGATAACACACCTCTGAAACCTACCCTAACTAGTTTTACGCTACCTCCATTTACTATGCAGGATGTCCTCAACGCGTTGGCAAAATTCACACGAGGGAGAGTGGCTGGCCCTGACAGCATCCCAGTAGATGTTTATCTTCATGATACAAATGTCTGGGCCCAATATATTCTGGTCATTGCAAACGAGATAGCATTGGGTGCCCTGATCCTGGCATCGTGGCAGGGTTCTGAGGTGGTCCCTTTATATAAAAAAGGGGACAAGAGTCTGCCCGCCAAATATAGGCCTATTAGTTTAATTGATTGCCTGCAGAAAGTTTTCTGCCGAATGGTATTGGGTAACATTCAGCAGTGGGTTGAATGCAACGATATAATAAGCCCACTGCAAGTAGGCTTCAGATCCAAGACTTCAACGATAGACCAGGTCTTCCGTTTTGCTATCATATATTGGAAGACGGTTCTGATTGGCAAAGGTGACTTGTCTGTCACCTTTGTCGATCCTAAATCTGCTTTCGATCTGGTGCCTCGAGGCAGACTATGGGCGGTCCTAGGAGAAATGGGGATGCCCTCCAATATACTATCTTTGCTAGTTAGACTACATGATAATAATTTTGCCAGGGTTCAGTCGGGCTCGCAGGGGCAATTAACTAAAAAAATTCTAGTATCGAAGAGCGTCAGTCAAGGTTGTGTACTAGCTTCCACCCTATAAGTGAATGGGCTGGTACAATATCTCCTAAATGCTGATGTCCCAAGCCTGGTACATGGTAAAATACCGCTGTTGCTGTTTGCAGACTATACCTTGTTAATTTCAAAAACACCTAGTGGTCTGCAAAAACTTTTAGTCAGCTTCAGTGATTTCTGCATTGAACGTGGCCTTCAGATTAATGTCGATAAAATTAAATTGATGGCCTTTGATTATTGCAAAAAATGTAAGGGGAAGCTACCCTTGGAAAGTAAGTTTCTGGAACAGGTACACTCTTTTACATACTTGGGTATCAAACTTACTCCTAATTTATCATGGGGCCCACATTGACGTTGCAACAATAAAATATAAGCAAAGAGCTGGAATAATTCTAAAAGAACAGCATGCCAGTTTCACTAGGCCTATTGCTCCTGCCCTGAAAATTTATGATGCAAAGGCTCTTGGAGCTGCATTGTATAGGGCTGAGCTACGGGGGTTGGGCGACACCACGGGGTTGGCAAAATCAGCAAACAAATTTGTCAGAGAGCGGACTATACTCCCAGTGAGCACCCCCTTGTACCCCTTATTCATGGATTTGGGTTTGCAAAAGGTAGATCAGAAAGCCCACTTGCGTTCCTTACTTTACTGGCGCAGGATCTGGCTTACTCCAGAGCTAGCACATTCACAGCGGCACTTGACCAATTGACTAAGATGGATACTGCCATCAAAGTACCATGGCTGACCTCAGTAAAGCAGCTATTGAAGGCGATCGGCCTCAGTGATGTAGGGCTCCATCTGGAGAGTGGAAAATTCCCCTCTAAGGAAGAGATAAAAAATGTTACTGAGCCTACATCCTGCAGAAAGATGTGGGTAAAGTGGGAATGTATCATTGACTGGTGAATTCTTGAACTTTAAGTCCACCTATAGGTTAGAGCAGTACTGGGATTTGGTAACTGCCCCTTTTGACAGCAAGCTTCATCATCAGTTCAGACTAGGTACTCTCCCTGTTAAGGCGTTTACTGTGAAATGGAAGGGAGCAAGTAGCGAGGATTGTCCATTCTGCGAAGGGCAAAAAGAGACCATTCCGCATGTGCTATTTGCATGCCCTTTGTACGCTAAGCTTCACTCTGCCTGGATTGCACCAGTGTGTAGGCAGCGAGGTACTGGTAGCTACCTTGTAGCTTTGAGAATCCTATGCACGGACCCATCTTCGCTTTATGTATGCGCTGTTGCAAAATTCTTGGGTCTGATGTGGGCGAAAAGTGGGCAAACACTGCTGCCAAGTAATCCTAAGGGTTCGAAATTGTTTTAACTGATTGTGCAAATCTTTTATAATGATTTTAAATTATATTTTATAGTGAATGCTGCTTGTAATGGTCTTACTCTAATCGAACATTAATTGCTGCTTGACATGGACATAAATATGTGTTTATGTGATCAACTGTTATTATCATGGCACTGTATGTATGTTATATATATATATTTATTGTCTTCTTTTATGGCTTATGCCGAAAGAAAGTTATTTATGATGATAGAGTTGTGCTTACTGGGAATATTCACCCATAATAAATACACTAAATATGTGAAGAATGTATTGGAACTAGGCCTCACTGTGGCAAAGAAGTGTATAGCACTAAGATGGATGTCCAAATGACTGCCCACACAAAAGCAATGGTTATGGGAATTTGCGAGGTGGGTACAAGCTGAATGCGAGGTACGCCACTGGTTAGTTTACAATGGAGTGGAACAGGAAGGAAGGATGGAAGGCACTTAGTAGAAGTCCAGATACAACAGGAAATGGGAAACCCTGAACCGGGACAAGGTGTGGAGGGGACAGTCATTAATAAACTTTAGATAAGTCTGTGATGCTGATCTGCTGTAATTTGATGCAATTCTACCAATTATGCTTTTTAAGTGATTCAATGTTATGTATGAATTTATATTTATGTGCACATGGTGTGACTCACATCTCTCTCTTTGTTTAGGGAGTGGGGGAGGTGAGATGGGACAAGCTAATGAATTGTAATGTTATTTTGTTTGTAAAATCAGTACTTTTTTTAAAAACCTAAAAAAAAGAATTAATCACCAGATTATTCTTTAAAGGTGAATGCATTTGTACAGTGTGCATGTGTCTAGGGAAAGATACTCCTTCTGTGCAAACACTGTTTGAATACCAGAAACAAACTTGTAGAGATGTGGAAACTGTAACAGAGGATGAATTCTCTTTGCAGGCCTCCGGAAGATATATCTGTGTTTACTTTTATTTTATAATTTAGACTAAGTACTGTTTTGTAAACTTACATTCCATGACCCCTGCATGGTAAACGAGTGCGTATCCTTGCCCTGAGTGCCTGTCTATATGTTAATTTGGTATACTGACATTTTGTTTGGCCCAGCCAGCATGCTAATCTTGCATGTGCACTGAGGTTAGACCTTTCAATGTTGGAGCCAAAGTCCAGAACCTGTTCTATGGCCTAGGAGGGTGTCCCAAGCATGTCCTCTATAGTGATGTGCGGCAACTGACAATGTCTTGCATTGATGATATGCAGTGTTGATGACAACATACCTACTTCTGAGGATTTGTTTCACTGGGAAGACCCTATTTTTGTCTGATGCAGAAGAGTGCAGCCTACTGGCTGACTCATGTTAAGTCCCCCTGGAATCTGACAACTTGGCCCTTGTGCTGACATGTCACGTTTGTTGAGTGCATGTCCGCTGAGTGAATGTATGGCACGTTTCATAGTGAGACTCCATATATAGTGTGAGTATGATTTCTGGGACCAGTGTGATCCATTTTATATGGCCCCTGGTTTCAACATGGCACAAGATGGGGAGAGGATGCATCTTCCTTAGATGGTGGCAGTCTATTGCCTGCATTCCTCTGTTTCGAGGGTAAAAATCTAAGTGAGGAAGGATGGAGACAGGGCCTCCTTTAGAAATTCCATGAAGTCATTATAGCAAAGGGTTGCTTATTTATCCTTCCAGTGCACTGCCATTTGGGTGGGTGATGGGGCAATAGGGCTTGTCAAAAGATCCTGTTGCCGAAAGTGAGGAGTTTCTATCCGGGTCCTGCCCTTTGATCTATCCTTAATTGCCACTTCAGAAAGGCTGATGACAGTCAGGTGCAGTGATCTCACACTTCACAGTGCCCTTATTTTAATACCCTTCCTGAAGTCAGCATTGTCACTACCCACTATGAGAGACGTCACCTTTCATGCAAGCTGTATCTGTACTACAGGCAGAAAATGGCATTTAAATGTGAACCACACCAAACTGGTTCCAGTACCATAGACACTGGATTCATATCCTCTGTCTGGAAAGTGAGTAAGAAAGTGGGATATAAACCACCCCACTTTGTTCCAGTTCCAAGTTCTTCTTGACCAAGGGTGGGAATGCTCCACAGAGTACTCTAATCGTTGCTGTGCAACCATGGCTGGTGTCAGCCCGTGAAACTTGCTGGAGACGTTGTGGGTCTGCCTAGTGCCTAGAAGCCTATATGTCTGCTTGGAGAGGGAAGAAGAGTGCCTGGCCCTGCAGAGGAAGGATTGTCAAGAAGGAAACTGCAGCCATATTCCTGGTTTTAGGAACACCCAGAACAAATTGGCATGTGTGGGAGTTTGCCCGCTGCGGACCCGAGCTGAGGGAGGGTCACTCTGCATTGGTCATTTGGTGAACTAAATGAAGCAACATTCATCATCGACATCAATGAGCCATCCTTCACCTCTGCCGTGACCTGAGGGATCTGACACTACGACTGCCGCACCTGAAGACTTCCCCTGCACAACTGCCCAGGAGAAGATGGCTGTTTATCCCAACCTACCGAGTTGCAACTCTAATGTGACCTGACAGGGGAGACCACCTTCATGACCCTCCTTCCACTGCTAGAAGACTTTGCTGTGTGACTGTCAAGAGAAAGTAATGACCAATAAACCTCATTTACCTAACTACAACTCAAATGTGACCTGAGAGGCAGGGACACCTCAGTGACCCTGTTCATGCTGCTGAAGGACTCTGCCCTGTGACTGCAAGGTGCACAGAACACCATCACATACAAAGCCAGGCAACATGGGGCTATGCCTGAGAGTCTAAGGAACTTAATCTTGTCAATGTTAATGTTAGCGGAATTTGTAAAGCGCACGAATACCCGGGGGTGTCTTGGCGCTGAGAACACAGTAAGCCCGATCAAGCGTCTAATTCTGGAATAACCAGGTTTTTAGTCCTTTCCTGAAGATGGTGAGGGAGCTAGCACCTCTAAGCTCACTCGGAAGAGTATTCCAGAGTTTTGAAGTGCCATAGAGAAAGCTGAGGCCACCCCAGTGAGATGTTCGGATTCTAGGTACTGTCAAGAGTCTGGCCCCTGTAGAACGGAGTTGTCTGACTGGTTCATACCAGACAAAAAGATTTTGAAGAAAAGAAGGACCTGTGTCTTTCAGTGCTTTATAAGCCAGACACAGGGCCTTGAATTTGATGTGTTGTGATACAGGGAGCCAGTGCAGGCCGTGAATCTCTTTGGACACCGATTTGTACCTAGGATTGTTGACCAGTAGCCGCGCTGCTGTATTTTGAACGGTCTGAAGCTTTTTTAAACATTGCTTCTGTATGTTCAAATAAAGCCCATTGCAATAGTCTAGTTTGGACTGGATTAGCGATGTTACCACAGTTTTCCTAGTGTCCGCGGGGATATAAGGAAAGATCTTCCTTATTTTTTTAATAAGAAAGTGAGAGGCGGAGACAATTGCGTTTGTCTGATGAGAAAGTGATAATTTGTTGTCAAACCATACTCCCAAGTTCTTAGCCTTGACCGCTGGTTTTGGTGATTCTCCCATCTCTGCCGGCCACCACAGATTGCCCCAGTTTGGCTGCATATTACCAAAAATCAGGACCTCAGTTTTCTCAGAATTGAGTTTGAGACAATGTGTACTCATCCATCTATTAATTGTACTCATACAGCTCTGAAATTGTTGAGTAGGAGGGGCCTGATTTCTATATGCAGCCACCACTATCTGGGTGTCGTCGGCGTAAGACGTCAGACTAAACCCAAAGTCCCGGATTAGAGGAGCCAGTTCGAAGATGTAGACATTGAAAAGAGAGGGGCTCAAGGAGGAGCCCTGTGGTACTCCGCAGGGGAGGGTATAAGGCTCTGAAAGATACCCATCTACCGATACTGTTCATCTCCTGTCCTTGAGAAAGGAGGACAGAAGGGCTAATGCCGTACCCCTGACCCCCAGACTCTCCAGCCGCTGTTGCAGGAGAGAGTGATCTACAGTATCGAAAGCGGCTGACAGATCGAGGAGCACAAGGGCGCCTGTGCCTCCTCCATCCATCACCGCTCTGATCTCCTCTGTGGCTTTAATGAGTGCCGTTTCCGTACTGTGCTCTTGGCGGAATCCAAACTGGGAGTGATCGAGCAGGTTATTATCACAAATAAATTGGGCTAATTGAATATTCATGATTTTTTCAATTATTTTGGCTGGCAACGGCAGCCGGGCTATAGGTCGGTAGTTGTGCGGGTTAGTCACATCCAGGTTGGAGTTTTTTAGCAGTGGAAGGATGGAGGTATCTTTCCATCTGGACGGAAAATTGCCAGAGTCAAACATAGGGGCATATTACCAACAGAATGCGATAATTATCGCAAATCGCGCTTAGCGCATTTTCTTTTATCACCGTCTATCGCTGGTTGACATCGCCGTGTTAGCGGCGTATTAGCAACGCTTTGATCAGAGGCGATGTCAGATCTAGCGATAGACGGCGATAAGCAGCAATAGCGTAAGAAATCGCACGATAATTAGTAAGCTCTAATGAAAAGCTTGCTAATAGGCAAGTGTGAACTTAACCACACAATCCACCTCCAATACAAAAGATGGTTAAGTCAACTTTTAAACAGGTGTTAAATACCTGCGATAACCGCGGTTAGCGCGACTTTTTTAATTGCTTCGCGGGTCCGGTGCCGCATTGTTAATAGTGCGAATTCGTATTTGCGACGGTTTTCATGTAGTATTGGTGAGGAACGCCTACTTTGCATGTCATTAGCGATAAATATCGCTGACATGCAAAGGAAAATAAAAAACGGCAGCTATCTCAAGAAAAAAAGCGCTAAAGCATGTTAGCGTGTTCTTGTTGATAGTGCGATAAAAAAATCGCCGCTTTTTCGGCGATATGTGCCGCTAAAGTGGCGAAAGATTTCTTGATAATATGCCCCATAGAGTTAAAGATTTCTGTGAGCCCAGGACTCACCAATTCCGCTATTTCTTTCAGAAACGCCGGCGGGCATGGGTCAGAGGGGGATCCCGACTTTGCTCCTCTTATATGTTTTTCCACTGCTGCAGATGAAGTGGGGGAGAAGCTGAGCAGGGTGTTGTTTTTAGAGTCAGGGCTTGTCGGTTGAGTAGTGGGGAGGTGAACTGATGTATCTTCAAAGACCTTAAAAATGTCCAGGATTTTGGCTTTAAAGGCAGCTGCAATGTCGTCACAGAACTTTTGGTTGCCCTTGATCCCTGTGATTTTGGGTATAGCTAGTTTGTTTACTACTGTAAATAGTTCTTTAGAGGAGTTTTTTGCTTTCTCGATCTGTTTAGTAAAATAATCCCTTTTTTCTGACATCAGTAAGTTTTTATATTGTGTTAGGGCAGTTCTATACGCTTTTCTCTCGGGTGTGTGATAATTTGCTCTCCAACACCTTTCTAGTCGACGACACTTTTGCTTTTCTTTCCGTAGTGCGTCAGAGAACCAGGGGGCAGAGGGGGTGCTCCTATTCCCTGAGGTTTTTTTTGTAGGCACTGAGGCCTTAACTGCGTCATTAAGCCATTCAGTATATTTGGTGACTGCTAACTCTGAGTGACCGTTTAGTAGTGGTCGTGAGCCCTCCAGCTGTGTACGGAGGATCGTTTTATCCACTTTACTCCACTCTATGTAAGTAGAGGGAGGGGGCTTAGAGAACCCTCCGAGCCCGACAGCGGTGACTGGGAGGTTGAACTTAACTAACGAATGATCTGACCATGTCAAAGGAAGGGTTTCTTTTAGAATGAGTCCTTGGGCAGAGGTAAAGATACCGTCTAGCGTGTGCCCTGCCTCATGGGTGGGGGTCTGTACTAGTTGAGTTAAGCCTACAGCTCCCAATGTGTCTAGAAGTACACCTGTCTCCCTATTGTCCTTGTCTTCAAGGTAGAAATTGAAGTCTCCGAGGATGGTGAAATCATTGTTTAAAAGAGTAGGTTCTAGAAGGCTATCTATATTCAGAGTGAAAGTGCTTCTA
Source organism: Calotriton arnoldi (assembly GCA_963921515.1). NCBI lineage: Eukaryota > Metazoa > Chordata > Amphibia > Caudata > Salamandridae > Calotriton > Calotriton arnoldi. Next base: position 1,857,724 of record CAWUFW010002297.1, on the reverse strand, counting down.
GTGCCTGGAGGACGGTACAATAAAATGCCTCTGAAGGTCGACCTTGGGCTGAGTTCGAGGGAAAGTGAAGAGCCTCATGAGAGGGCATGGAGGTAGGATGGAAGGTTACTGGGAACTGCTCCCTGAAGATAATTGCTACTCCGCCCCCTCGTTTAAGTGGCCTATCGACCCTGATAGCCCGAAATCCGGTAGGGGTTGCAGTGACAAAGTCTGGGTCGGAGGCAGCATCTGCCCAAGTTTCTGTAATAAGAAGTATGTCTAAATCAAAGTTGGAGATCATATGTGCAATTTCATACTTGTGCTTTGCCAGTGATCTGACGTTTGCGAGGCCACAATGGATTTCAGCACTCTCTGGGAGTTTGGATGAGTTGTAGCTCCGGGAGTTTGGGGGCTGGAAGGCTCTAATCCTTCGTGGTTGCGGGAGTGTGAAACCGCAGGGACAGTTTGCCTTCTCTCCACCAGGAATTAACGAACAACAGTTATCCTTGGAGTTATTGAGGAGGAGTAGATCCCTTGCGGTGTATCTGAGCATATGGGAAAGCAAAGGACCAGAGGTTGTGGCCCTGAGCCCGCTCCAGGCGCAGACGGGCTTGCCTTAGGCGCGCCTTCGGCCTTGGCCTTGCCAAATAACTTCCCAAGACACAAGACTGAATGGCTCTATGTGTCTACACTTTGGGTCAGTGATTTCATAGCTATACTGGTGTACCACACCTGAGCAGTGTCGCACCTGATATTCCTCTTAAGCAGACATTCTGTATAGTTGAATGGGAGCTACGACCATAGTGGGACATCACTACATCCATAATGGGACTTTGCTGTAGTAAGGCGGGGAAAACCACCCCTGTTCAGAGGGTGCAAGCACTGATGGATTGGTTATATGCTATAGTGAGTTGAACTATGTACCTGAATCCCAATAGGACATCAATTTCAAACAAATTCATCCACCACAGTTGAATTCTAGTAGCTCCTATCTGCCCTATAGACCCCCCCCCCCGGAACAGAGTCTGACTTCCATCTAGCCCATCATCCACATGAAGAAACAGCCATTTGCAAAGGAGGAACTTCACCAATTTACATTTAACATGTTTAAAGGGATACAGAAGGGGCTGTGCAAGTATTGGTGGGCTCCTCTTAATCTGAAAATACCCCAGCGGCTCACAATGTGGGTGCAATCCTGTTATGAGCCTGGCAGGACACCTCTCTGAATTAACAGGCTTTGTAGGACTGCTCTTATTTAATAATAGATGGCCAAGGAGACTTCTTGGTGTGCTTTCTACGTGGGCCTTTAGGCAAACAGTTACCTGGTGGATTGGTTTTTCATAGTAATTAATGGATATGAACTGGGAGGGATATGGCACAGTTAAGGGGCAGAGGGGAGCTCAGCTCTACAGAGACAAGGTTTCATTTTGATTTGAGGTGGGTGGAATACAGAGGGGGATTTGATGCCACAAGAAACATTCCGAAAAGTTATTCACTTGGGAAATGGTTTGAGAGAAAAGTTTATTAAGATCGACAACTAGATGGCCACAGGTAGTAAATGGATGTATAAAACTCCCAGCTTGAGCGACAGTGAATGCTAACCTGTTTTAGACTTAAGAAGAGCGCAGTATTTTAATAATTTCCTGTTTTCCTACACAGAATATAAGACTGCTGTCTGACAATTGGAGAAAATTGTCTTCAGCCCTGTATTGAATATCAGCTTCCAGCACCCTCCTGCAAAGCTAGTAATGTCAGTGTCCTGTCTAGAGTTCCACAAGATATTGGGAATCATCTCTTGAGAACAACCTACTTGCTCCAGAAACTTTCTCCATGAATCCTGGGTGCTGTAAGTCTGAAAAGAGCCGGCCCTGTCGAAGGTGACAGCCAGTCTTGGAGGAACTTGGCCAGAAGGAACCTGAGTGCTGAGGGGGTACGAAAGAGCATACACTCAGAGTGGGCTGCTTGGTGAAACTCTTAAATAAGGCTTGGGTCAGCTGAACTTGTCCTGAAGAAGTATGCAAAATGTACAGTGAATTTTGGAACTGAATCTGAAGAATTATAATGTTTGACCCACTGGCATGTTGAGCCAGCATTTGTACCAGCGAAGCCCAGTCAGGAGAATCCACATTGTGCTTCTGAAGTACCGCCACACCGTCGAAGACTTTTACTTAGAATTGCCAGGACCCAATAAGTCTTTGGGCGGACAGCACTAATTGATCCAGTTTCAGCCAGCTCCATCTTGTAGTTTGACTTACTATTCCACATTGCCCTTCAGATCTTCAGTGCATTTGAAGGTGCTTGAAACTGGATCCTGAGCAACAATGACATCACTTTTGTTCTTCAATTTCCCATCCAGTGAATCAAATTTTTTTAGTCATTCAGCTTTTTTGGGCCTGGATCCACTGCCATATTCTATGTCTTTAAGTTTCCAATCAAACTTGCAGTGAACTTTAATCTGCCAATGAGCGAGGCAGCACTGTTTGACCTGCTAGTTTGAAATCCATGATAGTGGATCTGAAAATGAAATCTAGATGAACAATTTCTGGCCCATTTATAACCCTTGGTTATTAGTCGTAATTCTACTACATAATTTTTACATCACGGTTTACCAATTTATATGAAGGGTATGACTTGACTTGCTTTATAAAATTGTCCTTTTTTTAACTAACTTTGGGCCTCATGTGCTAAGGCTTTTAGCATTAAAAAAACCACTGTTTAATCAAATCAAGGGCTTGTGAACATTAAAACCCTTCCAAATATCAATTCCTTTAGGTATTTATTAATGTGTTGCAACCAAAATCCAGCCCCTAAACATTAATATTTTACCACCAACTCAATGGAGGTGATAACCCATTCGCAAACAGGAAGTAATCCCAGAAGGACACCTTCCCCTTTGTGAATGGGGTTTGAGGTGGGGAAGGTATGGTTAGAAAGGGGAGAATCCTTTCCAATGGTATCTCTACCCTGTGGATCCCTGCTTGGGGATCACCGCAGGAGGGTGAACTCCAAATAGGGATCCACCCACTAGGCACTGCTGATTTTAGCAGGGGTTGCAGCCCCTTAGGCAAGGACTTGTTCTCCCACCAAACCACAATATTTAGTCTTTCGGAATCCCCTCAGGAGTGGATGGGGGTCATTACTCCCAATCTGCCACCCCCCTGGAACAGAAACCCACTAGATACTAGGGAATAATAAAAACACCTTGCCCCTACTTGAGTATTTCGTAGTGATATAATTGACATAGTCTATGGCAGTTGTTATACTTACTTATGAAGTAGACTGCTAGGAAAAATTAAAAATCTATTTTATTGTATGTTTTAACTAGCCCAGTCTATTTCTTATTGATACATACTTTTTGAATACTTTTTAAATTGGTTTTAAATAACAGTACAATTAATCTTACCTTACCTTACCTTACCTACAGGGTGAGGGGGGCAAAATGCCCACTAGACACCAGGAAATAGACAAAAAAACATAGGGGTTGGCGCTGCCCATCATGGGCATGGCCATGGCCCCACACCAAAAGGGTTAATCAGTGTTTCTATCCCCCCCATGGAGGGCAGATTGGTGGTTTGTTCTGATCTGTCTCCCCCAGAGAGGGAGAAAGCCCACTAGACACTAGGAAATAAAAAAAACAAAGCAAAGCATAGGAGTGGGGGCTCGCCACCATCGCATGGGCATGGCCATGCCCTCCTCCAAAGAGGTGCAACAGTCTTCTGCACCTTCGGGGGCAAATTGGAGGTTATCCCCAATCTGCCTCCTCCATGGTGGGTGACAGAGAGAACACTAAACATAGGGTTGGGAGCTGAACATTGTGAGAAATCAGATTGTTGGTTGCATGGGGAGGTGACCCTTGTTCAAGCAACAGTCACAATCCCTGTCAGGGTGAACTACAAAAGTCACTAAATTAACCTGGGCTTAACCGTCTGGTACCTTGGCACAAAAACAGTCATGCTTACCTTAGAGGCAATGTGTAAGGTATTTATGCTGCACACAAACAGTAATAAAGTAAAAACACAGCACAAGAGAAATCCCACACCAATTTAGAAAAAATAGAGTACATTTTAATAAATTATGTGACACCAACATTACAAAAATCCAATCAATAAAACTTAAGTTAAGAATTTTTGAAGTTTAAGTTAAAAAATGCCGCTTAAAAGATCAAAGCGCCAACTGCAGACATCTAGTCATGCGAGACCAGGTCTAAGTTGAAAAATGTGTCTGACCGCGATAGAGCACAAGTTGGATATAAGAACTGGATTGGGCCTGGTTGGTGCTTACCTTCCGACTTAGAAGAAATTTCAAGAAAAAGTGTTCTGAGAAGGTAAAGTTCAGCAGGGCAAGACTGCAGGTGGTGTCTGAGGAGGGAGCGTTGTTGTTGGGAGACACTAGATGAAGTTGTAATGAAGATTTCTACATTCAGACTTAGTCACTTGTATGTAAGTTGAAAATCTCCAGCGAGACGAAGTTGGAGGCTGTAGCCGACGAGAGTTCCAGGAGGCAGCATACCCATTTGCTGAAGGACCACTGCATAGGTTTTGCTGCTCTGGAGAAGAATGTAGCGGGAGCAGCCCCGAAGTCAGGCCAACCAGTGATGCACCTTGGGCAGGTAGATGAGCAGGTTGGTCTCCGTCCTCTCTCAGAGCAGTTTTTGGCCAAAAATCTTCAAGTCCCAAGTTTTGGATTTTGGCTATCTGGGCACCTGTACTACCACAACCAAGGGTCCAGGACTAGAGGGGCACCACTTGGGGGTTCAGGACTCATTCAGACTGGGTCCAGGAGCTGGGTTAAGATGGTTGGAGCCTTTTCTGTTCCTGAGGCTCTGATCAGGATGCAGCCGACTAGCCCTTGGAGTCACTCTGGTAGTCTTGGGTTCAAGTGATGAAACAGGGCTCAAACAGCAGGGCATGTCTCTGAGTGCTCAAGGCAGCCCCAGGCAGCAAGCAGTCTTTCTGGTTGCAGCAAAGCAGTCTTGTGGAGTACACAGCAGGCCTTAGCAGTTGGCAGTCTCTGAGAGTCCTTCTGCAGGTCCAGAAAGTGAACTGAAGAGTGGGTCTGAGGGTCCCATTTTTATACCTGGTGCCTTCTTTAACATAGGAGAAGTTTCTAGAGAATTGTATTTGAAGTGCTTGAAGTTTACAGGCTCTAATCAGGCTGCATGAACTATGCAGCTATGACAAGTCCTTTGTGTGAAGGCAAAGCACAGTCTTTTCAGTTGCAAGTGGGGATGTGACCCACTCTGCACCCTATCTTGTCAGTTGATTGCCCATCCAGGCACACCTGATCCCTCTATCTGGGTGGAATAAACAAAGCCCAACTGCCAACTACACCCAGTCAAGTGACCCAGGACAGGTTGCAGACACAAATAGCTATTGTAAGAGACTGCAAACTTTCCAAAAGTGGCATTTTCAAAACTGTAACTTAAAATCCGACTTTCCATTAAAGATGATCTTTAATTACAATTTCTCAGACACCAAACATGAAATGTTTACCTGTTCCCAATCAAATGTTAGCACTGCTTAAATGTACTAAGTCAACTCAGTGCTATCTTATGTGAGAGATAGGCTTCTCAGTAGTGAAAAACAAATGTATGAGTTTTTCATGTCAATCCTTTTAATTACAATGCACCCTGCCCTACGGGCAACTTAGGGCCTACCTTGGCAGTGACTAATTTGCAATAAAAGGGGAGTTTAAGGCGTGGCAAGAGGGTTATATTGTCATGTTCGTTTGGCAGTTTAAAGCTGCATTCAGGCTGCAATGGCGGTTCTGGGACATGTTTTAAAGGGCTACAGAAGTGGGTGGCACAATAAGTACCCAAGGCCCACTAGTAGCATTCATTTAAAGGCCCTGGGTATATTGTATACCACTCAACAAGGGACTCATAAGTAAATTAAATATGCCAATCAGGTGTGAGCTAATTTTGCCATGTGTAAAGGAGGGCGCACATGAACTTTAACACTGGTTAGCAGTGGTAGAGTGCACACAGCACAAGAACTAACAAAAACAAATTCAGAAAGAGTGAATGCAAAACGTTTGAGGGTGACCCTGCAAAGGGGGGCAAGTCCAACACAGCCTCACTCCAGCCAAAAGGCAGGCAAGACTAATCAATACATTGATGAGCTTCCCTACTCAGATGATAGAACATAGACTATGGCCTTCTACGGCGGAGGACCATGCTAGTTCTATGCCCCCCTGAACTCAGTTGGCTCCCTCTGTCTACACTTTCCAGGGTCACTGAACTGATCCATGGGGAACCCTTATCCTCATCTGTGTACCCCATCTGTGAAGCACCTAACCTTAACTTTCTCACAGATGCATCCCAGTAGGCAGACATTGGTTTGTGAGTGGGTGCGTCAGATATTCTGTGAATGATGTCATCAGTGATGTCATTTGAGATGTCATCAGTGATGTCATCAGTGATGTCACTGACCATGCCATGAATGATGTAATATGTGAGGTCATAAGCAGTGCGGGGGCTCCGACCACCTCTCAGGGTTCCCCCTGTGTAGGACCTACAGGAGGTAGAGGGGGGCTTCTTGGCCCCTAAGGTCCCTCAAGAGTAAAGTGGATTTCATCCCCTACCCAGTAGTGCACCACGAGCCAAGCCGCGTTTACAGAGTGGTAGAAAGTGGGGCTTGGCCTCCAAAGACCTCTTAGCAATCCCGCTGTGTGGGACTTAGTGGAGGTAACAGGAGGGGTAGTTGGCCCTCAAGGACATCCTTGGTGGCCAACTACGTCCCCTGTTACCTCCAGTAAGTCCCACACAGCAGGATTGCTGAGAGGTTGTGGTATGCCATGGCCCCTTTCACCGCCACTTTGCAAACTCAGCTCCTGGAGCACTACTAGTAGAGGGGTGAAGTCCCCTTGGCTCCAGAGGATCCTTGGGGGCTAACTACCCCTCCTGTTAACTCAAGTAAGTCCAACACAGTGGGTTTGATGAGAGATGTTTGGTGGCCACGACTCTTTCACCATCACTCTGCAAATACACTTCTTGGCGCACTACTAGTTGTGGGATGAAGTCCCCTTGGCTCTTGAGGGTCCTCGGGGGCCAACTACCCCTCCTGCCAACTCCAGTAACACCCACACAGCTGGATTGCTGAGAGGTTGTCAGAGGCCATGCCCCCTTTCTCCACCACTCTGCAAACACGCCTCGTGATGCACTACTGGTTGGGGGAAGTAGTCCACTTTAGTCCTGAGGCTCTCAGTAGTTAAGTGGAATTCTCCAACCAGAAACGTGCCAGGAGGGGCGTTTGCAGAGTTGTGGAGAAAGGGGGTGGGCCTTCAAATCCTCTCAGTAATCTGCTGTCCGGGACTTACTGGACATAAGAAGAGGGCTTGTTTGCCCCCAAAGAACCTCAGCATTCAAGAGGATTCCATTCCCCAACTACTATTGCACCAGGAGGCACGTTTACAGAGTGGTGGTGAAGGGGGCATGGCCTCCGGTGACTTGCCGGACTTTTCTTTGTTAAAATTGAATATTTTTTTTTTTTAGGGAAAGAGGGCTGTGTAGCCCCCCTTCCATTGGTGATTTCGGCCTCATCCCCCAGGGCACATCCTTTTCCTTTTTCAAAAATATTTTTAAATGGGGAGGGGGGCACACAGCCCCCCTTCCCTGGGCCATTTTGGCCCCGGGGACCCCATCCTCCGGGGCCAGGCCTTTATGTTTTTTTTAAAAGAGGAGGGGCTGCGTGAGCCCCTCCCTAGGCCTATTTTGGCCCCAGAAAACCCATTCCCTGTGGCCAGGCCTTAATCTTTTTTTTTTTTAAATGGGGAGGGGGCCTGCACGCCTCCCAGCCCCGGGCTGATATTGGCCCGGGGACCCCATCCCCGGGGGCATGGCCACTTTGTTGGGGACCACGACGGAGGCTGAAGGCCTCAACGGTCCCTGTCGTCACCCTGGCTCCTGCAGCAGCCAGCATTGCTTTTGGACAGAGGGAGCTGATGACATGCAGCTCCCTCTGTCCAAAAGCAATTCTGCTCCACTTCGTGGAAGGGAGAGCATTTTCGATGCTCTTTCTTCCATGAAGCGGACCAGTGTTCGCTATGGCTTAGAGGGAGCGGTGCTCCGGCCAAGCCATAGCAAACTGCAATGTCCAGGGGTGGGCACCCAGGGAAATTGCTGAAGCCGGCCACGAGGCCCCCCTCCAACATTAATTAGGCCCCGGGGAGGAGGTAGTCTCCAGGGCTGCAAGGGCAGCATGGCCCCCGTATGTAATAGAATATAGAGTTGCCCCGGGGAGGTGGGGGTCCCCGTGGCTGCATGGGCATTATTTTTTAATATAGCCTTAGAGAAGTGGTGGTCCCTGGGGCAGTAGGGGGCCTGCATGGACCCCCACATCATTATTTCTATTTGTGTGAGTTAGCCCCAGGAAGGTGGGTGTTCCGGGGCTGACACATTATTTTTAATATAGCCCCGGGGAAGTGGCAGTCCTCGGGGCTGCGGGTGGCCGCGTGGGCCCCCAAATCATTATTTTTATTGGCCCCCGGGACCTGACCCACCCAGGGGCCTAAATTAAATTAAGCGCAGGAGCCCACACTTAGTTTTTTTTCATTTTCGTACGGAGTTGCGAATCTAACGCGACTCCCGCCGAAAATGTAAATAAAATATATAGTTTTTTGGCCCTGGGGGATTCATGTGGGACTCCCCCCCCCAAGAGACCTAGGGGGTCAGGGTGTTTCTACCCTGCCCACTTTTCTTTTTTTAAAATCTTTTTTCTTGTGACACGGTTCAGCCGAGTCACAAGATGGCTGCCAATACTTCCTGGTTTGAAGTGTTTGCATCCAATCAGATCTCAGCACGAGATCGGGAGGGGTCGCTGATTCACCATGGCCACAATTGTATATCTGAGAAATCTTTAAATTTCTCAGCAACTGCTGAACGGATTTACACCATTTAATAAAAAGAGTGCTTTCTGGACCAAGAGCTACCTTTTTGCCAAATTTGGTGTAATTCCGTTCAGTAGTTTGGGCTGTAGCCGTGGCTAAACTTTCCTTTGGAATATATATATATATATATATATATATCTCCATCCCCTACTGGCGGTTGCCAGTAGGTAGTTATAGTTAGAGCCTAGTTTCCATAGGAGAAGCGTTTTTTGATTTTCCAATAACTTTGGCGCTGTTTGACGAATCTTCATGAAATATTCAAAACTAATTGTTCACTCAGGTCAGCTCCTGTCTTGAAAGTTTCGGGGTGATTCGTCAAGGGGGGGCCGAGAAAAAAGAGGGGTCCCAAAATGTATTTTCTCCATGTTAATTTCCATAGGAAACTTTAGAAACGGCTACAGCCTGAACTGCTGAACAGAATTACACCAAATTTGGCAGAGAGATAGCTCTTGGTCCAGAAAGCACGCTTTATTTTAAATGGTGTAATTCCATTCAGTAGTTTTTGAGATATTTAAAGATTTACAGATATCGATATTTGAGAATTGTGAGATCTGATTGGCTGAGCCCTCCCGAGCACGAGCTTGCCTCTAATTGGCTGCCAACACTTCAAACCAGGAAGTGCTGGCAGCCATCTTGTGACTCGGTACCGAGGGAGAAGGAAAAAGGTGAGTAAAAAATTAAAAAGAAGAAAAGGAGGCAGGGTAAAAACACCCTGGCCCCCTAGGCCTCCTCAGGGGTCCCACAGGGACCCCCATGCCCAATAAAAGCATTTTTTTTTCCTTTTCGGCCGTAGTCACGCCTGGTGCGCAAAAATGAAAAAAAAAACGAAGCGCGGGCTCCCGCCCTTCGTTTTTTAAAGCCCCTGGGTGGGCCAGGTCCCAGGGGCAGTGCTTATTTATGTAGCAGGGGCCCGTGGGGGCCCCCGCAGCCCCGGGGACTGCCACCTCCACAGGGCTTAATTGTTTATGCGCTGGGCATGCGGCCCCCCCGCAGCCCCCGGGACCACCACCTCCCCGGGGCTTATATTTAAAATGCGTGGGGGGGCTCCTGCCCCCCCATGCTGCCCCCAGGGATTGCCACCTCCCCAGGACAATCCTTATTAATGTGCGGGGGGCTTCCAGGGCTTAAAATTTAAAAAAATGAAGTGTGTGGAGGGGCTCATGCCCCCCCCACACTGCCCCAGGGACCACCACCTCCAAGGGGCACTTTTTAATTAAATGCAGGGGTCCGTTGCGGACCCCCGAGCCCCAGGGACCACCACCTCCCTGGGGCTTTAAACAGTAAGGGAGGGGGGCGCGCGGCCCCCCTCCTGGAGCCCTTGATGGCCCTGGGGACCGCCACCCCCCAGGGCTGGCTCCTGCAATGTCCTGGAGTGCCCACCCCCGGGACATTGCCGTTTTCAAGGACAGGGCGGAAGCCTTGCGGCTCCTGCCCTGCCATAGCAAAACCTGCTTTGCTTTTTGGAAGCGAGAGCAGGAAACCTGCTCTCACTTCCAAAAACCAAAGCAGATTGCTTTTGCACAAGGGGAGCTGCATGTCAGCAGCTCCCCTTGTGCAAAAGCAATGCCGGCTCCCGCAGGAGGTGGGGAGCTGGCGGGACCGTGGGGGTATTGGGGCTCCCCCCACGGTCCCCAACAGTGAGGCCAGGCCCCAGGGGATTGGGTCCCCGGGGCCAGAAGTGGCCCGGGATGGGGGCCACGCAGCCCCCCTCCTGCGAATAAAAAATAAAATAAAAATAAAAACGGCAGGTCGGCCCTGGGGGATGGGGTCCCCGGGGCCAATAGTGGCCTAGGGAAGGGGGGCCACGCAGCCCCCATCCCAATTAATACATTTAAAAAAGGAGGCTATGCCCCGGGGGATGGGGTCCCCGGGGCCGAAATTGGCCTTGGGAGGGCGGCCGCGGGGCCCCCTTTCCATTTTTGTTGGTTTTTTTATTAAAAAAGGGGTCGGGCCCTGGGGATGGGGTCCCCAGGGCCCCAAAAATAGTAAAAGAAGGGGAGCCACACAGCCCCCCTTCTAAAACATTATTTTAAAAAAACAGCATCTCGCCGGAGGCCCCGCCCCCTCCCTGCAACACTCTGCAAACACGCCCCCTAGCGCGTTGTAAGTTGGGGAATTAAGTACCCTTGAATACTGAGGGTCCCTGGGGGCCAACTAGCCCACCAGGTATCCCCAGTAAGCGCCAGAGAGCTGAATTGCAGAGAGGTGGTCCTAGGCCACGCCCCTTTTTACACCACTCTGCAAACACGCCTCTTGGCGCACTGCTGGTGGGGTGATGAGGTCCTCTTGTGTCCTGAGGACCTCAAGACACAAGTGAACTTCATCCCCCAAGCAGCAGTGCACCAGGAGGCGCGTTTGCAGAGTGGTGTAAAAAGGGGGCGTGGCCTCGGACCACTCTCAGCAACCCAGCTGTGTGGGGCTTACTGGAGGTACCTGGTGGGCTAGTTGGCCCCCAGGGACCCTCAGGATTCAAGGGGAGTTAATCCCCCAACCCAGAACACGCCAGGAGGCGCGTCTGCAGAGTGGTGGAGAAAGGGGGCATGGCCTGGTATGAGAAGTTAGCAATCCTACTGTGTGGGACCTACTGGAGGTAATAGGAGGGGTAGTTGGCCCCCAAGGTTGATGTTGGGGTTTAACTACCCCTCCTGTTACCTCCAGTAAATCCCACACAGTGGGATTGGTAAGAGGTTTTCGGAGGCCTTGCTCACCTTTCTACACCACTCTGCAAACGCGACTGCTATGTTATAGTTAGAAATTAGCATTTAAAAAACCTTAGAAATTAACTGAAAAACCATAGGTTTCAGGGATGTTATAGTTAGAAATTAGCATTTAAATAACCTTAGAAATTCACTGAAAAAAACCATAGGTTTTAGGGACGTTATAGATAGAAATTAGCATTTAAAAAACCTTAGAAATTCACTGAAACCACAGGTTTCAGGGACGTTATAGTTAGTTGGATATTTCACTCGTATAAAACCAGAGAAATTCGGCTGTTATAGTTAGTAGAGCTAACTATAACTCGCGCCCCCGCAATGCACTGCTGATGGCTGATTACATCACTCATGACATGCTCAGTGACATCACTGATGACATCACTGATGACATCTCAAATGACATCACTGATGACATCACTGATGAAGTGATGAAGAAGGAGAACCTTTGGAGCACTGCCCTCTTTATGCACATGAGAGGGCATATGGTAGACAGGAAGTTCTAAGGTGTTAAATTACTTTGATAGAGCCAGCAGCATGAGAAGCCAAAGGTGTTTTAATGCTCTAAATAGACACTGTGCGAATATGAATGTGGCAAGGAGCCCACTGAGGGTAACAATATACCAATACGGACTACGAAGTCCAGCATGCTGTGTTTAAAATCAACGTAAATCACGTGGCCCACTGTGGGCGGACAATAAAGGCAACATGCAAGTTGGAAATCCAATGCCGCATTCTGAACAGCAACCCATGAGGAAGAGGCTGTGCCTCGAAACGCGTCGGGAAAAGCTGAATTACCCGAGAAACTGCTGTTGGCTTTCTACTGCAGTTAATCCCGCAAGGGTCAGCCGTGACTGGGAGTGCATTCTTGGAAGCTCAGGCTCTTTGAGGAACAAAATTATGACACAGCGGCCTTGCCGTGAAGAATTGCACCACTTTCCGCTGAGAGAAAGAAAGGAAAGGGCTGCGCGGCGTCAGAACTTTCTATAGCTGCGTTCAGCACAGTCCGGGAGATTAAAATCAGCCGAAACAACTTTCTTGGACCTACAAAGGTGTTTTAATGCTCTAAATAGTCACTGTGCGAATATGAATGCGGCAAGGAGCCCACTGAGGGTAACAATATACCAATACGGACTACGAAGTCCAGCATGCTGTGTTTAAAATCAACGTAAATCACGTGGTCCACTGTGGGCGGACAATAAAGGCAACATGCAAGTTGGAAATCCAATGCCGCATTCTGAACAGCAACCCATGAGGAAGAGGCTGTGCCTCGAAACGCGTCGGGAAAAGCTGAATTACCCGAGAAACTGCTATCGGCTTTCTACTGCAATTAATCCCGCAAGGGTCAGCCGTGACTGGGAGTGCATTCTTGGAAGCTCAGGCTCTTTGAGGAACATACATATATATATATATATATATAACCTACTGGCGGTCGCCAGTAGGTAGTTATAGTTAGGACCTCGTTTCTATTCAAAAAGCATTTTTTCTTTCGCCAATATCTTTGGCGAATCTTCGCAAAATTTTCAAAACGAATGGGGCGCTCCTCCCTTGTAAGTTTTGGGATGATTCACCAAGTGGGGGCCGAGAAAAAAGGGGGGTCCCAAAACGCGTTTGCTCCACGTTAATTTCCAATGGGAAACTTTTGTCGCGGCTTCAGCCCGAACTGCTAAACGGAATTACACCAAATTTGGCAGAGCGATAGGTCTTGGTCCAGAGTGCACTCATTCCTTTAAATGGTGTAAATCCGTTCAGTAGTTCCTGAGAAATTTAAAAATAAAAAATATCGATATCTTGTGTCTGTGGTGGATCTGCCAACCCCCCTGACCACGAGCTTCATTCTGATTGGCTGCCAACACTCCAAACCAAGAAGTGTTGGCAGCCATCTTGTGACTCGGTTGAACCGAGTCACAAGTAAAATAGTAAGAAAATGATTAAAAAACAAGTAAAGGGGGCAGGGTAGAACCTTGCCTTAGAGGTCAGCGGTGCGCTCCCACATCCTGTTGTCTATTTAAAATACTCCCGTGAGTCATTGAGCTGACGAGCTCGTGGATGAAGCACCTGCGCGCCAGTGAGAGGTACCGGACCTGATATAATGTTTGGCAGCCTACTCAGCAAACCTCAAAATATAAGACTGTATTCTCTACTGATGACGGTTAATAAACCAGAAACACGTGTCTAGAGATCAGCACTATCTGCGCCAACCTTGGCGAAACACTCGAAAATATCGGAGCGAGCTACAAGAGACTGCATTTACCAGAATGCCAGGGGCGAACCTTGCCTGAGAGGTCAGCGGTGTGCTCCCACATCCTGATGTCTATTTAAAGTACTCCCGTGAGTCATTGAGCTGACGAGCTTGTGGATGAAGCACCTGCGCGCCAGTGAGAGGTACCGGACCTCATATAATGTTTGGCAGCCTACTCCGCAAACCTCAAAATATAAGACTGTATTCTCTACTGATGACGGTTAATAAACCAGAAACACGTGTCTAGAGATCAGCACTATCTGCGCCAACCTTGGCGAAACACTCGAAAATATCGGAGCGAGCTACAAGAGACTGCATTTAGCAGAATGCCAGGGGCGAACCTTGCCTGAGAGGTCAGCGGTGTGCTCCCACATCCTGTTGTCTATTTAAAGTACTCCCGTGAGTCATTGAGCTGACGAGCTCGTGGATGAAGCACCTGCGCGCCAGTGAGAGGTACCTGACCTGATATAATGTTTGGCAGCCTACTCAGCAAACCTCAAAATATAAGACTGTATTCTCTACTGATGACGGTTAATAAACCAGAAACACGTGTCTAGAGATCAGCACTATCTGCGCCAACCTTGGCGAAACACTCGAAAATATCGGAGCGAGCTACAAGAGACTGCATTTACCAGAATGCCAGGGGCGAACCTTGCCTGAGAGGTCAGCGGTGTGCTCCCACATCCTGTTGTCTATTTAAAGTACTCCCGTGGGTCATTGAGCTGACGAGCTCGTGGATGAAGCACCTGCGCGCCAGTGAGAGGTACCGGACCTGATATAATGTTTGGCAGCCTACTCAGCAAACCTCAAAATATAAGACTGTATTCTCTTCTGATGACGGTTAATAAACCAGAAACACGTGTCTAGAGATCAGCACTATCTGCGCCAACCTTGGCGAAACACTCGAAAATATCGGAGCGAGCTACAAGAGACTGCATTTACCAGAATGCCAGGGGCGAACCTTGCCTGAGAGGTCAGCGGTGTGCTCCCACATCCTGTTGTCTATTTAAAGTACTCCCGTGAGTCATTGAGCTGACGAGCTCGTGGATGAAGCACCTGCGCGCCAGTGAGAGGTACCGGACCTGATATAATGTTTGGCAGCCTACTCAGCAAACCTCAAAATATAAGACTGTATTCTCTACTGATGACGGTTAATAAACCAGAAACACGTGTCTAGAGATCAGCACTATCTGCGCCAACTTTGGCGAAACACTCGAAAATATCGGAGCGAGCTACAAGAGACTGCATTTAGCAGAATGCCAGGGGCGAACCTTGCCTGAGAGGTCAGCGGTGTGCTCCCACATCCTGTTGGCAGGGTAGAAACACCCTGACCCCCTATGTGTGATCAGGGGGTCCCACAGGGACCCCAGTTCCAAAAAAAAGCATTTTTGTAAATATTAACGGCTGGGTTCGCGTACGGCACGCGAATCCCGCCGAGAAAATTTTAAAAAAACGAAGCGCGGTGTTCCATGCTTCGTTTGAATAAGCCCCCTGGTGGGCAAGGTCCCGGGGGCAATGTATTATTGTGATGCTGGGTCCCTGGGGAACGTGTGTAATTATGAGCGGGGGGCCTTGTGGACCCCCAAGCCCCAGGGACCGCCACCTCCCCGGGGCAAATTTATAATTATGAGCGGAGCCCTCCTTGGCCCTGGGGACCACCACCCCCCCGGCCCGGCTCCAGCAATGTCCCGGGGTGCCCACCCCCGGGACATTGCAGTTTGCCATGACAGGGCGGGAACACGGCTCCAGCCCTGTCATAGCAAACACTGCTTTGCTTTGTGGAAGCGAGAGCAGGAATCCTGCTCTCGCTTCCACGAAGCAAAGCAGAATTGCTTTTGGGCAAAGAGAGCTGCACGTTAGCAGCTCCCTTTGCCCAAAAGCAATGCCGGCTCCCGCAGGAGGTGGAGAGTCGGAAGGGACCGTGGGGGAATTGAGGCTCCCCGTGGCCCCCAACGTGTGGGCATGCCCCGGGGCAAAAAAAAATGCCCATAGGGGAGAAATGCGTTTTTTTGTAAAAAATGGCTGGGCCTCGGGGGATGGGGTCCGCGAGTCAGAGTTTGAGTAATGAGAATGGGGGGCATTTTTTTTCTCGCATGCCTGGAGTCGCGACTCCATCGCGGCTCTCAGCGCGGCCCCCCGTGTAACCGCGATGGGTTCTCGACTCCACCCAAAAATAAAAAAAGAGTATGTATGTTTTAAAATAAAATAATATTTAGTGTTGGGTTATAGGGTGGCTCTAAAAAGAGCCCTTGTTTTCATTCTGAGTTTGTTGCAGCTACATGTAAGTGCAGACGCACAGCTTAATGTTGTTGAGAAACACTCTGTTTCCTTCATCTGTGAAGTGAACTCCATCACTTCTGTAGATGTCATCCATTTCAAAATGTATATTGTTGATAAAGATGGAGCCCATCCTATGGTCTCTGAGATAAGCAGAAACAGCTTTATTGACATTCTTCCTAGCTTTCTCAAACTGTGGACAGAAAGTCGGTTATTAAGGAACTTGTTTACAACTGGAAACACAGCAGCTGAAGTAATGTACGATAAGTTTGGAGAAAAGAAGTCTATAGTTTGCCTAATGCCTACACTGCAAGAGTGTTCTACATTTAATCAAGAACTTTTGAAACTGGAAAAACAACAAATAGTGGAAATTGGAGCTATTGATAAAATTGAACACCAGGGACTGACTATTCTTCTTACAGAGAAACTCCAGGCTAAATTGCATTCTTTGGAAAAGTCTGTATCTAAAACGGCAGGCTTAGAAAAGACTTTACATGTATGTATAATCTGTTGGGTATTTGTATGGCGTAATTTGAATATAGAAGAAGGCTTAGTAAATAGTAAATAGTAGTTGATTTTGTAAAATTTCAGAACAGAGATGGAATAGAATTATTGATTATAAAATTTGATCAGATTAAAGAGGTAAGACAGATTGGGCGTTGTACGTTTTTTGCTTGTAAAAGATTTGCATGTTCACATAAAACAGTTTCCTCTGTCTTTAGCATATGCAGTAACTATTCATAAATCTCAAGGTTTAAGTATAGACAGAGCTTTTGTAAATATTGGAAGTACAGTGTTCAAAGAGGGAATGGCATACGTTGCATTGTCTCGAGTAAGAACATTGTCTGGTTTGTGTTTGATAGATTTCGATGAGAAAAAGGTTAGTGCTAATGCAAATTGTGTAAGAGAGTATAATCGTTTAAGAACACTTTATACACCTGATTTAGGTGAATATCCCATATATCAGAAATGCGTAGTCTGTCCAAAACAGAAATATGTCAAACAGTCAACTGAGGTTCAAAAAAAGAAAACAATTGAAAAGAAACTTGAAGGTGTAAAGAAAAGGGAAACTGTGGATGACATTGTAGGATACCAGTTGGAAAATAGTTCAGGTATCAACTGTTATGCTAATGTGATTCTGAATGTTGTGTTTTATCTACAAGATCTTCATCATAAAATCATGGGAAATCGTGAAAAAAGATTCTGTTCTTTACTACATCATGTATTTGAACAGTTGGTAACTGACAGAAGTAAAATCCATACTGCTTCCGGCATTCGGCATCTTTTGGATATTTGTACTGGTGCTTTGACATTTACTCTTAATATACAACAAGATGCACAATAATTTCTAATCATTATGCTTGAAGTATTAGAACATGAAGGAATACAGATTGGAAACTTACTTGGACTAAATTGCAGATGGGATCATAAATGTCAAGAGTGTTCATTTACTTTCACCACTGAAATACAAACATAACGATTCATATACTTGACGATACGAGACTGCAAATAAGTACTTTTTAACAAATTGATAAAGCAGCCAATCAGGATATGAAATGTTTGCATTGTAGATCAGAGATGTTGTCTACATTACATATAGAAAAATTTGGAAAAGATCTCATTTTAATGCTACAACGTTGTGGAGCAAATGGAAGAAAATTGGAAACCAAAATTAAATTTTTTATTGCAAGTCAAATATCAATTTCAGGAAGATCTTTTATAGCAGTAGCTGTTATTTTCCATGATGGACCTACTACAACATCTGGACACTATGCTGTGTATTAAAAGTGTTATAAAGGAATGGACACATTGCACTGATGCCCACTTGGAATTCCAACCTAGATTGCCTTATGAATTACCAAATTCATATTTGCTATTTCTGCAGCCAAAGTTTTGAGTACATCATTCGGCCTATTGGGAAGATGTGAACAGAAAGTAAACAGGAGTGCAAACTATTACTATTTATAATTAGTGTTAGGAATATTATTTGCGCTAATTGATATTGCATTTGGAAAATTGTGTTTTTTTTTGTTTTTTTTAATCCTCATCCGCCTCAGACCGCATTTGACAGAAAGTAAAATGTCAATACCGTAACTCGATTTCGGGAGACGTAGGCACTTGGATTGGAGGGGCCCGGGGACAATGCCCGCCTACCGGTATATGACAATCCCACAAAAAGTTGCATACCCCTTTCCTGGGAAAGGGGGTGGTCTCACTCTCTTCAGATAAGGGATGACCAATGACTGTTGGTACAGGCCCGTATAACATGGAAACTTGATGGCCCAACGGGACCCGACCCAGTCTGAGAGTATCCAATGAGGCATAATCATAGGACCAAAGATGGTGTTTTTAAACTCAAAACATAACCAACATAAGCCCCAAAAACTTTTTTTTCCGTGCCCCGAAATGCTAGCCACAAAATGACTAACGCTGAGCCCAATTAAGCAAACCCTCCCATATTACTTTCCTCTTGCTGTTCTGTAATCTACCCAGATCTATCCTAGAAATCTTATATAACGAGGATAACCATTCTAGGTGTGTTGGGGGTGTGACCTCTGCCCATCTCCTACAAATCTCACTCCTGGCTAGCAAGATTGAATAAAAAAGGAACCCCCTTGCGGGGCCTACAACTTCACTAGTTAAGCCAAAGATGATTAAGGCGAGAGAGATTTGGACTGGGGTACCTATAATATCGGCTAGAGTTGCCACTACGCTCTCCCAGAAGTCTGTTATCACTGGACACTCTTTAAACATATGTATATCTGTAGCATTTACCAAGTCACATTTCTTGCATCTAACTGGGGGCCTTTTGCTATTTTTGAAAGTCTAGCTGGAGTTAAATAGGCCCTATGTGTAGTAAAGTAGTGGTTCCTCCTCAGCCAGGCGGGTTTTACAATAGAGAAGAGTGTCTGAAAAGAAGTCTGCCACACCTCCTCCCAACACTCATCTGGCATAGAGGCTCCCCACAATTCTTCTGCCAGTTTAAACTCTCCATCAATAGTTTCCACTATGGACCAATAGGAAAAAGAAACCTCTTTCCCCCAACAGGCCTTGAAACCAATTGATCCTCAAGAGTGTTTCCTATGCCTATCGGATTTTTAAGATTCTGTGATCAACTCAGCAGCTGCACGTACTTAAACCTGGACATACCCTCCTCCAGCATGTTATAAAAAAACTCCCAGGGTAGAAGGGACCCTTCAGAAGCCAGATCCTTCCATACTAGTAACCCTGCTGTTCTAAGTGGTATTGCTAATTTATCCTTCAGGCATTCTGGGACCCCCGGAGAGTCCCAGAGAGGAGCTAGGCTGGAGCAATAGTTAAGGCCAGTACGCTGCCTAATTCTGGACCATATCCGGGCAGTGGCCAAAAGAACTTTCAACCTGATCTTCTTGAAGTACCTTTGGTCACCAAATTTAAAGAGGAAACCCTCAAGCGGCAGTCCCACCCCCTTCAGCATGGCCGAAAACATAATACCTCTTTCTGAATCATCCGGGGATTTTAACAGCATCCTAGAGTGCGATAATTGAAAGGCCCATGCATAATACTGAAGGTCGGGGAGCGTAAGGCCGCCCTTCTCCCTTCTGCGCCTTAGCTTCTTCCACGCTATTCTTGTAGATTTATATGCCCAGGCAAATGAGTTTATAGCTTGTTGTAATTTGTCTATTGCCTGTTTTTCAAAATGCAAAGCAATGGTGTTAAAAAGAAAAGTAATTTTCGGTAGTATAATCATTTTAATCAGATTAATTCTACCAAAAATAGTCAAAGGGAGATGTGCCCAAGATCTCATGAGCTTCTGGCAATCCCTAGAAATATTTGCAATATTAGTCCCCGCTATCTTATCTACGTTCTGTACAATCCTTATGCCCAAATATCTCATGTCACCCCTGGTCTGGTACCCGCTCCGTGGCAAATTCCATGTCATGATCTCTGTTTTTTCTGCGTTCACCTCATAGCCAGAAACCCGACCAAAGTCTTGTGCCAACCTAATGACCTGGGGAAAGATACCTCCAGCTCTGATGACAAGATCAAAACATCATCCGCATACAGGGCGATCTTCCTCTCCCACGCTCCAAACTTAAATGATGAAATGCTCGGTTCATCTCTCAAACGCTGAGCAAAAGGCTCAATATACAGATCAAAAAGGAGCGGGGAGAGTGGGCAGCCCTGTCTGGTGCCCCTAGTAATCTTAAAAGGATTAGTCAGTTTCCCATTAACTAGGAGTCTTGCAGTAGGGTCTTGATATATAAGTTGTATAGCACGGCAAAATGTCTCTCCCAAGTTAAACCTTTCCATCACTGCCGTTAGATATATCCAGTTTACCCTGTCAAACGCCTTAGTGGCATCCAACGTCATTGCTGCCAAGGGTAAAGAGAAGGTTGAAACCAGGTCGATTACACCTATAAAATCATGAGTTAGGTCAAATAAGTTTCTGCCCCTTACGAAACCCTTTTGGTCTGAATGTAACATACTGTCTGCTACTGCTTCCAACCTATCTGCCAATACTTTATAGTCTGTATTCAAGAGGGAAATAGGTCTATAGGACCCACAACTTGCCGGATTCTTTCCTGCCTTCAGAATTAATGAAATGGTAGCTTGACCCCATGAAACAGGGGGTCTAGTACCCTCAGATAGTATATTATTGAAGAGTACCGTCATAATGGGTATTATTGTCTCTCCCAAAGATCTATACAATTCCGCTGGAAGCCCGTCGGGCCCAGCTGCCTTACTCCCCTTGCAGGCGGCAATGGCCTTCCTAACCTCCTGCTGGGATATGTCCTGCTCCAAATTTTCTCGCTGGGAGGAATTTAAGGAGGCTAACGTGCATTTCCCTAACCATTCCTTCACATAAGTTTTATCTACCTCGTAATCTTCCTTGTATAACGCCTGAAAGAAGGCAAAAAACGCCTCTCCAATTTCTTCATCAGTTGATACTGAAGAGGAGTTATCCTCACTATCAATCCGTTTTATCAAGTTGCGTGTCCTGTCCGACTTAACCTTCCATGCCAGAAGTTTGCTAGCTCCCTCTCTGTATTCAAAATGGGCCATCTTACTGGCTTCCCATCTTTTTGTAATCCTGAGCTGAATGGTGGTCTCCAGCTGGTCTTTCAGGGTTTGTAGTTCTAATATGTGTTCCTGTCGCTTCTCAATATCAATCTCCCTATTCAACCTCACCTCTACTGCCTTCATAGCAGACTCCGTTTGTGTCACCTCTGCTCTATATTGCCTATTCCTATGGCTTACCCTACTTGTGACTATACCCCTCAAGAATGCCTTCCAGGCGTCCCATACCATTGAAATCTCGGCAGAGCCGATATTCAACTTAAAAAAACATTCTGTTTCTTGAGACAGATGTTTAACCTCAGAATCGTCTAAAAGTAATGCACGGTCAAACGTCCATTTCCGTGAATGTTCCCCCGATGCCAGACATAAGTCCATCCAAACAGCTGCGTGATCAGACAGGTGAGGTGTCAAGTAACCTATATTCTTGATCTTGCCCCTAAGATCGTGACTAGCCAGAATATAATCTATCCTTGACTTATGGCCATACTTGTTGTTATAAAAGGACACACCTAGCTGGACGCCCGACCTTTCCCTCCATACGTCGCACAAACCTGTCTGTGTCATCATGGTTTGAAGATATGTCCGTGATTTGGACAGTACATTCGCCCTACTATTAGGGGATTTATCTAACAAGGGGTCTAAAACTATATTAAAGTCACCCGCCATAATCATGGGTTCTGGGAATTCCAACAAATTTGAGAAAATGGTTTTCAGGGACGATTGATCGTCCTGGTTGGGACCGTAATAGCCTATTACTGTAAGAAGGGAACCTTGAATAGATAGTTTTACAATGACCCACCTGCCCCCCGGGTCAGTCATTGATTCTAAAACACGAGCATTGGCTTGCTTTTTGACCAGGATGGCTAGCCCGCTAATGTTGGCACTCTGATTAGTGCCAATTAGATGTTCCACCCATTTTAATTTACTGAAGATCTCAACAAATTCCCCTCTTAAAAGGTGCGTTTCTTGCAATATAATAATCTGTGCGAGAGAATCCCTGAGATACTGCAAAATGTTTACCCTCCTTGTCTTTACTCGTAGGCCATTAATATTCCAAGATAAAAACTGAATAACGGTCATGGTGGTCTGAACAACAAAGGCTGAGGTCTAAACAACAGGGACTTAAATGCACCAAAGTGACAGGCCCAGACCAAGGGTGACCAATACAAATAAATGCGGCTAAAAGGCGAATGAGAGAATTCTTTTTTCTTTTTTCCCTGGATGGTCCCCACCCTGTGCCCCCCCTCCTACCACCCCTTCATTACCCCACCCATGGAGAACCCTACCCCCATTTATCTGGACTAATAGTCCAGCTTCTGCCTACCGAGGCGGCCCGCCCTGTCCCCTCCTTACTTATATATTAGGCTAAAGGCTGAGTGCTATTCCAAAGAATAATATAAGGTTTACTAAATTATGATTAGTTTGAGATTGTGTTATAGATGTTCTTTTATAACTAAGTATCATAAATAACCTATATTAAGTCTAGCCCTAAAAAAGCCAAAGAAAGGAATGGCGAGAAGGATAGGTAAAAGGAAGCCTATGTGGATATCTATGACTAAGCTATGACTAATCTACTGCGTGGCTGTAGCTCTGTTAAGACTTTCAAGCAGCTCATCTGCCTCCTGCACTGTTCTAATATTATACATTTTGTTATTATACATAACTTTCAAATGTGCAGGAAATTTTAACTGTGCAACCGCACCGAGCCTTCTAAAATCCTCCATTTTCCTGCCCAGTTCCCATTGTCTGGCCAAGGTTATTCGGGCCAGGTCTGAGCGAATCTCATAGGCAAAGTCTCTAGGTTTCAAGGACTTTTGTTTTAAAGCACAATTGAGAATCTTTTCTTTCAAGGAAAAAGTTAGGAAATTTATAAGAATTTTTCTCGGCTTCGGCCGGTTGGGATGTTTTTGAAAAGGGTCCCTGTGGATCCTCTGAATGTCATTCTACAGCTCTTCCACCGATTCTTCAATTTGGACCGATTCCTTTATAAGGGTAGCAATGAAGGACTTAATATCTTCTCCTTTGCTCCCTTCTGGAACGTTCAGGAGACGCAAGTTGTTCCTCCGTAAGTTATTTTCAAGCACCTCCAGCCTGTCGCGTAGTATTATCTCCTCTTTCTTAAGCGTGGCAATATCTGTTTTAGCCACCACCAACTCCTCCTTAATTTCTCCAACAGAGTCTTCCAAAACTCCTGTCCTGGAATTTAAAAGATCAATTTTCTTGTCTAGCGTTTCACAAAAGAGTCGAATCTCCCCCTGATTGGCTTCGGATACGGAGAAACCCCTCTTTATGTCCACTGACAAGGAGGAGAAGAGAGCTTCCATGGAGGCCACCGAGGGCCCTCCAATGCACTGCTCTTCAACGGTTTTTCGGCTTTCTACGGTTTCGTTATCAGACATGGTCATGCTCATGGACAAGCAAGCTGGAGTGGCCAATTGTGGAGGAATCTTATCCAAGGCCGCATTTAGTGCTATCGGGACTGTTGCAACTACCATTTCGCAGGGAGTCTGCCCCCCTACAGAGGTTTTTCCTGCCAAGTCCATCTTTTCCATCTTTTCCAAGCCTGGAGAGGGTACTAACTGACCTTTTTGGCTCCTTCTCAAAGCTTCCCCTTGCTCAGCGATGTCTAAGACTAATGGTTGGACTTTAAAGTAGGACCGCAGGGACGGAGTAATCTTAAGCCTTGTATCTGTGAAATGGCTTTTTGTCTTCCCCGCTTTAATACTCCTAGCTTTTACCTCCCGTGTTGAAAAGTGGAAAAATTACCAACTCTCCTTAGTTCAGAGGGTGTATTAAAACATATATTTTCCTCTCCCTCGCTTTCATCTACCTGCGATGCACTAACACTTGAGCCTCCACTAATAACCTGAAAATTTCTATCAACCTTAGAATTATTCTTAGCAATTTTCCTAGGCTCGGGCTTAGTCTTAGTCTTTGTTTTTGTAGCCCCCTGTGCCCCACAACCGTGTCTCCTACCCTTCTTATCCTTGCCTTTAATGGGTGTGCTGATTTCGGTCTCATTCTCCTCCTGAACCTCCCGTACCGGGGTAAGTGATTTTGGGTGCAATGACTGTGCAGCAGTGAGCACTAATTTACCTCTCTCTGTAGTCAGTATTGCAGTACCTAATGCAGTACCTCGAGCAATATTCAGCTGCAACCGCAACCCTCCACCCTGCCCCCCCTGCACCTGGTCTTGTGATGGTAAATTTTGTAGCGCCTGTAGCCCGAGTTTGTCAGCTTCCACCTCAACCTCCTCTTCGGATGGCAGGGACGCGTAGACCTGGCCGCATGGAAAAAGTTGTCCTGTGCTGCCTCTGCCTCTGCCTGTATCCGCCCGGAGGAGCCCGCGGGCCGCTGCTCTGCGGCCCCTCCTCAGCTCCAGGGCGGCAGCAAACCAACGATCCCCAGACGCGCCGCCACACATCCGGAGGTGGGAGCGGCTGCCACGCAATCTCCACTCGGAGAACCGTGAAGAAAAAAAAAAAAGAGACGAGCTGCAGGGGGGGGAAAAGAGAGCTCCAAGCGCACCCAAACGCTGTCAACAGGAGCACGAGAGGACAAAAACTGCAGCTCCCAACCTCACATTGCACTAGTAAGTGGATAGGGCGTAGCTGCCTCCGGCGGCAAGCGGCGGCTTAGCTAGCGGCCGCCATGTTCTCCTCTATCCCCTCCTCCCCTGGAAAATTGTGTTTAAAAGGAAACAGTTTATATATTTGTTGTGTATACTGTACCAGATTTAAATGAGAGTCTACATTTTGGCAAATGTATTTGAGATAAATAATAGAGTTAATGTAGATGAAGGAAGTAATTAACAAAGTGTAGATAGGAAAACACATAGCTACACATATTGATGATGATGTTCTATGCTGATTTTTTTTTTTTTCTACAATCAATTTGATTGTTTTTTCCCCCGCTGTTCAATGATGATACTACACTGAAATCACTGTGTTTGGTGAAGTTAAGTGGAATATGAGAACAGCAAAAAAGGGAAACTGAAAATGTTATGTAATTCTAAATTTATGTTGTGTTCTTAAAAATATAATATTGTAATTTCTGTAATACATTACAATAAAGAACAGTTTTTCTTCTTTATAGTAGCTACTGGTGAAGTTTGAAAAACGTTTTAATGCTGTTTAGGACAATACTACTCTAAAATACTTCTACTGAGTATTGTATCTAAATTACTTGAAAGGTAAGAATACATGATATAATATACATGATAACGTGAATTTTTTTTTAAAGTTCATTTATATGTTATTTGTTTCTAATATAAATAATGATGATCCTTTACACTATTTGAAAACTATCATCATGTTGCTCATCCAATCAGCCAGGCAGTCATCCTTTCACGTAGACACTATCCATGCACTCATCCATTCTCTCTAGCATAACTCTTGCACTAATAGGATAACCAAGGCATTATCCTTGCATTCTTCCTTTCACACAGGCAAAACCCATGCACTCAACCAATCACCCAGGAACTACCCCTGTACTCATGCAATCACCGACACACAATCCATGTACTCATACAATCACTCAGGTACTACTCTTGCACTGAACATTCACTCAGATACTACCCATGCACTCATCCATTCTCTCAGGTACTACACATGCACTCATGCAACGAGACGGGGATTACTCTTGCAGTCATCCTTTTACTCAGGCACTACCCATGCACTCAATTAAGCACCTAGACATTACTCTTGCAGTCATGCAATCACCCAGGTACTACCCATGCACCTATCCAATCACCCAGGCAGTACCTCTGCACTTATGGAATCACCCAGGCAGTGCCCATGTACTCATACAATCACTCAGGAACTATTCTTACACTCAACCATTCACCGAGGCACTCCCATGTACTCATGCAATCAAATCAAGGAGGCACTACCAATACACACATCTAATCACTCAAGCATTAACCATGCATTCATGCAATCACCCAGGCACTACTCTTGCACTCATTCACTCAGGCACTACCCATGCATTATCCATTCACTCAGGTACTACCCAGGCACTCATGCAATAACCCAGGCATTACTCTTATACTCATAGCTTCACTCAGGGGCTTCTCATACACTCATCCAATCACTCAGGCACTACCCCTGCAGTCATGGAATCACCCAGACATTACCCATGCACTCATGGAATCACACAGAAACTACTCTTGCACTCAACCATTCACTCAGGCACTACTCATGCACTCATCCATTCTCTCAGGCACTACCCATGCACTCATCCAATGACCCACGCACTACAGTTGGACTAATCAATTTAGTCAGGCACTACCCATGCACTCATCCATTCCCTCAAGCACTACCCATGCACTCATGCAATGACCCAGGCATTAGCCTTGCACTCATGCAATCACCCAGGCACTACCCATGTACTCATGCAATCACTTAGGCACTACTCTTGCATTCAACTATTCACTCAGGCACTACCCATGCACTCATCCATTTTCTCAGGCACTACCCATGCACTCATCCAATGACCCATTACTCTTACAGTCATCCTTTTACTCAGGCACTACCCATGCACTCATACAATTAAGGAGGCACTACCTGTACACACATCCAATCAATCAGGCATTACCTGCACAATCGTGCAATCACCCAGGTACTACTCTTGCACTCAAGCATTTTCTCAGGCACTACCCATACACTCATCCATTCCCTCAGGTACTACCGATATACACATACAATGACCCAGGGATTACTCTTGCAGTCATCCTTATACTCAGGCACTAGCCATGCACTGATCTAAGCAGACAGATATTATTCTTGCAGTCATGAATTCAGTCAGGCACTACCAATGCACATATCCAATCACCCAGGCAGTACTCCTGCACTTATGCAATCACCCAGGCACTACCCATGCACTCATGCAATCACGCAGGCACTACCTATACACACATCCAATCAATCAGGCATTACCTACGCAGTCATGCAATCACCCAGGCACTACTCTTGCACTCAAGCATTCACTCAGGCACTACCCATGCACTCATCCATTCCCTCAGGTACTACCAATATACTCATACAATGACCCAGGGATTACTCTTGCAGTCATCATTGTACTCAGGCACAAGCCATGCACTGATCTAAGAAGCCAGATATTACTCTTGCAGTCATGAATTCACTCAGGCACTACCAATGCACTTATCCAATTACCCAGGCAGTACTCCTGCACTTATGCAATCACCCAGGCATTACCCATGCACTCATGCAATCAAGCAGGCACTACCTATACACACATCCAATCAATTAGGCATTACCTACGCAGTCATGCAATCACCCAGGCACTAATCTTGCACTCAAGCATTCACTCAGGCACTGCCATGCACTCATCCATTCCCTCAGGTACTACCAATGCACTCATAGAATGACCCAGGGATTACTCTTGCAGTCATTCTTGTACTCCGGCACTGGCCTTGCACTGATCTAAGCAGCCAGATATTACTCTTGCAGTCATGAATTCACTCAGGCACTACCATTGCACTTATCCAATCACCCAGGCACTACTCCTGCACTTATGCAATCACCCAGGTACTACCCATGCACTCATGCAATCAAGCAGGCACTACCAACACACATCCAATCAATCAGGCATTACCTACGCAGGCATGCAATCACCCAGGCACTACTCTTACACTCAAGCATTCACTGAAGCACTATTCATGCACTCATCCATTCACTCAGGCACTACATATGCACTCATCCAATCATTCAGGCACTACAGTTGGACTTATCCATTTACTCAGGCACTATTGGTGCACTCATCTATTCCCTCAAGCACTACCCATGCACTCATGCAATGACCCAGGCATTAGGCTTGTACTCCAACTTTCACTCAGGTACTTCCCACGCACTCATACAATCACACAGGCACTACCCCTGTACTCATGCAATCACCTAGGCACTACCCATGCACTCATAAAATCCCTCACTCACTACTCTTGCACTGAACCATTCATTCAGACACCACCCATGCACTCATCCATTCACTCAGGCAATCAATCAATCAATCATGGTTTTGTAAAGCGCATGCTACTCACCCGAAAGGGTCTCAAGGCGCTGAGGGAGGGGAGAAGAAAGGGGGAGCGGCACGCAGATCCCAGCAAGGTCATGGAGTTCCATCGAAGAGCCAGGTCTTGAGGTCCTTTAAGAACTTGAGCAGTGAAGGAGTCTGTCAGAGGTGGAGAGCGAGGGAGTTCCATGCCTTGGCAGCGAGGAGGGAGAAGGAGCGTCCTCCTGCTCTGGTTTTCTTGATGCGAGGTACTGTCGCGAGGGGGAGCTGGGTCGAGCGGAGTGGATGTTGGGGAGCGTGGAAGGTGAGGCGGTGGTTCAGGTTGGTGTGTCCGGTGTTATGAAGGGCCTTGTGAGCGAGGGTGAGAAGCTTGAAGGTGATTCTCTTCTCGACGGGGAGCCAGTGATGAGTCCGTAGGTGTTGGCTAATGTGGCAGTGGCGCGGTAGGTTGAGGACTAGTCTAGCGGCGGTGTTCTGGATGTTCTGGAGCTTGCAGGTGAGGTTCTTGTTGATCCCAGCATAGAGTGCGTTGCCGTAGTCCAGTCTGCTACTGATGAGGGCGTGTATGATGGTTTTCCTGTGTTCAGGGGGATCCAGCTGAACGTCTTTTGGATTAGGCGGAGGGTGTGGTCGCAGGAGGAGGTGACGGCGTTGATCTGGCGGTCCATTTTGAGTTCAGAGTCCAAGATGATTCTGAGGTTGCGTGCGTGGTCCGTGGGGGAGGGGTTCCCCGAGGGCAGGGGGCCACCAGGTGTCGTTCCAGGCATCGGGGGTGTGGGCCCATGATGAGCACCTCGGTTTTGTCCGTGTTGAGTTGTAAGCAGCTGTTCTTCATCCATCTGGCGACGACTTTCATTCCATCTTGAAAGTTCTGTTTGGTGATGTTGGGTTCGTTGGATAGGGAGAGGATGAGTTGGGTGTCGTCTGCGTACAATGTGATGTTAAGTCTGTGTGATCTGACGATGGATGCAAGCGGGCCATGTAGATGTTGAACAGGGTCGGGCTGATGGAGGAGCCTTGTGGACTCCGCAGGTCGTTGGTGTGGGTTCTGAGAGGAAAGGAGGGAGTCTGACCCGTTGCGTTCTGCCAGAGAGGAACGAGAGGATCCAGTCGAGGGCCTTGTTCTGGATTCCCGTGTCGTGGAGTCTGCGGGTTAGGGTGCGATGAGAGACAGTGTCGAAGGCCGCGGAGAGGTCTAGGAGGATGAGGGCCACAGTCTCTCCTCTGCCATGGAGGGAGCGGATGTCATCTGTGGCCACGAGAAGGGTGGTTCTTTCTGAAACCTGATTGGGAAGAGTCGAGGATGTCTTCTTCTATGAAGGCGGCAAGTTGACTTTTGACGGCTTTTTCCATGACTTGGGCCGGATACGGGAGTAGGGAGATCGGTCTGAAATTCTTGAGGTCGGTGGGGTCCGCCGAGGGTTTTTTCAGGAGAGGGTTGAACTCTACGTGTTTCCAGTCATCGGGAAAGGAGGTGGTCTCGAAGGAGCGGTTACTGATCCGTTGAAGCTCGGGGTCGATGATGTCTGCGGCTCTGTGGTAGATGTGGTGGGGGCAGGGTCCGTGGGGGCCCCGGAGTGGGTGGACTTCATCATCCTCAGGGTGTCTTCGATGCTGAGAGAAGTCCAGCTGTCAAGTGTCAGCTGCGAGGTGCTGGGAACGGTGGGAATGGGTTCCTCGTGGGGGTTGTTATGTCGAAGTTGTCATAGATGGTCTTGATTTTGTGATGGAAGAAAGCGCTTAGTCTGTTGCAGAGGTCCTGGGAGGGTGGGATGTCTGTAGACTCGCTGTTGGGTTGGGTGAACTCTTTGATGATGCTGAAGAGTTCCTTGCTGTTGTGTGTGTGGGTGGAGATTCTGTCCTGAAGAGCTTTCTTCCTAGAGTGTCTAATAAGTTTGTGATGGGCAGTGGTGGCTGTTTTGAAGTTGTCGAGGTCCGTTGGTGTTTTGGAGTTCCTCCATAGCTTTTCGAGTCGTCTGCAGGTGCGCCTGGAGTCTCGGAGTTCGGTGGAGAACCAGCTGGCTTTCTTTGCATGGGGGTTGGAGGCTTTCTTGAGGGGGGCGATGGTGTTGGCGCAGTCGGTGATCCAGTTGTGTAGAGTGCGGGCGGCGGTGGTGGGGTCGTCATCTATGGCGGTGGGAGAGAAGCTGCTGAGGGCAGCGGCGAGCTGGTCGTCGGAGATCTGGTTCCAATTCCTGCGCTGAAGCTGGTGTGGACGTCTGCGGGAGATGTTGGTTTTGAAGGTGAAGTGGACACAGCGGTGGTCCGTCCATGGGAGTTCGGAGGTGTGGCTGAAGGTGATGGAGTTCCCTGCTGTGAGGATGGGATCGAGGGTGTGTCCTGCTGAGTGCGTTGGTTCTGGTATGATCTGCTTGAGTCCTATGATGTGGAGGTTGTCCAGGATGGAGGTGGAGTTGGGGTCCTGCGAGTTGTCGAGGTGGAAGTTGAGGTCTCCAAGCAGCATGTAGTCGGTGGAGGGGATGCACTACCCATGCACTCATACAATCAAGGAGGCACTACCTATACACACATCCAATCAATCAGGCATTACCTATGCAGTCATGCAATCACCCAGGCACTACTCTTGCAGTAAACCATTCACTCAGGCACTACCCATGCACTCATCCATTCACTCAGGTACTACCCAAGCACTTATCCAATCATCCAGGCAATACACCTGCACTCATAGAAACCCTCAGGCAGTACTGTTGCACTCATTGTTTCACTCTGGTAGTACCCATGCATTCATGCAATCACCCAGACACTACACATATACTCATACAATGACCCATGTACTATGAATGCACTCATGCAATCATTCAAACACTTCTCTTACACTCAAACATTCACACAGGTCTTATGCATAGTCATCCATTCACTCTGCCACTAATTATGCACATATCAAATCACACAAGAACTATTCTTTTACTTATTCATTCACTTACGTATTATGCATGCGCTCATCCACTCACTGAGACACTACTTATACACAACTTGAAATTGATCATGCACACATTCATTCAAGCAGTCACTTTCACTACGCACAATTTTTCTAATTTTAACCAGTTTAGGTGGTTCCATGAGAACCTTTTTTTTAGGGAACAATTTTATATATTTTTGTTGTATTTTCCTATTTTTATTTTTATTTTTTGGGTGTTTTCATTTAAAAAAAATAAAAAATAAAAGTTAAAAAGTCCAGCTGTGCTGGTTCTTTTCAACAAAGAAACACAAGCAACAAAACAAAAACAATTTGCACTTATTTGCTCTCAGGAGAGTCTTGATGGCATCAATGGAGAGCTCCCCAACACAAAGAGTGGTCAAGCACTTTCTGCAGTGAATGCCAGCATCCGCCAACTCTGGAACAATGAGAGGTTGTGGAGTAGTCAAAACAACCCCTGCAGATGTTGATGGTTGTGTTCCATCATCATTGGCTGCTTCTTCTCTTCTTTGGTGCTCCACCTTTTGTGCGAGGCGAACAGGGTGTATGGTTTCCAGGTGCTTCTTCATTGAAGAAGTACCACACAAGTACTTCTTCTCTGATCCTCTGGAGAGGACTTTTTTGCAGATCATGCAGGTCACCTTACGAGACTTGAACTTCTTCTCAGCTTCGGGCACAGTAAAGAAAGCCCACACAATACTTTCCCTTCTCTTCTTCACTGGCTCCTCCACCTCTTCCATCTCCTCCTGCTGCTCTTCAGGAAACGCTGATGCCATTTTATGTCTTCAAAAACGAAGCACACCCAAACAAATACAAAATTTACAGAGCCTAGAAAACAGGTAGTCTTTAAGGCAGACACACCCAAAATGAAAGGACTGTAAGAGGTCTTGGTTCCACCCACCAACAAAATGAAAACCTCTTTAACCAATAAGAAGCTTTCTTTTTATGTGACATGGATTTGCGTAGGGGACGCGCACCCATCACGCATTTGTCGCGCACCCGTAAAATGTACTAAATGTAATATAATACTGTAAATTACTATTAGGATATTGTGTTTCAAAGTATTTAAATGGAAAGTCTTTATGCAAAACAGATATTTAAACTTGAAGCTTTCATATTTCATAATTTTGAAAATTACGCCTGAGTCACGTCCCCTACTCGAACCCGGCAGGATTCATGACCCCTACACATCCGGTGCGCGATGGTGCCGTGTACAAAAAAATGTGCTTTAAACATCTTGAAAATATTGCACAAGAACACTAATACAAATTTTTAGAATTGATTAATAAACCTCTTTGTTAAAAAAATATATTATTTCAGTGTAAGTATGTATTTTAGGGTTAAATTTGTGTAACGGATTCGCGCACCCAACGCGTACATCCTCGACCGGTACGCGATAACTTTGCGTCCACAAAAACCTGTTAAAAACATTTTAAAACAAATTCATAACTTCTTTTTTACTATTTTTATGTGCTCAGTAATAAACCTCTACATCAAAAAAGTATATTAATTCGTTCTAAATATGTATTTGAGAGTGATATTCGTATAACGGATCCGTGTACCCACCGTGTAGGTTCGCATACGGTATGGGACCCTTTTTTAAATTAATGAATAATATATATTTATAAAGAAGATAGTTATCATAGGAAAAGAACAAAACAACTTTCATACTATTAAAAGCAATCATACAAAATTTAATTTAGCAAAAACTACTTAGGAAAATATGCTAAACATTTTTTTTTAAATCTTTCTTTTTGAATTCAAAATTCCGTTATATAATACCACACTGTATAAAATTACAAACAAGAAAACAATGTTAATTCAAATAAATAACACTATAAATCTTTGATCAGCTATGTTATGTATATTTTTAAAAACTGATTATAATTATTTCTAAACTTTATAAAAATACTTAAAAGAACATAGTCAAAAAAGAAAAAAATACTTACAAACATCTTTTTCATAAATAGAATGGTTTAAAAACCTTAGAAATTCATTAAAAAACCATAGGTTTCAGGGATGTTATAGTTAAAATTTAGCATTTAAAAACCTTAGAAATTCACTGAAAAAAACACAGGATTCAGGGATGTTATAGTTAAAAATTAGCATTTAAAAATCCTTAGAAATTCATTGAAAAAAACAGAGGTTTTAGTTCCGTTATAGATAGGAATTAGCATTAAAAAAACCTTAGATATTCACTGAAAAAAACAGAGGTTTCAGTTACGTTATAGTTAGACTGACATTTTACTCATACAAAACCAGAGAAATTTAGCCGTTATAGTTAGCTGAGCTAACTATAACTCATGCCCCCGCAATGCACTGCTGATGATGTCACATATTACATCACTCATGACATGGTCAGTGACATCACTGATGACATCACGGATGACATCTCAAATGACATCCAGGCGTCCTACTAGCGTATTCCTGACTTCTGGATTTCAGGTGTAAGCCAAGAGTACTAAAATATTAGGTCAGAGTTCAATCCTGGTGAATCCAGCTCAGTGTATTTATGATGATCCCACAATATATTTATGTGAGGAACACACATACACAGTTGCTCAACAACTGTACCCAATCACCAAGAAGAATTAAACTCATTTCCAAAAACATGTGATTTCCAAAACCCACACCAAGACACTGAGATGAAATTGCCTTTGTGGTTGTGTTACTGTATTTCAAAGGTATTGGGGAAGTAATAAGCACTTGCTGTAAATAATTGTTTTACTTCATGCAAAACTTTACCAGAAATAATTTTTTTTAAGTTTGTCAATTTGTTTCTTTTCACTACAAATAGGGATGAGCCAAACATACAAAAAAGTAGGGTCAGTATAGTAAAGCAAGTTGTTTTTTAGCTTTTGCTGTCATTGCAAGTCTAACGTGGTATCTGATCCTCAGTGTACATACAATTGCAATAGCTCGAAGCCGAAATTGACTCGGCCACTAAAAGCAACAACAATCTCCTGAAATGCAACTACCTGCTGTTTGTAATTAAATATATATATATATAGAGGCTATGCAGGTACACAACTAACTTTAAGTGCAAAATAACAGCAATGTGGTTGTCATGATCGCACTTTGATGCATTAGTTCCGAAATAGAGGCAACCATTAAGCTACTAAAATGCACTCTGTTTGAGACCAGTTGGTTTAAAATAGAAGCTATTGTCTACAACGATACCGCTTCATCTGCCCTCACAACCCTGCCATCAAATGATTCTACAAACATACCAAGAAAACAACATCAATCTGTACTTTCTGTTAATTACAATGGAACAGAATTGCACTGTGCAGCAAGAAACATTCAAGAAATTTCAGAAACAATCCCCAAATCTTGTCAACTCTAACTTCTTGAAATGGTGTGGTATGCAAGATGGTGTGGGGGGCCAGACAATAATGTTTTTCTGAGATGGGATGCAAGTCCTGAGAGAGCAGGACAAACAAGGAGAAATAATTGTGTGGGCTACATTCATACACTGTGCGAACCGACTGAAACTCAGGTGATTCACAATAATGCTTACTACAATGTAATACACAAATGCGAAAGAAACAATGAACAATACATTTACAAAACAATCAGATGCACTATATTCAAGACTGCGAAGGGGCAGCACGAAAAGGTGTGAAAAACAGTGCCTTAATGCACCCTAGAGAAGAGGCAACTCGGCCAACTCGGCGAGCGCAATTTTATTTTCTCTCATCGTTGTCTGTCAACTACCCCCCCACCCGGCCCCACTGCAGCACCTCTCTTACCTGCACAAACCGCTCCTGATGCCAAGCTTTGTGAAGATCCCTCTGGCAGTGGGATAGGGGGAGGAAAACAAAAGGAGATAAAAACATTTTTGCCTTTTAACACCCACAGGAGAATGTTGTTATCACTGCAGGTAAAATAAAAAGTTGAAGGGAATTCCATCAAACCTGGCATGGAACTAGAGCTTTAATCAGAGGAATGCCTTTCCTTGGTTTGGTGCAAATCCATTTAGTAGTTTTCAAGAAATTAGTACTACAAAAATGTATCTGTGGGCTTGAGAGAGTTACATTATAGAGATATCTGGACCATTAGTTTACAAACTGTCCTTAAGCTCCAGTTCAAGAAACACTCACATACCTAAATCTAAAAAATCAAGCTTGCTAATTGGACAAGATATTAGGGCCTGGTTACAATCTTGGTGGATGGGGTGCTCTGTCACAAACATGACGGATATCTAGTCCGCCATATTGCAAGTTCCATAGGATATAATGGAACTTGTAATACAGCAGACATGATATCTGTCACGTTTGTGACAGAGTATCCCATCCGCCAAGATTGTAATCAGGCCCTTGGTCTTTTCTCCCACTGTCCTTTTAGGGTCTGCGAACTCTGACTTGAATTCCTAGACCTAAAGGCTCTGATTGATTAGTTGCAATGAAAAAGTTTATGTTGCAGCCACCATGACATGGCTTTCGGCATGGTCTCTTGAAAAATACATCAAATTTGTGGGCAGGGTGGGCTCACCTTGAACCCATGTCTTGGTCAGGTGATCACAAAAGGCCACACAAAGTTTTAAAACTGAAGGAAAATGTGTTTGGCAGGTGGGTACATAACTCATCTCAGAGTTTAGAAAGTGCAACAGACACATATTTTCTCAAACACATCTTGATATTTGTAGGCCCTGTGCAAAGTTAGAGAATTACGAAAGTTGTGGACACATTTTTGAACTCCTGTTGTAGTTCTCAAAGTCCAAGATGACTATGCAAACTTCAAAACTCATGAATGCATATTTGGTCCCCTGCTGTAGTTCGTGGACTCCATGTATGGTTCATGAACTGTGAAACTATTGGACCCAGGTTGGGTCCTCTTCCCCAATTTGCGA
The DNA here is from genome assembly GCA_963921515.1 of Calotriton arnoldi. Taxonomy (NCBI): domain Eukaryota; kingdom Metazoa; phylum Chordata; class Amphibia; order Caudata; family Salamandridae; genus Calotriton; species Calotriton arnoldi. The sequence goes on along the minus strand of CAWUFW010002297.1, from coordinate 1,821,749 downwards.
ACTTTGTATAGAGTTCAAGTACTACACTCGCCATTTAGGTGTTTTTTTAAGTTAATAGATTTAATTTACAGTATACAAACTCTTTATATTTGGGTTCCATTTAAAAGTAAAAAAATGGAGAATGTCTACTAATTTTTAGTTTAGGAGTGAACTGGGATCCAATTGTGTTATAGTGATGTACGATTAGTAAAGTCAAACTTTTTAAAATTCGCCAAGTGTGCCAGCTTGAACCTGCCATGCCTAGCAACAAGGGCAGGAATTCCTCTAAAGTTCCTCCAAATCACTTTGTAAACAAACACCTCTACACAGCTCATATTCACAGTGGGCAGGGCTGAAAGTCCTGTTTCCGTATGTGAGCAAAATTGCAATTCTTTTTCTTGATGATTTTAGGTGTTTCTTGCAAAAACTAAGAAAAATGTACGGAGTTTGTAAAAACCTAGGTGAATTAGGCATTCCCATGAAAATCTGGATTTAAGCGTATATTTTGTATGTGACTGTAGGAAGGAATATCTAAGCAAGTATTATGCAAGCAAGGTATGCACATGCATACAAAATGCTCGTAACAGAACACCAACTATATGTAATTGCTTAGTCCAATGAAACGTGGAAATCTCTCTGGGAGCAGGTGAATAATAGAGAGCTCCATGACTCTCTCGAAACAAGCATCTCACACCTCCAGCCCTATGGGCCTGCTGACCCTCCAGCTTTAAGGAGGCTATTGCTGTTGCCCCCTCTCTGCTAGGAGAAGACCACTTGCTAAGTTTAGAGAGTCCAACCAGGCAGGGTGGGATATCTGTGCCTACAGTGAAACCATAGTCACAGTGGCTCCTTTGAGGACACTGAACTTTACTGAGCGGGTGCCATGCTTGCTGTGCGCGCTTGACAAAGGATTGTTGGTGTCTAGAAACAAACTTGCAAAACTGGAGTGTTTCTTGAAAAAAAAATGACCCTGATGAGCAACTCGTTTTCTACCACCTCCACATGGTGGCTCCAGGCAGGGAAATCTAGTAATCATTGCCCCGCCCTAAATAGGGGGGCGTGAGTGACACTATCACTTGTGGACCAGTGGCAGTGCACATGTTTTCACTGGCAGGCCCTGCAGAGGCCCTGCTGGTGTTAGCCTGGCACCTGTAAGTTAGTAGGAGAACTGCAATATTGGAAGAGGGGAACCCGATATGTTTGTGGCACGGCTTTTGCTGTACCAATCTCTAAATGATGCTTGATATGATTCCTCCAACATCGGAATACACTGAAACGAAGCAGCCAGCAACCTCGCCAAGTGGCTGACCGCCTGCGCCGACGACCTCGCACCACTAAAAACCCTCCCAGCAGACCCGGAAGCAAGAAAACCCCTTGGTTCACCAACGAACTCAAGGAATCCAAGAAGAACTGCCGCACTCTCGAGAAAACCTGGCGACTCGACCAGACCACAGACAACAGGACCGCCCTCAAGCACGCCACCCGCAAACACCACCAGCTGATCCGTGCCACCAAGAAGTCGGCACTCAAAGAACGACTGGACAACAACGCCCATGACAGCAAGGAACTTTTCAGCATCGTCAAAGAGTTCTCCAACCCCAGCGCCGGAAACAACGACATCACCCCTCGCAAGACCTCTGCAACTCACTCTCCGCGTTCTTCCACCGCAAGATCACCGACATACACAACAACTTCAACGCACAAACAACGCACCCTACCGCCGAACCAATGCCCGCCACCACCACCCTCTGCAACTGGACCCCGATCAGCACCGAAGACACCACCCGCACGATGAACTCCATCCACTCCGGATCACCAACCGACCCCTGCCCACACCACGTCTTCAACAAAGCCGACGCCACCATCGCACCCCATCTCCGGGACATCATCAACTCCTCCTTCCACACCGCCACCTTCCCGGAGAGCTGGAAGCACGCCGAGCTTACCGCCCTCCTGAAGAAACCAACGGCGGACCCCACCGACCTCAAGAACTACCGCCCCATCTCGCTCCTTCCGTTTCCGGCCAAAGTCATCGAGAAGACCGTCAACAGACAGCTTGCCGCCTTCCTCGAGACGAATGGATCCCTCGACCCCTCGCAGTCCGGGTTTCGGGCCAACCACAGCACCGAGACCGCCCTTATCGCAGCCACCGACGACATCAGAACCCTAACCGACAACGGGGAAACAGCTGCCCTCATCCTCCTGGACCTCTCCGCGGCGTTCGACACCGTCTGCCACCGCACCCTAGTGAAGCGCCTCAGCAACATCGGAATCCGAGAGAAAGCACTGGAATGGATCATCTCGTTCCTCGCCGGAAGAACCCAGAGAGTCCGCCTCTCCCCGTTCAGATCCGAAGCCACCGAAGTCATCTGCGGCGTTCCACAAGGATCCTCACTCAGCCCGACCCTCTTCAACGTCTACATGAGCCCCCTCGCAGCCATCGCACGCCGACACAACCTCAACATCATCTCCTACGCCGACGACACCCAGCTGATCCTCTCCCTCACCAACGACCCCACCACCGCCAGAGCCAACCTACACGACGGGATGAGAGACGTCGCCAACTGGATGAGGAACAGCCGCCTTAAACTGAACTCAGACAAGACGGAAGTCCTCATCCTGGGCTCATCACCCTCCGCCTGGGACGACTCCTGGTGGCCCCCGGCCCTGGGCACCGCACCCAAGCCAACGGACCACGCACGCAACCTGGGCTTCATCCTGGACTCCTCCCTGTCGATGACCAGACAAGTCAACGCCGTCTCATCTTCATGCTTCAACACCCTGCGCATGCTCCGCAAGATCTTCAGATGGATCCCCACTGAAACCAGGAAGACCGTCACCCAGGCACTCGTCACCAGCCGACTGGACTATGGGAACACCCTCTACGCCGGAACCACAGCCAAACTTCAAAAGAGACTCCAGCGCATCCAGAACGCCTCCGCACGACTCATCCTGGACATCCCCCGACACAGCCACATCACCGTACACCTGAAAGACCTGCACTGGCTCCCCGTCAGCAAGAGAATCACGTTCAGACTCCTCACCCACGCACACAAGGCCCTCCACGACCTGGGCCCAAAGTACCTCAACGACCGCATGTCCTTCTACACGCCCACACGCCAGCTACGATCAACCAGCCACGCCCTCGCCACCGTACCACGCATCCGCAGAACCACCGCCGGAGGAAGATCCTTCTCCTACCTGGCGGCCAAGACCTGGAACTCCCTCCCCACTCACCTTCGGCGAACCCAGGACCATCTCGCCTTCAGGAAGCAGCTCAAGACCTGGCTGTTCGAGCAGTAACTTACCCTCTCCCCCAGCGCCTTGAGACCCTCCCGGGTGAGTAGCGCGCTCTATAAATGCCGTGATTGATTGATTGATTGTTCCCAGTGCATTTCAGTAAACACTGCCATTTGTGAATGGCCATAATATAAAGCATCATGAAGTTGAATTCTGGCAAAGTTCTTTGGCCAGCCAGTCAATAGGATGAAAACCAGTGTTAAAGTAAAAATTTCTCTTAAAAATGTGCTTCGGTTAACGCTAAAGAAAATGTGCCTGACATTAAAAAATGCTTTTAACTTTGTCTTATCTGTAGGAGAGACAGAGAAAACATAGAAATGGTTCTTTAAAATGTAATAAATAAATCACGTAGCTTTAAACCATAGTAGAGGATGCTTTCTTAAACTTGTAAAAATAAAAGTGCAGCTGAAATAAGTAGTAGGCTCTCACCTAATGTGCCTCTACGACTAGGCCTGAAAAATTATTTCTTGACTTCTGCTTGACATTTAAATAAAATGCCTTTTAGAACTGCTGATCTAATCTTTTGACTGAAAAATCATTCACCACTTTAAAATGTGCTGCTCTAAGAGAACTGCATTTCTTTATTTTTGCTAACACCATATGATTTCCTCTTTTTACTAAACAATGTATTCTGCTATTTCTTATAATGAATAGAGTATTAGCAATACTGAGCTTACTGATGATATTGTTTTGCATGGTCTCATCAAGACTTACTGATAAAAATGTTTCATTGCTTTAGACTAGCCCTTTGTCCACACAATGGGATACCGACAACAGCTAACAGAATAGGAATGCAAAGGTTCTCATGAGAACCTCCCTTCATGTATCTAGTGCAAGACATACCAGCCATTTTTAGATAACTGCTCACCGGCATGAATGTTGACCATGGGAAATGGAAGGGTCGACGAAAAACCATCAGAATACCTGTTTTCATTGGACAAAGATGATTAACTTGTGCTTAATTTTCCAAAAGTTTTTCATGTTTTCATATATATGTGTTCCTAGTTCGAGAGACGATGCCATTTTTCCTTTCCATGCCACCCTACCCCCGATACTTTATGAATTATTTTTCCCTTATTCTTGACCAGATTGCTGTTTGCTAATATTAACAGTGATTGCCTTTCACCCTGATCTTTTTGCGGGGAGACTTTCTCCTACAGTTGATCATAGCTACTGCTGTGATTGATTTTCCTTGATTTAAATAACAGTTGCTACTGCAATTTGCTGGGGGACTCGGCTGAGTTTCTGGAACTACTCTTTATGGGGAGTTAATTCTTTAACTAACTAAAAGCTCCAAAATCTTTCTCTTTTTCCAAAGAGAAGTCTTTATAGGTTCTTATTTAGGTCAGGACTCCTAGACTAAGGTAGGGACCATTTCCTTTAGGGAAATAAAATAATTCATAGGGAATACACTATCTATATTATGCTGACTCTAATGAAACTTTTCTTGATATTTCAGAAAATGTGACTAATCTGAATAAAAACAAAAACAATATTAAGCTCTTAAAGAGAAATACAATTTTAAAACCTCTCATCATTGACTGTACATTTAGAGACTGATTACGACGCCGGTCGGACGGTGGCTGTAGCAGGACCGTCCGACTAGCTGTCAGAGGTCCTGCTACTTTAATAGGATGCAACAGCCTTCAAGGCGGTCGCAATCTGTATATTTTGTATTGCGGCGTGTGCTGCGGGCTGTACTGGGTTGCTGAAAATTTGAGGTATACGGAACAGAATCATAACATTTGTTTTTATTGAATTACCGAAACCAAATTGTTAACATGAAAAGTTTTAAGGATTTTAAGAAATTGGTGAGAGTAGATGTTACTATTCTAGCACGTAAGGGAGAGGTGGCAACTCCTGAGGGTACTCCGGCATACATTATGACTACTGAACATGGTTTGAACCAATGTCTTTGGCTCCGACAGTGGAGTAGTATTACTGAAAATAAGAGTGCATTGAGTTTTTCTAGATATGGGACTTTTAACACCAGAATCGTGAATCATTTGAAGGGAATATTGTATGAAATGAAGCCACCACCTTGACCTATTCAATATGAAGCATTTAATGTTTGGGAGAACGTCGCAAGGGAAATGGAGACAGAAAGATACCAGAAGAGAACTGAGTGAGCAGTGCAGAATTATGCACATGCTCGGTGGAGAAGCATAGTAAAGCTATTATTGAGTGAACTAGGTTATATCTAGTACTTACTTCAGGAGCTGCTAATAAGGAAAAGAATAAGTCTGTCATCAAGAAGGAAGGGGATGAGTCAGATTCTGATTAAGGGGATGAGATAATAGAACAAATGTTGAATTCCAGACTCCCACCATCACATACTACCCTTGCTGAGCGAAGAGATTTGGGGTACCAGTACTAGTCAAACAGTGGCTACTGCCCTTGTGGATCTAAGTTTAACACCAATTGACGGGACCTTACAAGTCTTGCAGATTGTACCACCAGTTATGACTCAATCCCCCATCTGCAGTCCCCACTAGGACAGCTACGGCTGCTGTGCCTACCACAGCCACAGTACCTGTTGTTAATACCCTGATTGCATCTTGAGTAGTTGCATTTGCTCCGGTCTCAGCAGAGGTAAGGTCAGAAATACATCCAGCGGCTATGTCTGGATTTGTTATGACTTCCCGAAATTCACAGATAGTTTTGTGGAAGCCCCCACAAATGCTGTAAGCTTTAGTGGATGAAGGAGGGACATTGGTCTTTACAACCCTATGGCTCCTAGTGATTTTAAATGTTACTAGTGGTTGGCAAATACCAGTATGGTTTGAGGAAGCTATAGGAGAGAAGAAGACTGAAGCTGTAGAATGACTAGAGAATACAGACACAGAAAAGGAAAGACCTTTAGATATACCAAATTTAAAGGCGGAACTGGAAGAGAGGACAAGGAGATGTTTGGAACTAGATCATTTAAATAAATACGACAGAAAATAATTAATTTACCAACGCATGGAGGTTACATGAAGAGCAGCATTGATACATGAGCGATTGACAGAAACAGCCAAGATATACGAGGTAGATCTCACCAATAACATAAATTTACACCGAAGTTACAGGATAGAACTAGATGATCCAGCTGTAGAAAACATGGGGATTACAGGAATGTGCTTGCATATTGTGGAACTGATCAAATGCATTCGCAAGTGGAAGGATACAGAAAATAGTTAGATGGGCAAAGAAGCATGAAAAGAAAAAGAAGGAAGCAGCTAGTGGAGAAGGACAGGATGAACAACATGAGAATAAAGTGACAGTATATCCACCCAGAAGAAATAGCAGGAGGAACGTATGTACATGTTCCTTGGAGCAGAGGTGATCTGGAAGCATTTACAAACAATTTTCCAAAATTGCGAGACAAGCCGGTGCAATGGTATGCACAAGCAGAGAGATTCATAAACAAGTCTAAAATATTGGGGACTGATTTAAATACATTCTTTGACATTGTGTTTTCTGCTGATTTATGGGCTGAATATAAGACCACCGGTGCAATGGCCAAAAGAGGCACCATCTAGGGAGAAAGGGACAAATGCACCATTGCTTGTAGTAATGGAAAAATCTGAAGCGGTTAAACCTTTTTGAAAGGCAGAGTACTACCAAAAGATGTGGATTGGCTCAAGATTAAAAGAACCAGGGAAGAGCCAAAAGAGTCAGTTCATGAGTATTTTGAGAGAATATTGCAGGTGTTTCAGCAGCACAGTGGACATGAGTATCCTGAGAAAAGGGACATGGGGATTTTTGTAACCCAGTTTGTTTTAGGACTAAATCCTGAGACTTGTGCACACATAACACAAAGTGTGATGTGTTGGCAAAATAAATCTCTTGACGAGATACTGCAAAAGGCAAAAAATTGTAGTGATGAATTGGAAATGAAGCAGTAAAAGATTAAAGAGAAGTTCATGTTGGCCCAGATTAAGCTAGCTCAGAAAGGATTTCAAAATCCTCCTTTTGTAGGAAATTAGGAAAACACAAGCAGTTAGTACTCCACCACCTGGGTTTCAGAGAAACCAAGCTGGAATGAATATGTCACAGGATAGAGGTAGAGGTGTTCCTGTAAATACGGGATCGGGATCAGACGTGGCTTATGCAAACACAGCAAAACACAGCAAGGGGTGCAGGTTCCAAAAATGCCTATGCAACAGATGCAAAAGCTAAGGTAGGGACAGGCCCAAATCATTGCTCCTGTGCCTACACAGATGGGAAATCATAGACTAAATGTAAACCAAATGCCAAAAATAAAAACAAACCCATTTCAAAATACCATGTCTCAATTTCAGGCTGCAGCACAGCAATTTCAAAATCCAAGCCAGAACTCACTGCAACAATTCCCTTTGTTTGAAACCGATGGCTACGGTTCTGGTAATTCCCAATGACTATGCCTGAGAGGGGAGGAAGATTGCGTACTTGGCGCAGTCTTAGAGGTAGACCAAAGTGGCCCATATGTAGATGCTGAGGTTTATAGCCACCCTGTGTAGTTTCTCATCAATACAGGAGCAACCCTTTCTACTGTGAGAACAGTGGAACTCCCAGACCTAACTTCCTCAGGGAAAACTATCCATGTAGTGGGAGTTACAAATCAACAGATACTGGATACAATATCAGAGAATGTTCCAGTAAGAATAGATACGTTTAGAGAAAAGCACCAATTTGTTGTGTGCAACACTAGTCCTGTGAATTTGTTGGGAAGAGATCTCCTGTGCACGTTAAGTTGCACTATTTATTATACACTGGACGGTGTTGTGTTTCAAACTCAGGATGAGAAATTTGATTTCAAATTAATTGAACAGCAAGCTGAAGTGAGGATGTTCCCCTTTATTAACCATTGATGTATTACCTGAGGAAATGAGAAACTGTGAATACAGAAGTATGGTATTTTACAGGACACTATATTGGGCTTATCAAAGGTGTAGAACCGGTCCAAATAAATATGAAGCCAAATGCTGTCTATCCCAGAATGCCACCATATCATTTGACTCCAGAAACCATTACAGGAATAAAACCAGTGATTGAGGATATGCTACAGAAAGGGATTTTGAGGGAAAAAATTGGGAGTCCATGTAATTACCCTATTATGGGCTTACAGAAGCCCAATGGTAAATACAGGAGAGTTCAGGATTTGCGGAAGGTGAGTGAGATAGTGGTGCCATGTTGTCCCGTGGTACCAAATCCAGCCACTGTATTGTTTCAAATACCATGTGCTGCAGAATGGTTACTGTCATTGATTTATGCCATCCTTTCTCAGTCTCTTTGCATGAAGAAAGAGAGTATATTTTCTCCTTTGTGGTCCAGCAGAAGGTATTAACATGGTGTCTTGTCCCACAAGGGTATACATAGAGTACACCCATTTTTAACCAGATCCTGAAAAGAAATCTAGAAACCCTACAGATGCCCTGTAATTCTATCCTTGCTCTGTATACAGATGACCTGCTTGTGGTATCAGAGACACATGATGCATGTAAACATGACACCATTGCACGCTTGAATCACCTGGCTGAGAATGGACACAAAGTGTCTCCAGGTAAACTGCAGTACTATCAAAAAGAAGTTCTATATCTGGGACACATGATTGTGAAGGGAGCTAGAAAGGTGTCTCCAGAAAGGGTAGAAGCCATCCTACAGAAAAATCAACTCAAAACAAAACAAAGTCAGAATGTTCTTAGGAATGGTTGGCTACTGTAGCCAGTGGATACCAAACTTTTCGTTAATTGCAAAACCTCTGTGTCAGATCCGATTCCATGGGACAACGAATGTACAAAAGCATTCCTGGAACTGAAATAAAAATTGTGTCATGCCCTGGCACTAGGAATGCCTGATTATGCGAAATAATTAACTTTATTTTGCAGCGAAACAGATTGGTGTGCTCTCTCAGTTTTGACACAAATGCATGGAGGCGCTCGAAAGCCTATATCCATTTTTCCGCTACTCTTGAGCCTGTAGCGGCTGGTCTTCCCGGTTGCCTAAAAGCGATAGCCATGGGAAGTACTAGTTTGGAAAAGAGTAAGAACATAGTGATGGGATACTCTTTAACTGTTATGGTCCCACTCTCTGTGGAGCTACTGATAACGAGAACTAAAGCCCAATACAAGACTTATAAGAGATTGACCCATTATGAGCAGAGTATTTTGTCCACAGACAATATCACATTAAAACGTTGTACAGATTTAAACCCTTCAATGTTATTGCCTGTAAATGAAATTAATGAAAAATATGATGAATATGACCATGTTTGCCTAGATGTCATGGAACTATGCACCAAACCCTGTCCCGATATTAAGGATGAACCATTAATTGAGCTGGACCATGTGTGGTCTGTGGATGGTTGGTGCCTAAGAGAAATGATGGCACACTGAGAGCATAGGTCGTGTGCACTATAAATGATGTTATAGAAGCATCATGACTTCAAACAGTGTTTTCCGCACAAGTTGCTGAATTAATTGCCCTTACCAGAACCAGCAGTTTAACTGCCAAAATAAGTTACCATATTCACCATATTCACTGACAGCCAATACGGGTTGGATGTAGTCCATAATTTTGGGTAGCTATGGTCACAGAGTGGTTTTCTTGCTGCCTGTGACGCCAATAATGAATGGAATCCATGTCAAGAACCTATTGGAGGCATTACAGTTGCCAGAAGAAATTGCTGTAGTTAAATGTCCGGGTCACCAAAATGAAAGCAGATATGTTAAAATGGGCAACTAATACGCTGACTCAGTAGCAAGGTATTGCACACTGTTGCTTTGTACTTATAATGGAGCGTTCACATGTGAATCTGAGGAAGATAGTTCTTTTGCCATGTTGATGAAAGTCACTGACATGTGGGATGAACTGAAACGAGTACAGGAAAATGTGTCAGAGGCAGAACAGAATGGATGGGTAAGAGGAGGATGTAAGAAGGATGCCAATGACATTTGGATGTCAGCCGACAGAAGGCCAGTGTTGCCCAATAGCTTGTTGTTTCCAATGACACGATATTATCACAGGCACACACATTGGGTGAGAGATGCCATGGTGAGACTATTCAGACAGAGTTGGTACAACCTCAGGTTCAAAATGTTTGCAGAAGAGATCTATCACAGGTGTGTAATATGTCAGCAACTGAATGCAGGGAAAAAAACACATAAAACAACGTCACCTTGACACGCATAAGGAGATCAGGGGGTCTTTCAACAGGATGCAGATGGATTTTATTGTGATGACTGTACATAACGGGTTGAGATATATCCTTGTGATTGTTTGTATTTTCTCAAGATGGATGGAAGCCTACCCGACAAAAAGAAATGACAGTCTGACTGTAGTCAAGTTGCTATTGTGGGAACTGACCCCTAGGGACGGCATGCCGATTTCTCTTGAGTCAGACAGAGGAGTACACTTCAACAATTAAGTGATGCTGATAATTTGTACACCCTTACAGACTGAGCAAACATTACATTGCAGTTACAGACCAGAAGCAACAGGTACCGTGGAACGAATGAATGGTACCATCAAGTCTAAGTTAGCAAAGGTATGTGCTTCAACCTCCCTAAAGTGGCCAGGTGCTTTACCTTTGGTGTTAATGAGCATCCAAAGTACCCCAGACAGGAAAATAGGACTATTACCACATGAAATCCTGATGGGCAGGGCAATGACATTACCAGCTATACCTGCAAATGCCTTCCGAATATTACAGATGGCTTAATATTGGATCACTGCTAAGAATTGGCTGATGTGGTTCATTCTATCTCTCATCAGGTATCAGTGGCCATACCAGACTTCCACCAAGAAATGTGCCACAACCACAGTCCCGGAGATTGGGTCGTTATCAAGAAGCATGTCTGGAAGACTTGTCTAGAACCCAGATGGAAAGGCTCCTTCCAAGTGATCTTGACTACGAACACTGCTGTTAAGTGTGCTGGAGTTGCAAATTGGATTCATGCTGCACACACCAAAAGAGAGAGCAATCCAGAAAAAGTGTCCTTGGTCTTTGATCTTGAAAGAAGAGCTTTGCTGGTCGCACTGCCAGAAGAGAGACCACATAGACCAGCAGCACCAGTGCCAGTCCAGCCACAAGAAGAAGAAAGGGATGATGATCAGCAAACGAGAAGACAAGTGCAAGTGCCTGAAGTAACACAAAGTGGCATAGAGATCTCTAACGAAATTGAAGCAGAGATCGAAGCCCAAGTTGAAAGTGCTCAAGAAGTGGTGGGAGGAGAAAAAAGCCACCCAGGTACCAGAGTAAGGAGAATAAATAGACAAGCTGAATAGCCAAGAGTAATGAAAACAAGAACCCAAGGAGGAGTATTTCAATAGCTGAGATTCCAGAGCACATACCTGTAGAAGACAAACAGACCATGAAAGTGGTATAGATTTGAATCAACAAGTAATACGGAGATCCAAAAGAGCATGAGTACACTGCTGCCGATAGTCTGCACCTAAATGGTCCTATTATGTGAGCACTGCTCTGAACGTTACACTAGAAGACCTGTGACTCCTAGACTATTAGAGCCACCCTAAAAGCCAAAAGACATCACAAACTAATTTGAACAAGTTTTGAAGCAAAAATAAGTTAGAAAGACAATGAGAAAAGACTTTGAACTATACCTGATAGGTCTGAGAAAAAGCTACAGAAGAGTCAGGGATAACATTTTAGAAAAACACAGAGTAGGTTTAAGGATTGACTATTTAGAAGTCTGAACTGCAAAGACAAAAGAGAGAGCAACACTAACTGTATCAGAGAAGCCATTCACTAAAACTACTGAACCATGCTTTTGTTTGACTTATGGAGAAATGTGTTGCATTAGAAATAAGTGTAAGCGTATCATGGAATTGTTTTTTGCAATAACAGTAATAATGATCACTATACTACTAATAGGGTTTTATTTGACATCTGAGTCAAGGAACCTTACTAATATACACACACGCACGATTTTAGAGGAAATTCTCTTTGTTATGCATTTGTACGCTATAAAAAGGATGAATATTGTACTAACATTTATTCTAAGTTAGTTCAAGAATACACTAATGCTATGAATGCAAAGGACTGTTATGTTTATGCACTTTTACCCACTTCTTTTTGTGAGGAGGTTACGTACTATTACATGCCTTGTCTTATGCTGTTTCCTGTAGTATTTTACTATCATTAGTTTATAGACAAGGACATTTTGAATACTTTTATTCCAATCATGATTTAGTACTTTCTAGAGTACCCTTGATGGAAAGCATGCATTTCTACCACAAGCAAAAGAAATGGACACTGCCTGGTATTATTTCTTTCCACATGCACCTATAGATAGTGTAAAGGCTTATAAAAACAATTTAACCTGTCTAATGTGACCTGTAGAAAAGGCATGCATAATGGATTTAGAAGAGAGGTATATTAATATGACAAAACTACAGACAAAAAGGGTGATTTTCTAGAGAATGCATGGAAGAAAGAAGAAAATGAATTTAGAAAGAAGATGGTTTACCCTAAACTCAGACTAGACAGCTGACACAAAGGGAAGATTTGTGTTTACAAATAGAGAACATCAAAAAGAACAAGACATGTAGGGATAAATAGCTGGGAACACACATTCGAATTGACAAGGGGATCTTGACAGATATTACAGGGAGATTAAAATCCAATTCCAGGAGTTTACATTTGTGGACAAAACACTTATTTACTGTTGTCAGCTGATTGGGAAGGAACTTTAATCCCAAAGATGTATCATGTTACAAGCTGAGACGCACAAACTTTGACACCAGCACATAGACAGAAATATAGTATAGAAACTGGAACTGGATTTGTTGGAGATATATTTGGAGCAATAACTGCACCTGTATGTGTCATCGTAAATGATGAAAAGAGTAGGAAATTAGCCACAGTAGCCGCCAAAATAGCAACCAGCACATCTGGAGAATTGCTGGTGATTAACACAGAATTAATTGCTATATGGTCTATGGTTTTGCAGGACCATTTTGCTTTAGACATACTACTTGCAGAGAAAGGAGGAGTTTGCTGAATACTTAAGTTAACGCACTGCTGTTCATACATACCTGACAAAAGTAAAGAAATAGCAAATTAGGCAAACAACATTTCAGGTTTAGAACCCGGATTACATGAATTGAAAACACCAAGTCTGTATGAAAATTTTGGGAAAGGATTACGCCCCAATGGGAACAGGTGATCAACAGCAAGGAAAGATATATTGAAAGCTATATTAATGTTAATAGTAATTGTGGGTCTTTGTTTAATATTTCTTTATGTCCTATTACTGAGTTGTAAATATTTTTATGCAAAAAACAGAAAAATCTTCAGAAAGAATTAAAAAGAAAGGGATATGGGAATGCATGGTTTTATGAATGATGACTACATGAAATACTCTAAAATTTAGGGGGACTAAAAGAAAACAACAGGACTCAAAATTAGTCATCCCGCACACGATTCTGTATGGTCGCCTTCCTTCTTTTCCGTTAAAAAAATGTAATATTCACTCTCCGTCAACTAGAACTAGGTACTCAATACTCTTTAGTTCGTATCAATAAAGGAATTTAAAATGTTGCTTTCCAAAAACGCTTTTAAACTTTATTAAACTTTTCAGCTGCACCAAGAAGCTTTGGTGATCGTGTTTTCTAGAAACACATATAGCATAACATAACATAACGTAACATAAAATACTGGTTGTTTCACAAGATAATATGCAAAAATCATTTGCTGTCAATGTGGCTGTTTTTGCATCCACAGAGGACACGAGCAAATTGAAGCCTTACACACCAATGTCATTGTGACAGTTAGGAGAACCAGAGGGAATATATATCTGGGGCTGTATTGCAGAAGTACCCCCGTAGTGCAATAGGGATTTGCACCCACTTTGTGCACCCCCGGGGTACTTTGGTATTACAGAAGAGGCTGCAGATGCTTGTGTGGCCCCTTCTGTAATATAGATAATGCTGACGCACATGTAGCGCTAGCACTAACTCAATAGGGCATTTCCTGATTTGAAGGGGGCATAGCCCCATGCAAATGAGGGAATTTCTTTACCTTTGCATCCGTGCTGTATTATAGACGCAGACGCAAAGGCAAAGAAGCTGTCAGGAGGCGCATTAACAGTGTGCCACAAAAAGGCGGCACACTGTCAGTGTGCCCCCTGATGGCAGGTCTTTGGAGAAGGCCAAGGGGGTCCCATGGACACCCCAGACATCCCCTTGCAGATGGGTGCAGTCAGTCACTGCACCCACTTGCAAGGGGGTCTCTCTTCCCTCTTAATGTGGGCTGCTTCAAAGCCGCTCTGCATTTCACTTGAATGCGCTACCCCCAGGGCAGCACAAGATTGTTACTGCGCTGGGGGCAGTGCATTCATTTGAAAATGGCACACTTTCCTTGTTTGCGCAGGGCACACCTTTTGAAAGGTGCCCCATGGAGCAAACAAAGAAAGTGCACCGTTTTTGTAATAGGACCCTGGATCGTCGTTCTGAGGAAATATGTTACTGTATGATGTAAGAAGGAAAAAGCTGGTATCTTTCCGGATAGTTCATAATAAAACTCAGAAGGATCGTATTCCATGAGAACATGTGACTTTGCAATGCAGGTTTATGGAGGTCTGTGTCAAGCTGTGCTGCACTAGGTCCCTTTTAGTACCCGTGGAAACCCAAAATCCATTTAAAAAAGTGTACTAATTGAATCTTTACAATAAAATCACATAGAGTGAGTAGGCTCTTGTCATCATCCCCATTGGCATGCTTTTCTGTGTGGGTGTCAGAAAAACAATCCATCATTTAGTAAATATTTTCTGAGGTGTCCCGATGTGTCCAACCAGGGTGGAGGCTTAGCAGTCCAGCACGCATCAATGATTTTTAATGGCATGCAGCATCTGACCACACATGGTTGTTCATTGGTCTCCAATACTGCTAGAGAGACTTGATATCTATAAATAAGGGCTGGAATCTGTAGCTAACTGAGGTAGGCTCTCAACTCAGTCTTATTCAGTTGTTTGCTCACCAATCACATCTGTGCTGTGCTTGTTTGCATATTTGTTGAGACTACAAACCCGTTTCCACATGCCCATGTGCTCCTGGGCTACACTACTTTTTCAATAGGGTACTCCATCCCCCTGTTACAGTTTCTCAAGCCCGCATTTACTTCATGCTTGGGTCTGTAATTGTCAGACCGGCCTTTGGGTTTTAACTCCAGATCAGCCCATCCAAGCATTACACGCCCACTCCTACCGGGACTGTATTGTTATACTTAACAGATGGTTTCTTTTCCCTCCTTCCTGGAATTTACACCCAACCGACACTGCTTCGCTGTGTTAATTCCATTTGGCTTTGACCATATGGTTTAAGTCCGGATTCAGCAGTTTTGACACCCCGGCCATCCGGCGAGTACTGTCCTTTTAATAAGGATTCCCTTTTGCTAATGACGTCACCCATACCTAGTGTGATGCGGTGCCAAACTACATCTCCTAGCGTCCACTGGGTTCTAACTATATTTCCCAGCTTCTCCCGGTGAACTTCCGGTTTTGAGACAAATTTAAACATAGCGCTCCCGGCTCTTCGTAGTACCTGCCGGCTTGGACACCCGCCCTGGGAGACCACGTTCCCCGCTCACGTAAGTGCAGATTTAGCTCTTTTTCACCACATCATCTCTACGCGAGCACCGATCCATGGTTTGGTTCACGGACTGCCCTGCCTTTAAATTTCGGCTTTCCCCGCTTATGTCCTTAGCTTGGGGCTTGTGCGATATTTCGCGCTCACTTTTTCCGCCTCAGGGCTGTATTTATTTATACCCTCTCTTGAGGGTCCCCCGACATTGTGCCTGCCTTCGAGCCCTCATCTTTTAGAAATGTGGCTCGTAGGGACACATCCGGCACCATAGACCTAATGAGCGGTATTATTACCCCCTATTCTTGACTTAGCTGGGTGTTCCCCCTATAACCACACAGGTACTATTGGGCCCCATATTTGTAGTGTTCAACCTAGTCCAGCATAACAATACCTGGGATATGTAACACCCATATCTATACAGGTACCCAGACACTGCCCTGCACTATCCCTGTCTGGCGTTTCCCCTTTTCCCCACCCCCCTTTGTTTTATCTAACCTTGACGCCACCACCTTTTTCTCTCAGGTTGGTTGGCGCGTGTACCTACGGCTAATTTAGCCCTGGACAGAAGTGGTAACATTTTTACCCTATATTGGTAAGTGCCTCTTCTCCTGCCACTTTTTGAATATAAAAGTGTCTCATCTGTGTTGAGCACAGTTCGCTCCACGGCTGTTTGGATGTGGTATAAACCAAGTTCTTGCATTCTTTTTTTTCTTTCTTCTAGGTCCTATCGGTGAGGCCTACTGGACACAATCATTCTGGTTCAGTATAGTATACCGAGGCACCTTTTAAATCACACATTTTGTTGTGCACTTTACACTAGTTGCAGTAGCTGCTCACTAATTGATCCTGATGAAAGCCGTGACACTTAGACAGGTCGTGTGGCTGAAACATGTTGATCCTGTATATGTAGTTGTCTCTAATGTTGGTCAGCTCCATTACCCAACTTATTGCTTTTTAACCCTGCCGCTTGGCAGCCGAATTAAGTTTGCTATTAGCTAGCCTCGCAGGCAGTTTTAAACTCACTATCACTTACATTCGAGCACTGCACATTCTTTATGATTCTTTCATACACCACGCTCACATAGGGTTTTTAGTACAACCCATTTGCCCAAACTGAAAATATCCCTGAGCTCCTCCCTCGTAGAGAGGGGGTTGTAGCCCGCGTTAAGACTAAGTCTTGACGCGAGGAGGCACCCCTATGATGAAGCATGACACCTATGGTGTGTGAGGGGAACCGTCCTAAAAAGGGATATCCCCCGCGTTGCGCTTGGTCTTCTTAGTCCACATTCCTCTCAGTCACACACCTTGGACCCGTGGGCTCGTTGTGTGATGATGTTGTTAAGTGGGGAGTGTGCCCACGCAGGTCCTTAAACCTCCTCTAGGCCCTCTTTGTGTGTGTACGTCTACGAGCAGCGGCTCGTCTGCGGGCCTTTGTTTTTGTTTTTGTTTATTTGTGTTGTCTTTCCGTTGTTCCTGCCTTTTCCTTCCTCCCCGATACCAAACGTGCTGAGACACAATGGCAGAACGCACTGGACTGTCCTTTGATGATGCCTTGCTGCTAGAGATACTTACAACACCTAGCATTCTAGACACCCCACTGACCCAAACCATCACAACATCTGATGATTGGAACAAGCTTCAGAACTTAAAGCGACTTCACATAAGAACAACAACACATGGGGCAATTATGACCGAATATTTGAGAGGGAACTGCGCCCCAAATGGTCTGTTAGTTACTAACGCTCCCAGACTTTTCCTAGACAACAAAGCCTTTCTTAAAGATTGGTCTCTCATCGCTTGGCGATGCACAAGAGACTGGTTTATCTTGATCATAAGCACTGCTAAGAAAGAAGCTAACACCATTCTCATAGAAATCCAGACATTAGAATCGGATATCAAGACAACAGTCACAGCCACTCTCTTTAGAAAGAATCTGGATGAGACCAACAAAACCGCTAAAGACTACAAGGAGACCTTGCTTACCAGCAAGATTACTAAATTTAAGAAAGACTTGGCGAAATTCGCCCTAGAGAAATTGTACCCGTATACAAGTGACTCATACCAACCCCCGGTCTTCAACAAGGGAGGTAGACGCTATGGGTCTAACTATTCCTCTTCTGATAGGGAAGAAGGATCCAGTGACTCTGACCAGAGTACAGACACAACACGCCAGAGACAACGGAATTGAGGCAACAGACCGTGGCGAGGACCATGAGGTGCACCCCAATCGAACCAGTGGTGGCCTCCTGCACCATGGGGTTACCCTCCTTATCCAACATTTGGACCCAGACTTCAGGTCCCCATGATGGGGTACCCACAACAACAAGGTCTTTTGCAGCCTTTTTAGGACAGGGCCGCGGACGCTCACGAGGAAGAAGACGGTCTCAACAACAGGTCCACTGGAGCCCACCGACGTCTCCCCTGAGCACCAGGAGCATGACAAAGACGATACAACGAGCAGGCACGAGCACAGATCCAGTATAGTAGTCAACTTAAGTATGCGACCCTTGACGCCCGACGAATCTGCTGTCCTAGAACGTGGCCTTGGTTTTGTTCCTACATATTGTGGAGATCCTTTTAGAGTGCAACAAGAGGTCCACCAATTTTTCCGGAAAATCTGGCTTCATTTTTTCTTTGCGGATAAGACTCCCAATGATACTGATCAGGCAATTACTAATACCAACTTACGCCTCAAGTCTACCTTTAATCCTTCTATTGGCATGGTGCCAGTTGAAGTAGCCACTTTTGAAAAAGCTGTTCTTAAAGATGTTGCAGCGAATACATCCACACCAACCAAGACTTTCCAGAACATTTCAAAGTGGGAGCAGTTAGCTCTGTGCACTCTAAAGAATGACAGGTCTATCACTATTAAACCGGCGGACAAAAGTGGTGCCATTGTCCTTATGGACACCACAGCTTACAGAACCGAATGTCTACGCCAGTTAGTTGTGGCGACTTCCTACCTTCCACTGCACCAAGACCCTACAGAGAGATTATCGGCAACCATCACTACGATGACAAGAGAGGCAGCCGAATAGGGTTGGATTACACAAAGGGAAGCTGACTTTCTCCAAACCAAAGATCCAGTCACTCCCTATTTTTATGTCCTCCCCAAAATTCACAAACCACAGAAACCACCACCTGGAAGATTCAGGTATTGGCTCAGTGTTAGACCCATTATCTCAGTTTGTTGATTTTTTTCTACGCCCCCTAGTCCAAAAGATGCCTACATTTTACACAAGATACCAAAGATGTTCTCAGGTTACTCAGAGGATTAGAATTCAATCCGGATACTGACTATCTGGTATCCTTTGACGTCGAATCACTGTACACGTGCATCCCTCAAGACCAGACTCTGGCCACGATTGAACACCTCTTGACTCTCCACCCTCCGGACACCATTACTCCCTCCCATTCATTATGAGATGTGCCACTATGGCCATGAAGGAAAACTTTTTTCTTTTTGAAACTCAGCTGTATCTCCAAGTGTCTGGGATTTCTATGGGGAGTACGTTTGCGCCGAGTCTAACGAATCTCTTTATGCACGTGTTTGAGGAAAATGTCGTCTTATCACCCAACAATCCTTTTTCAGCTCACATTCTTTTGTGGAAAAGATATATCGACGACATCTTGGTGATTTGGAGAGGGGACGTGACCACCATTCACAGTTTCTGCAACTGGCTCAATACCGCCAACGAACATCTTAAGTTTACTTGTGAATTCAGCAAAGACAAACTTGCTTTTTTGGGTCTCTCTATCTATCCATCAGAAGGGAGGTTAGAGACTGAATTTTATATACAAAACCTATGGCCCGGAATGCTTTGCTCCACTATGAGAGCTACCATCCGAGGTCACTTCGTGAGAATCTCCCTTTCGGTCAATTTTTAAGGGTACGACGCAATTGTTCAAGTACTGACAAGTTTAAAGAACATGCCCAGACCCTTAGGAACAACCTCATAGACAGACATTATCCAAGGGCTTTGGTAAAGAAATCCTCTAGACGAGCATTAATAACAACCGAGATGCTCTACTGGACAATGTACCTACTGAACCAACTCAATCTCGATTAGTATGTGTTAATACCTTCAGTACTCTTTCGAATGCAGTCAAAAAGTCTGTCTTGAAGAACTGGCAGATCCTTAACAAAGGCCAACTTACCCTTCAAAAACCCCTTTTTGCTTTTAAGCGCAGTGGCAATCTCAAGGACACGCACACGAGACCCCACCTACAAAACACTCAAAAACAAGGCACCTTATGGAATTTGCCATCTGTTCAGGGTCATTACCCCTGTGGGACATGCTCAGTTTGTGCTCAGACATATGCCACAAAAACAATAGACATTGGCACCAATAGACCATGGGAGCTGAAACATCAAACGAACTGTAATAGCGAACGTGTCATCTACCTCATCATTTGCCCTTGTGGCTTAAGATATGTAGGGATGACAACACGTAAGATACGCATATGCATACAAGAGCATAAAAGCACCATCAGATGTGCAAAACAGAACACACTCCTTACTAGACATTGTCTTGAGATGCAACATCAGGCGGATTCCTTGTCCTGGATAGTTTTAGACAAACCCAATTTAGCCGCCACCACACCTGATCTTACCCTTAAATTGCTCCGAGTTGAGCAGCGTTGGGTGTTTAGGTTGAACACTGCTAATGTGGGGCTCAATGATGATATTCCCTGGCTGGCTCTGTCATGAATAAATAGTTTGGCTTTGTACCATTGGGGCACCTCGGGTTAAGCCGCCCGTTTGTTTCCCCCTCTTCTTTGGGACCCTTTCCGAGGAACGGTCAGACCCCCTCTTTCTGTCTCCAACCTTGGCCCATAGTTGGTGTGATCTAGGTCTAAGAAAGCGCTTTGTCCCCTATTGTACTGGGAGACAAGAGGCAACGTCCCTTGGGTTGCGCACGAGCCTGCCCGCCATGTGGCACGTTACCTCGTAACATTACCACAGGAGGCTTCATGGTACAGTCTCCCACGCCTCTGCGCAGTGCGAAGGCCTCTCCCCCCCCCTTTTTTCCTGTGCCGGCCATAACCAGGCCAGCTCCAGTCTCTGACCGCCCACCCGTTCATTTCCACATGCTCATGTGCTCCTGGGCTACACTACTTTTTCAATAGGGTACTCCATCCCCCTGTTACAGTTTCTCAAGCCCGCATTGACTTCATGCTTGGGTCTGTAGTTGTCAGACCGGCCTTTGGGTTTTAACTCCAGATCAGCCCATCCAAGCATTACACGCCCACTCCTACCGGGCTGTATTGTTATACTTAACAGATGGTTTCTTTTCCCTCCTTCCTGGAATTTACACCCAACCGACACTGCTTCGCTGTGTTAATTCCATTTGGCTTTGACTATATGGTTTAAGTCCGGATTCAGTAATTTTGACACCCCGGCCATCCGGCGAGTACTGTCCTTTTAATAAGGATTCCCTTTTGCTAATGACGCCACCCATACCTAGTGTGATGCGGTGCCAAACTACATCTCCTAGCATCCACTGGGTTCTAACTATATTTCCCAGCTTCTCCCGGTGAACTTCCGGTTTTGAGGCAAATTTAAACATAGCGCTCCCGGCTCTTCGTAGTACCTGCCGGCTTGGACACCTGCCCTGGGAGACCACGTTCCCCGCTCACGTAAGTGCCGATTTTGCTCTTTATCACCACATCGTCTCTACGCGAGCACCGATCCATGGTTTGGTTCACGGACTGCCCTGCCTTTAAATTTCGGCTTTCCCCGCTTATGTCCTTAGCTTGGGGCTTGTGCGATATTTCGCGCTCACTTTTTCCTCCTCAGGCCTGTATTTATTTACACTCTCTCTTGAGGGTACCCCGACATTGTGCCTGCCTTCGAGCCCTCATCTTTTAGAAATGTGGCTTGTAGGGACACATCCGGCACC